>JANAVB010012999.1:16822824-17267824 GCA_029216955.1 Iris pallida | reverse complement strand
GCGGCGTTGGCTGGATGTACCTACATACTCGTTCCCCTAAACCTGGTGCGGGTCGTGACACTACCAGCCTGTGCAGTTGTCACACAAGACCCTTCATAACCTGCCCTGCCACGGGAAAAAAGGGCTAAGTCACTTTTCCCCTCTCTTCACACTCTTTGCGCACGTATACACTCTTACACAAATGTACACTCTCATAAGGACACACCTCTCTCACACAAACACAACAAAATCTCTATTACACTCATGCTTCCTGCATTAACATACTCTCACATCACATATTATTGACACACACAACTGTCACTTGGACCCTCACACTCTCAACTGTCAGTGATCCCCCTATCACACACACATCACAATCCCTCATCACAACACATGAGCACAAGTACACACACATATGTTTGGGAACACATACTAACCATATTTGTGTGATACTCACACTCACAAGCATAGGTACACAAGTTCACACACACAAACATGTATACATATACATATAGGTATATGTACATCTGTCACGACCCGCACCCTAGAGTTAGGGCACGAGAATGTAACAACGCCCAGCCTACGCCGCAGTATCGGCGGTAGAACGCTGTCCTAGGTCTCATGCATCTAACAGTATAAGGCTAAGCAGTTTATACTCCCCGAATGGGGGTGACATAGCAGAATGTAAACTCAATCACATATAATGTAGAGCATAATGGAAGATAGGTAAAACATGAAATCCAAAAGAGATACATGAGATAGAAGTCTAAGTGTCTAAGATACATAAACCCAGAAGTACATCTCAAAACTCAATACAGTAATCCACAAGTAAATACAACTCCCGACAAAATAAAATAACTATCTAAACAACATCTACTGTGTCTCCTCTAGGCTAGCAGGTAATCCCAGGCCATCTGTAAAATTTATCAACAGGTCCAGTCAGGACAGGAGCGAGAATAATACATCTCATGCAGTTCATATCATGTCAAAAAATATAAAGCAGGCAATAGAATAAGATACATGAAACGCTGTAAGAAGATGTACATGAAAATAGGAGAGATATTTGATAACTGGAAATATATATACATGATAAGTAAGAACTGTAAGTGACTAGTGATTTAGAGTACGAGATGGCATGTAATTGGCTTAGGTTGTACATGATGAACATAAAAAGTAACAGAGTGTACATGATGGGTAAATCACATGACCATTTATACTCACCCCTACCCACAATCAATACACAAGGATCTATTCAAGTTACGTTACGGACATGATGTTTTGGTTATACAAAAAACACATGAGGAAACATGAGCGTACATAAAAGAACATGAGAGTACATGAACGTACATATAAGAACATGAGAGAACATGAGTGTACATGAATAACGCAGAAGCAAGGAATTCATGATGTACATGAAACATATGTCATAAAGTATCCGATGCGCCCGCTAAGGGGGTAACATCCCAAGAAGAGATTCGTATAGTACCAATCTGTGATGATAACGTGACAGCATCAAGTAAAAGTAATATAGGGCGAGAATATAATTCGTGACAAGTATGAAACGATCAGAGGATGTACTCGCCTAATATCAGAATGTCCAAGGTAAAGATACTGTTCGAGGAGAGGCGTCTGGCTCCTAATTAGAACAGCACAAGTCACAACATGTCCAGAAGGGTAATATAAAGCACAACAATACATTCTACATGAATCTAGGTCAAACTAGGCCAAAGTCAACCCTTGGTCAACTCTGGTCAACTGTACTAGTCAAACTAGGTCAAACTAGGTCATGTCCTAACCCAGTAAGTCTTACTAGGCCTAACCAAGACTATCCTAGCAAGCACACATCAATACAAGGCTATACAAGCCAACATACACCCAACTCTATATAGCATGCAATTATTCAATACTCAAATAGGCAAGAATTCACATTGGATGTACACTAGGTAATCTATTACTTTAAGCTATATATGTCTACACATATATACACATGCATATATTGGTATTCAACATTAGGTCTTAATCATGGCATTTCAAATGGTTATATAAACTTATATATTACAACACAATATGCTAACATATATATAATATACATACATAGCTAAGTTAACTATATTCATAAATACTTATTTAAGAGGCTATGTGTGTGTATGTGAACATGGCAAGGGGGCAAGTGAGGGTTAAATGGGCATACATAGTGTATACATATCAAAGAGTGTCAAAGTGTAAGTGAACAATGTGTCAAGTGTGATAGTATCAACATAGTGTAAGGGGGTACATGAGATAATATAGGATTTGTGTTAACATAGAATATTACATCTCATTAACTTGTATATTGCATACATTACATCTATTATTACATTACATTCATGTTTGTATTCATTCATCATTCATTATTCTCTTACACCATTATATGCACCATACATTACATACTATGGAACCTACATATTCATTACAAGCCATACTTATACATGCTTACATTAGATAGGATACTTACACCTCATACATCATTTATTTAACCATTTACTCATGCTTGTATTCTCTATTTAATTATATAATGTATATACATTAACATGGGTTAAAATCAAATAGAACATTATATTACACACAAGGGTGCACAAAATGCATATGCCGAATAGTAACTCCTACTAATAATCAATATTGTACCATCTCAGCATGAATTAAAATTTAGGATTAAAGTATGTTATAGATCTATGTGTTAGCTTTTCGAAACATAACGGATCGCGTTTTCGTTTTCGGAAACTCCCGGAATCGTGAAAACACCAAGAACGTGTTTGTCTTTCGTACAGCTGACACTCAAATAATTCTCCAGAAAGTTACAAAAAGAATTAGGCCTATTAATACATGTTTTTGGAAAGCTAACTTCAATATGCTTCTTTTAAAAAAAATGGGAGATTAAACCGAGCTTTGAGCTAGAAGTTATGATATTTCTAAGTTAGGGCTGAAATTAAAAACGTGGATAAAAATTATGACGGATTTAGGTAGTTTGAGACAAAAGAACACAAGTATATAACATAATATATCAAGAACTCACTCTCCACACTAATATATATATATGAGACACTATATAACACATCTTCAATACAAAAATATGAGATTAAATATGTAATAATTCATTTTTACATAACAACAACACATAGTGTGTCCAAATTTGGGATTTTCCCACATGGACACAACCACAACACAAAGGACACTCCTATGACCTCCAAATGGACACGAAATGGACACAAATGGAGATACAACTCTGGGGTCATTCCTATGAGTTCAAAATAGACCTATATGCATGAGAAAATAAAAAGGAGAAGGGATTTATACCTCCCGGTAGATCGAATCGAAGAAAAGTCTTCCCGGAGCGACACCGACACGTAGAGATTCCAAAAGGACACGAACGAGCTCCGAATCCTCCCAAACTTGGGTAGCTTCCTCCTTGGCTAGAATGAAGAAGGAAAGAAGAAGATTTGGTGGTGAAATGGAATGATTTGGTGGAGAAATTGCTAGGGATTGCTCTCTAGGAATTTGGGGAAGAACAAGAGAGAGAGTGTGGATGAGAATAATGAAATGAACTTGAGCCTATCCTCTCCCAAAGTGGCTGGCCATATGGGGCTATTTGTCCTATTATGGTAAGGTCCAAAATGCCCCCACTAACCTATTCTATGAGTATTAGGAAAGGGCTAATTGGTTGGGGCTAAATTAGTCATTCTAAAGTCTCTAATCACACTAACCTTATCCATAATATTTAGTCTAACCTCTAACTAAAATATTTTTATCATGTGGACTAAAATTAATATCATGTGGGCCATACCTAACTAGTGTGTGGGTCCCACTAGAGTCAAACTACCCCCGGGTCCCCGTTTTAAGTCGGATTGAGTTAAAATTCGAACCCGACTCAAATAACCCCAAAACAATATCATAAATAATAAAATAATATCAAAATAATTCAAAGAGGTCAAATGCAAAAATATCCTTAGGCCAAAAATGATATTAAAATATCATAATCACATGGTTAGGCTCTAGGTCAAACAGTCTCTAGGGTTTCACTAGCAAAACATCAAAACCACAAGTCATTGATTTAAATAATTTTAAAATAATTTAAAATTACCAAAAATTATATCATAAATTAAATATCATTACTAAAATAATTATAAACACGAATTTCAAAATTACCCTTATTTGGGAAACTGGGTGCTACAACTCTATCCACCTTAGAAAAATTTTGTCCTCGAAATTAAAATGTCCATACTCCCTCTAGGTCAAACCCACACAATCAAAGTCCCAGATTAAAACAAATCATGTGATCAAAAGGACGACATACAGGGTCATGGCATACGGTGGTAGTGAAAGTCTCACCTAGGTATACTAGTCATGCTAACCGAAACGGTCATAGGGTATCAAAACATACAAGCAATTTAGGGTGCTAAACTAGAGTAGTTACAGAAATAACAAACCATCAAAACTGTAAGGCGGTCTACCATCCTATATGAAACTGGTACTTATCAAAACAAAATAAAGGCAACTACCAATTATCTGAAACAGGGTACAGAAAATCAAATTCAAAAATTATGGAATTGAAAATCACTTGCATTGAAATCCAAATCACAATATATATATACAGAGAGAGCGTTAGAGAGGAAAAACTAGCATTATGTAATGTTATGTGGTTTGTGTGTGTATGGGTGTATGTAAAATATACATAAAATTGTGTATGAGCTATTATGTTACACTACTCATGGCATATGGGTTAATAACCTACAATACACAACCTATTTAATCATGACATGCATGGCTAACCATAAACATCTATAAGAGGTAGAGATTTAGTTATGTATATACATATATTATAACATGTATGCCTAAGCTCTATAAATATCTATACAAGTATGTGATCATAACATAGAGAGGAAAGGTTAGGTTACATGACAGCGTATACTAAGTTAGGGTGTGCGTGTGTCCTTGTACAGGGTTATAGCTTAGTATTGAAAGGTTAAACCCAGTTTTAGTTCAGCATTTACATACAAAATCTGAAAATAAGCTAACATTTAAACCAGTGTAATAACATAATGCAGTCTCAGATTTTACAAATTTAACATAACCAATTTCTCTAAAAATTGAAACTCTGCAGATATCATACATGTGCAGTTATGTAGACAAAACTAATAACATGAAATTTATATTTAAATTACAAATTTAAACTGAAAAAGCAGAAAACCAGAAATATTGGGATTTTGAAAATTTTAACATTAACAACATATTAATATGTATTTAGATAGGTGGAAAATCAAGTGTAGCATGCATACGTATCAGGCAAGTGTCCGCTATGTAAATATACTCTTATATTCTCATGTCCCAAAAAAAATTAATTCTACGTTAAGACCAACATTTAGATTCCTACCAAGATCGCAAAATAGGTAATTGACAAAATCAAGGCAGTTTTATTATTATTATTCAATACTAGAATAATAGCAAGAAGGAACTAACGATAAAAGCTGTTTGCTTATTTGCCTAAAAGAAGGAACCATTTTGAAACCAGAGCTAAATATCAAATCCAAGATAAAGTCTAGCAAAATCATCGATTCATTATTTTAAGAAGAAACTCATAGCAAGAAGTTACACAAGCTACTCCTAAGTTAAATAATTAGAAGCAAAACAAAGCAAAACAAATAATAATTCTTTTTGAAGGAGAGCATCAAAGTAGAGAAAACATGCTTGAAAATATTTAAGGTACAATCTGATAATCATATGCGTCTATCCAAAATCATGGTACTCTAAATTCCCGTCATACTAGTAAGCATGGCTACGATAATCACAGAGTCCTTGACTTATGCACATAGCTCTAGAATCGTGGTATTTAACATTTTTGCGGTGCCGCTAGCTTGGCTGCGAAAATCTTAAATTCCCACACCCGAGAAATATATCCAGAGTCAGACTATATGTCCTCACCATGCTGGCTAATATGACTATAGAATACTAGATTCCATAACATAGATGACCTAGCCCATATAATTTTATCTTGTCAAAAAAATTAAATTAAACCAACAATGAATACACATAAATCAAATCAAATTTATCAACGAACTTCAAAATTCAAAATGAAAAAAAATCTATCAAAATACAACTCGGATGCAACAGCTATCATCAAGATTCAAAATTCGACAATCATTCATCAAAATCAATGAATACAACTCAAATTCAACCATAATCCATCAAAATCAAATTTAACAACAGTAAGTAAAAATAAATCAAATCAAGGGAAAAAAGAGTTCTCAAATCGAAGTTAAAATAAAATTCTCCAGGGTCGTTCCGGGAATCTCTCAAGGATTCCTAACTGTGATTGAGTACCTTCAAGATATATCCTATTCCTATTGCAGGCTGTAGTGGTACTCAAGTTCGAATACCACTACATAAACTCGACCTGTATGGGCCACCACTAAAAACGTGTCACGACCCGCACCCTAGAGTTAGGGCACGAGAACGTAACAACGCCCAGCCTACGTCGCAGTGTCGGAGGTAGAACGCTGTCCTAGGTCTCATGCATCTAAAAGTATAAGGCTAAGCAGTTTATACTCCCCGAATGGGGGTGACATAGCAGAATTTAAACTCAATCACATCTAAGGTAGAGCATAATGGAAGATAGATAAAACATGAAATCCAAAAGAGATACATGAGATAGAAGTCTAAGTGTCTAAGATACATAAACCCAGAAGTACATCTCAAAACTCAATACAGTAATCCACAAGTAAATACAACTTCCGACAAAATAAAATAACTATCTAAACAACCTCTACTGTGTCTCCTCTAGGCTAGCAGGCAATCCCAGGCCATCTGTAAAATTTATCAACAGGTCCAGTCAGGACAGGAGCGAGCACAATACATCTCATGCAGTTCATATCATGTCAGGAAATATAAAGTAGACAATAGAGTAAGATACATGAAACGCTGTAAGAAGATGTACATGAAAACATGAGAGATATTTGATAACTGGAAATATATATACATGATAAGTAAGAATTGTAAGTGACTAGTGATTTAGAGTACGAGATGGCATGTAATTAGCTTAGGTTGTACATGATGAACATGAAAAGTAACAGAGTGTACATGATGGGTAAATCACATGACCATTTATACTCACCCTACCCACAATCAATACACAAGGATCTATTCAAGTTACGTTACGGACATGATGTTTTGGTTAAACAAGAAACACATTAGGAAACATGAGCGTACATGAAAGAACATAAGAGTACATGAACGTACATATAAGAACATGAGAGAACATGAGTGTACATGAATAACACAGAAGCAAGGAATACATGATGTACATGAAACACATGTCAAAAAGTATCTGATGCGCCCGCTAAGGGGGTAACATCCCAAGAAGAGATCCGTATAGTACCAATCCGTGATGATAACGTGACAACATCAAGTAAAAGTAATCTAGAGCGAGAATATAATTCGTGACAAGTATTAAAAGATCAGAGGATGTACTCGCCTGATATCTGAATGTCCAAGGTAAAAATACTGTCCGAGGAGAGGTGTCTGGCTCCTAATTAGAACAGCACAAGTCACAACATGTCCAGAAGGGTAATATAAAGCACTACAATGCATTCTACATGAATCTAGGTCAAACTAGGCCAAAGTCAACCCTTGGTCAACTCTGGTCAACTGCACTAGTCAAACTAGGTCATGTCCTAACCTAGTAAGTCTTACTAGGCCTAACCAAGACTATCCTAGCAAGCACACATCAATACAAGGCTATACAAGCCAACATACACCCAAACTATATACCATGCAATTATTCAATACTCAAATAGGCAAGAATTCACATTGGATATACACTAGGTAATCTATTACTTTAAGCTATATATGTCTACACATATATACACATGCATATATTGGTATTCAATATTAGGTCTATAATCATGGCATTTCAAATGGTTATATAAACTTATATATTACAACACAATATGCTAACATATATATAATATACATACATAGCTAAGTTAACTATATTCATAAATACTTATTTAAGAGGCTATGTGTGTGTATGTGAACATGGCAAGGGGGCAAGTGAGGGTTAAATAGGCATACATAGTGTATATATATCAAAGAGTGTCAAAGTGTAAGTGAACAATGTGTCAAGTGTGATAGTGTCAACATAGTGTAAGGGGGTACATGAGGTAATATAGGATTTGTGTTAACATAGAACATTACATCTCATTAACTTGTATATTGCATACATTACATCTATTATTATATTACATTCATCCTTGCATTCATTCATCATTCATTATTCTCTTGCACCACTATATGCACCATACATTACATACTATGGAACCTTCATATTCATTACAAGCCATACTTATACATGCTTACATTAGATAGGATACTTACACCTCATACATCATTTATTTAACCATTTAATCATGCTTGTATTCTTTATTTAATTACATAATGTATATACATTAACATGGGTTAAAATCAAATAGAACATTATATTACACACAAGGGTGCACAAAATGCATATGCCGAATAGTAACTCCTACTAATAATCAATACTATACCATCTCAGCATGAATTAAAATTTAGGATTAAAGTATGTTATAGATCTATGTGTTAGCTTTCCGAAACTTTAAACGGTTCGTGTTTTCCTTTCCGGAAACTCCCGGAATTGCAAAAACACCGAGAACGTGTTTGTCTTTCGTACAGCTGACACTCAAATAATTCTCCAGAAAGTTACAAAAAAAAAATTAGGCCTATTAATACATGTTTTTGGAAAGCTAACTTCAATATGCTTCTTTTAAAAAAAACGTGAGATTAAACCGAGCTTTGAGCTAGAAGTTATGATATTTCTAAGTTTCGGCTGAAATTAAAAACGTGGATGAAAATCATGACAGATTTAGGTAGTTTGAGACAAAAGAACACAAGTATATAACATAATATATCAAGAACTCACTCTCTACACTAATATATATATGAGACACTATAGAACACATCTCCAATACAAAAATATGAGATTAAACATGTAATAATTCATTCATACATAACAACAACACATAGTGTGTCCAAATTTGGGATTTTTCCACATGGACACAACCACAACACAAATGACACTCCTATGACCTCCAAATGGACACGAAATGGACACAAATGGAGATACAACTATGGGGTCATTCCTATGGGTTCAAAATAGACCTATATGCATGAGAAAATGAAAAGGAGAAGGGATTTATACCTCCCGGTAGATCGAATCGATGAAAAGCCTTCCCGGAGCGACACCGACACGTAAAGATTCCAAAAGGACACGAACGAGCTCCGAATCCTCCTAAACTTGGGTAGCTTCCTCCTTGGCTAGAATGGAGAAGGAAAGAAGAAGATTTGGTGGTGAAATGGAATGATTTGGTGGAGAAATTGCTAGGGATTGCTCTATAGGAATTTGGGGAAGAACAAGAGAGAGAGTGTGGATGAGAATAATGAAATGAACTTGAGCCTATCCTCTCCCAAAGTGGCTGGCCATATGGGGCTATTTTTCCTATTATGGTAAGGTCCAAAATGCCCCCACTAACCTATTCTATGAGTATTAGGAAAGGGCTAATTGGTTGGGGCTAAATTAGTCATTCTAAAGTCTCTAATCACACTAACCTTATCCATAATAATTAGTCTAACCTCTAACTAAAATATTTCTATCATGTGGACTAAAATTAATATCATGTGGGCCATGCCTAACTATTGTGTAGATCCCACTAGAGTCAAACTACCCCCGGGTCCCCGTTTCAAGTCGGATTGAGTTGAAATTCGAACCCGACTCAAATAACCCCAAAACAATATCATAAATAATAAAATAATATCAAAATAATTCAAAAAGGTCAAATGCAAAAATATCCTTAGGCCAAAAATGACATTAAAATATCATAATCACATGGTTAGGCTCTAGGTCAAACAATCTCTAGGGTTTCACTAGCAAAACGTTAAAACCACAAGTCATTGATTTAAATAATTTTAAAATAATTTAAAATCACCAAAAATAATATCATGAATTAAATATCATTATTAAAATAATTATAAACACGAATTTCAAAATTACCCTCATTTGGAAAATTGGGTGCTAAACATCCTAACACATGTACACTACCATTCACCTGTGCATTACACCATAGGACACACACAAAAACATGCACAACCCTACATGTGCAGGCCACAAACACTACACACATGCGCACTTATGCACATATGGATACCACTATAATGTACACACATGCACAAATGTATTTTCAAAAGCACATGGTGTGCACCATGCTAGTATCGTACTAAAACTCTGATATTCTCATGACACCTATACCAAACATTGTCCTATTCATCCCACAACACATGAGCATGTCTAAAATGACAATTTGAAGCTAAATAGTGTGGTGTTTAGCTTGTAACTCCCCAGTCCTAAAATACGTAGGACCAAGTACGTAAACATGCTAGTGTTTGCCATTGATTGTAAAAGTACAGAACAATTATCGGAGGACTGAACTTAGACTCACAATACAAACTCGCTTGTACAAAGAAAGCCTAGGGATGAAAACCTAGGTACAGCAGTCTAAGTACAATTGTTTATTTTAGATTCTGGGGGGTGACGATAGAGGCTCGGAAAGGCGACGGCAGACCTGCCTTACTCCTTGGACGATCGGTATGCAACCTTGGCTCCTTGTGAAAAGATGGTTGGCGTTGACGAAGAAGTGCTCTTTTTGCTCCTCTGTTGCTCTTCTGGCTTCTCTCTCTCTCTGTGTATTCTCTCTCTGACTCTGTATATTTTTTTTATTCTTTTTGTTGCTAGCCTTTGTGCAAAGAAATGATGCTGGCTATTTATAAGAGTGGGGTATGATCATTAGGGTTTGCTAATGATCATTTGTTTGGAATGTCGGCGCTCCTTCAATCTATCTGAACCCTTGATCCTAATTACAATGAATCTCGGCCATTAATGAGGATAACACCGAATCTTGTGAATAATTAATGTTAACTGCTTTAAATCTCCATGATGGATTCTACCAATATCCGATTGCTCGCCACGTGTCCCGTTGGCTTGATGATAAATAATATGCCTTGATCTCAGTAATTATGATGATGATGTCAAATATATTTGTTGAGATTCGGTTAAATCGTCGATTGATCCGATGCTACGTATTTTGATTATGGGTCCTGCCAGAGCTGCATAGGATGGGCAACACTTGAACCGCAGGAAGATACTCTTCGTGAGCCGCATAGGACAATGCTTCATCGGACCGCAGGGAACGAACTCTCAATGAGCCGCATATGCATAGTCTTTGCGAGCCGCATGAGTTAGCGTTGTATTGAGCCGCAGGGGCTGAGCTCTCAGTGGGCCGCATATGGCTGATTTCTGCTAGTCATATAGGATGACTTCTCCGTGAGCCACATGAAGCTCTTCTCTATTTAAGCCGTATGAGATTTGCTACGTGGCTACCTAGGATTTCTAACGGATCGGGTCAGAGATCTTCTTTCTTTCCCGAAGAGTCTGTCATTATGGCAGAGTCATTATGACACTTTATGTCAGATTTGTCATTTGTCAAAGCAGCCATCGGGACATTAAATGCGGCCGAATGAAGAGAGGAACTGTTGAAGGCCACGTGGCTTCTTTCTGGGCCGCATGGAACTATCCGAGCCGCATGAGACTCTTCGAGCTTTTGAGCCGCATGTTGTATCTGGACCGCATGAAGCTCCCAGGAATTTTGAGCCGCATGAAGCTTCTTGAGTTCTGTGCCGCATGAAGAATGTTTCATGACCGAGCCGTATGAAGGACGTCTCATGACCGAGCCGCATGAGGAATATCTCATGACCGAGCCGCATGAAGGACGTCTCATGACTCGCATGAGGAATGTCTCGATCAACCTGTGCACTCGCTTTGTGGGCCCGGGTATCCCGAGTATACGAGTGCGTAGGTATCATATTTGCTCCCCGATGTGGGCCTAGTGAAAACACTTGCCCTCGATCTTTGTTGGAGGACTCTTGAGAACCACTCTGTCCGTTTGCTGTCGGGGGCTGGACACGGACAGTTCTGTACAACTTTCCATCAGAGGCCCGCTTAGCGGGACGCTCTTGATGGTCAGAGGTTGGGACAGCTGACTGAGCTCGATGAGCCCGCGCTGCCCTGGACTTCTTTGACTTAGCACCCGAAGGTGAGTAATAGGAAGAGTCCAAGTTTGGAGGGAGGGAAGAGAAGTCGGTGCCCTTTTCAAAGGAGGTAAGGGGGCTCTATTTATAGAATGGAGTGAGCCCTTTCTTCTTCTCCTTTCTGATGTGGGACTAAAAGAAATATTTTCCATGCTTCTACAGGACCCCCTTCAAAGTTTCCAAATTGCAAATTTGGAACACTTTGAATAAGAAGCATGGAAAGTAGATTTGTTTAGGTGTGGCAATCCAATCAGAGGTAGCATGGACGTGATACGTTTGGGTACTTTCGTTCGAGATTTTATGTGGACTTATCATCCGTGGCGTATCTTGGTTTTAGGTACGAATAATAAGTTGAGAGAGGGAACCATCATATTTACTCAGAGGTGGTATGGACGTGGTAAATATAAGGTTGATGGTAGAGCTTTCCTACTCAGAGGTGATATGGACATGGTAGGAGTGAACTCGAATAAGGATACATAGAACAACTCAGAGGTGCTATCAACGTGGAAGTTCTATATATTGGGTGAAAGAATGCTGTGGAACAGCTGGGCTCCGAAAGCATGTGATGATAAGAAAAGATGTGGATGTACTAGGGGACCTAGTACGATATTTGTGGTCAGCAGAGGACATTTGTGGGCTTATTATCCTTTGCGTACCCTGGTTTAGGATACGGATAATAAGACCAGAGAAAACCAACATACTTACTCAGAGCTAATGAGGACATGGCAAGTATGGGGGTTCTACCGCGGAATCTTCCTACTCAGAGGTAATGAGGACATGGCAGGAGTGGACTCAACTGAGGATATTTGTGGTCAATAGAGGACATTTATGGACTTATTACCCTTGGCGTACCCTGATTCAGAGTACAGATAATAAGGCGAGAGAGAACCAACATACTTACTCAGAGGTAATAAGGACATGGTAAGTACGGAGGTTTTACCGTGGAGTCTTTCTACTCAGAGGTAATGAGGACATGGCAGGAGTGGACTCAACGGATGATATTTGTGGACCTATTATCCTTGGCGTACTCCGGTTGTGGGTACAGATAATAGGTTGAAAGAGAATCGACATACTTACTCAGAGGTAATGAGGACATGGTAAGCATGAAGGTTTCTTCGACGGAGCCTTCCCACTCAGAGGTAATGAGGACATGGCAGGAGTGGGCTCAATGAAGAGGGGTACATAGAACGACGCAGAGGTAATGAGGACATGGAAGTTCTTATGTAGAGGGATGATTTGTTTTTGGCGGAATCGAGACGACTCAGAGGTAACATCGACATGGTCATTTTTTGGGAATTTGTGGATCTGTTACCCTTTTTGTGCACTGGGAGTGCGGGTAGTGGATCATAAGTAAGGATCTCTTTCGGGAAGAAAGTTCAGAGGTACGGTTATACATGACTTTCTTCCAAAAGAGTGACCGGGATGTAAGTTCAGGGGTACCAGCTGGTACATAACTCGACAATCTATATATTTTGGAATCAAAGTGTAAGTTCAGAGGTACCAGCGGGTACATGACTTGGTAATTTGAGATGTTTTGTGGAAGGAAGAGGTGAATTCGGTGGCACCAGCGGGTACATGACTCGAAGATCTGGAATATTGTGGATATGAGTTCAGCGGTACCAGGGGTACATGACTCGATGATACGGAGTATTGTGAAAGTGAGTGAGTTCAGCGGTACGAGAGGGTACATAACTCGGCAATCTGGGATGTTATGGAGGCAGAATGTGAGTTCAGTGGTACCAGAGGGTACATAACTCACCAATTTGGGAAATTTAGGGGCGGAATGTGAGTTCAGCGGTACCAAAGGGTACATAACTCAATCATCGGGGAATTTTTTTTTTTTTTTGAGGATGTCGTTTCGGACGTAATACTTCTTCAGGAAGTTGCCGTTGATGGGCAACATGAGCAAATCTCAGTGTGAGAAGCCACATACTTAGCCAGCTCTGACTCTTCTTCGGCCACCTCCTGTGTAACTGCAGATTGAGAGGATGACTTGGCTAGCTTGATCATCAGGGGCTCTGTTGGTGGAACCGAGCGTGGAGTTGTTGGCAAACTAGCGACCCCCAGTTTGGCACTTGATGCTGGGCGTGGAGTCGCTGGCTCGCTAGAAGCCCCAGACTTTGCATCGGGATGACGACTCTTCTTTGGAAGACGTATCGTCATTGGCTTGTCAGGGGGACTGAGCTTCTCGGTTTATGGCTGGCCGACACTTGGCAGTCTGATTGTCAGTGGCTCCGTTGTAGGTCTCGGTACTTGGCAGGATCTAGGCAGTCGGATTATCATCTGCTCTTCTTACGCCGAGAGGCTGATCGCGTCCTTCCGCAGAGTGGCGGTGAGGGGTACAGACTTGCCCGGTTTGCGAGCTTGGAAGTGGATCGTCAGGGGTCCTTCTGATCCCGTGGCTGTCTCAGTATGAGCTTGTGCGTCTCCTTCATCCAGGTGCCTCTTCGTCCTTTCGTATAAACAGGAGTCCAAGTAGTAAGATTCGACCCCTTTGAAGGGATCGATGTCAGCAAACTCTGTCTTCACGAAGCCGTGTTTGTCGACATATTTGAAGCACTGGTGTAGCGTGGAAGGCACGATCATATAATCGTGTATCCATGGGCGCCCCAAGAGGATGTTGTAAGAAGTGTCTGCATCTATGACGTACCAGGTTACCTCGGATTGGAGATCGCCAATCTGACACTTCAGACGAATCTTCCCGAGAGGGTAGCTCCTGCCCGAATTGAAACCGCTGATGGCGGTGCTTGTAGGTGTTAGACGATGCATTGGGATGCGAAAATGATGTAGCAGACCTTTCGGGATGATGCTTATGGAAGAGCCAGGATCAATGTGCATCCGATCCACCTTCACGTCGCCGATGTATCCCGTGTAGTATAGCGGGGGATCATGTAGGTTGGTTTTGATGAACATGTCCTGCGGAGTGAAGACGATGTTGGGCATTGCTCCTGTGCAGGCACTATCTTGGAGATCCATGGGTGAGTCCTCCCCAGTGAGGTTAGATTGAACGAGATAGGCATCAGCATTTTGGAGTGCTTCGCTCAATGCAATACGAACGTCTTTGGAGAGCCTCAGGAGTTCATATAATGACAATTTGGCCGGAGTGTTAGCCAATTGTGCTAAGATGTCAAAGTTGTAGGGCCACTCTAGCCCTTGGGCTGCGTCCTTTCGGAGAGATTTGTCGAAGCGAGTCTCCTTCGGCCTAGGCTTGTCGGTCGTCGAAGGCTGAGCCGGTCCCAGAGCATTAGTTGCAGTGGGTTGATGATTTTCAGCTGGACTATCAACCACAGGTTGGGATTGCGCTCCAGACCGCGTGACAACGGCTGTAGCTTCCTCGTCGTCTGCTGAAATTGTGCGGCAGGTCTTGATTTTTCCACTCTTTTTGTTGGTGGGAGATGGTGTGGGCCGAGTTACTTCTGATACCAAGTCTGGATGGACCCACATGACCTCTCCTCTTGAGGTGGTGAGAGGTACTAGACCAGCTGCTTGTTCTCGGGGCGGGGGAAGATTGGTAATCTCCATTGTCGCGAGAGGGACGGGAATTACCCCGTCTTGGGTCTCCGTTGGAGGGAAGTTACCGAATTGTACGGACACCATATTGGCTGCTACGGTTACCTCTTCGAAGTCGATGGCCAGAGCGTTCGAATCGATGAGGCTTTGGATGTACCGTTTTAGTTGGTAGCAGTCATGTGTAGCGTAGTGTACATAACGGTGGTAATGGCAGAACTTTGGGTTCCCCAAATCAGCCGACCGAGGCTCCCGTCTTGGTGGAGGATGCTGAATTCTACCTTATTGTATAAGCATGTCTAAGATAGGCTTGACGTGGCCGTCTTCGAAAGAGTAAGTGATCTGAGGCCATTGCTTGTCTGCTGGCTGTGGCTCGGGCTTTTGGGCCGTGTCGGCCACCATAGCCTGTTTTCTCTTGTTGTCCCGATTGTTGGAGGCGTTACCCCCATTATCGTTGTTGAGACGCTTGCCCTTATTTTCTCTTTCTGAGATGTGCAACCCCAGTTGGCGGGCCTTCTTCAGTCGTTCTTCAGCGCTTGTGGCGCTGATGATGAATGCCTTCCAATCTTTGAATTGACTCTCGCCCATCCAGAGACTGATCGTTGGAAGCAGTCTCTTTTGGCAGATTTTGATCAAAGAAGAATCCGGATTTCCGGAAGGCAGCTTCATGGCGGTCTGGCGGAACCGCTCGATGTAGTTCCTTGTTAGCTCCTTCTCCCCTTGGACGATGTCCATGAGAGTGGACATAGTGATGTCTTGTCCTACTTCATAGAATCGTTCCAAGAACATGCACTTGAAGCTGGCGAAGGAATGGATGCAGTTGTCCGGTAGATTGCGGTACCAATCAAAGGCGACTCCTTCCAATGCTCCAATGAATAACCGTGTGAGGATCGCATCTTCATGTGGCAGATGGTCGGTGATGACCTCAAAGTAAGTGATGTACCGACTTGCTGAAGTTTTGCCATCATATGGGTTGATGTTGAACGGCTTATATCTTGGTGGGAATGGAACATCCCTCCACTCAGCAGGGTATGGTTGCCGTATTCTGAGATCTTGAGCGTTTTCTCGGGCATGAAACATGGCAAGGAGCTCCTGAACCTATCTTCTTACTTCTCGGGTCTCATCTGTCGCGGCGGGGGCTGTTATTTCGGGAGGATTATTGCCCGGGTTTGGTGCCGCTGAGTTTGAATCTACATTGACCGCGGGGCCCATGTTTGTTTGACCAGGCGCTCCTCCTTGTAGAGTGGGCAGGGCCGCTTTAATCTCGTCTACAGACTTGACCAAAGCAAGTAATATGGCTTTGAGACTGTCGATGCGCTGGCGATCGCTGGAACCACCTTGATCGCTATCCGCCATAAACACCGTTCTTACGTGAGGAGTGACGGAAGGAACGGTGGAGGATGTGCCCTCTGAGTCGTACCCATGTACCGAGAAGTCATCGGGATAGGTAGGAATATTCTCTTCGGGCTCGGACTCGGAGGGAATGGTATCCCCAGCTTCAGAGCTTGCCTTGTCTTAAGAGTTACGGATGTCCTCGGGGGCATCAACGTTCGTTGCTCCTGATGGAAGAGTTGTTTGTGCAGACTCGGTTCCTTGGAACATCGGATTGTTACGGATGTTCGGAGGAGTGCTACCCCCAGCTCCTTCCACCCCCAGCGATGTGGATGATGAATTTCCTATCGTGGTAAATTTTGTCTTTGAACGGGTGTGTTGGAACACACCAGTGGAGGACAACCGTTTAGACGACAGTTTCTTAGTTGTAGTGGTTGATATCTTCGGACTGAAGATGCTTGTTTTCTTCCTTCTCTCTTCGGCGGGGACTTTTTGAGCAGAATTGCAGGAGACAACAGGAGGTGCCTCATCTTCTGAGTTTGGATGCTGTAGCCTTTGGAAGACGGATGGCCGAGCTTCCGTCATTGCCGCGTTGTTGCAGCAGCAATTGACGATGATTTGGGTGCAGCGATGTCCAAGCGAGGACTCCTTGCACACCGACACTCCTTCTCTTTCCTTGCGTTTGTGGAGGGTCGTCTCCCGCAGGTCAGAGGAACCACTCTGTATGTTTGCCGCTGGGGGCTGGACTTGAGCAGTTGTACACAACTTACCATCCGAGGCCCGTGTGATAGTCAACGGGACGCTCCGATAGTAAGAGGTTGGGACAGCTGACTGGGCTCGATGAGCCCGCGCTGCCCTAGACTTCCTCCTTCTAGCACTTGTGTGTGCGTAATAGGAGGAGTCCAAGTTGAATGCCACAGAATCTGGCTTATCATACAGAGAATCATCAGGATCGGGACCGTATGAGAGACGGTCGAAGACCGATCGAGAGAAGCGTGGAACGGACGCTATGCTGCCAGAGTTGGGTACCGTGCAGGCTGTCTGCATGCGGTCATCTTCTGCTGTCGGATGAGTTGCCTTTGGGCGGCTAGGAGTCACGACCGTGCAGGCTGGCCGCATGCGGTTGGCAATAGTGGCCGCATGGGTTCTCTGCAAGCGGCTGCCTCCTGTAGCCTCATGTGTTTCATCCATGTGATTGGCGACTGTAGCTGCATAAGCTATGTGGCTGCCAGATGTGACCGCCTGATTCTTCTTTATGCGGCTAGCGACTGTGGCCGCATGGGCTTTGTCCATGCGGCTAGCGGATGTGGTCGCATGAGCCTTTTTCACTCGACTAGCACCCCTATGCGGCTCAGTTCGCGTAGCGTTCCTCTTTGCCTCTGCAAGTCCAGCATCATAGTGTTTTCTTCAGCCGGACTTGGAGACAGCAGAGTTGTCTACGGTCTGAAGTGGGGCCGCAGAAGAGTCATTCTCACCGTCTTGAGCAACAGAGGGTGCACCGTCGGGGGCTTGGGGAGGTGCAAATGATTTTGGCCTCCACTCTCTGCGAGCCTTTGTCGTGCGGGTGCGCTTCTGGACCGGGCCAGCGCTTCCTTCGGAGAGCATCTCTTCAAACGCTTGTTGGTCGAATCGGACGACCATCTTTTGTTGCGTGGAGCCAAGTTTGGCTGCATCCGATTACGTCACCAACTTCTCAGCCGTGGAGAAGTTTGTCCCCAGCAGTGTCGCCATCGTGTTTGCCATTGATTGTAAAAGTACAGAACAATTTTCGGAGGACTGAACTTAGACTCACAATACAAACTCGCTTGTACAAAGAAAGCCTAGGGACGAAAACCTAGGTACAGCAGTCTAAGTACAATTGTTTATTTTAGATTCTGGGGGGTGACGATAGAGGCTCGGGAAGGCGACGGCAGCCCTGCCTTACTCCTTGGACGATCGGTATGCAGCCTTGGCTCCTTGTGAAAAGATGGTTGGCATTGACGAAGAAGTGCTCTTTTTGCTCCTCTGTTGCTCTCTTGGCTTCTCTCTCTCTCTGTGTATTCTCTCTCTGACTCTGTATATTTTTTTTATTCTTTTTGTTGCCGGCATTTTGTGCAAAGAAATGATGCTGGCTATTTATAAGAGTGGGGTATGATCATTAGGGTTTGGTAATGATCATTTGTTTGGAATGTCGGCGCTCCTTCAATCTACCTGAACCCTTGATCCTGATTACAATGAATCTGGGCCATTAATGCGGATAGCACCGAATCTTATGAGCAGTTAATGTTAACTGCTTTAAATCTTCGTGATTGATTATGCCAATGTCTGATTGCTCGCCACGTGTCCCATTGGCTTGATGATAAATGATATGCCCTGATCTCAGTAATTATGACGATGATGTCAAATATATTTGTTGGGATTCGGTTGAATCCTTGATTGATCCGATGCCACGTGTTTTAATTATGGGTCCTGCCAGAGCCGCATAGGATAGGCAATACTTGAACCGCAGGGAGATAATCTTCGTGAGCCGTATAGGACAATGCTTTATTGAGCCGCAGGGGATGAACTCTCAATGAGCCGCATATGCATAGTCTCTGCGAGCCGCATAAGACAGCGTTGTGTTGAGCCGCAGGGACTGGGCTCTCGGTGGGCCGCATATGGCTGATTTCTGCTGGTCATATAGGGTGACTTCTCAGTGAACCGCATGAAGCTGTTCTCCATTGAAGCCGCATGAGACTTGCCACGTGGCAATCTGGGACTTCTGACGGATCGGGTCAGAGATTTTCTTCTTTTCCCGAAGAGTCTGTCATTATGACAGAGTCATCATTGCGTCTTTATGTCAGAGCTGTCATTTGTCAAAGCAGCCGTCGGGGCATTAAATACGGCCGAATGTAGAGAGGAACTGCTGAAGGCCACGTGGCTTCTTTCTGGGCCGCATGGAACTATCCGAGCCGCATGAGACTCTTCGAGCTTTTGAGCCGCATGTTGTATCTGGGCTGCATGAAGCTCCCAGGAATTTTGAGCCGCATGAAGCTTCCTGGGTTCTGTGCCGCATGAAGAATGTTTCATGACCGAGCCGTATGAAGGACGTCTCATGACCGAGCCGCAAGAGGAATGTCCCATGACCGAGCCGCATGAGAGACGTCTCATAGCCGAGCCACATGAAGGACGTCTCATGACCGAGCCGTATGAGGAACATCTCATGACCGAGCCGCATGAAGGACGTCTCATGACTCGCATGAGGAATGTCTCGATCAACCTGTGCACTCGCTTTGTGGGCCCGGGTATCCCGAGTATACGAGTGCGTAGGTATCATATTTGCTCCCCGATGTGGGCCTAGTAAAAACACTTGCCCTCGATCTTTGTTGGGGGACTCTAGAGAACCACTATGTCCGTTTGCTGCCGGGGGCTGGACACGGACAGTTCTGTACAATTTCCATCAGAGGCCTGCTTAGCGGAACGCCCTTGATGGTCAGAGGTTGGGACAGCTGACTGAGCTCGATGAGCCCGCGCTGCCCTGGACTTCTTTGACTTAGCACCCGAAGGTGCGTAATAGGAAGAGTCCAAGTTTGGAGGGAGGAAAGAGAAGTCGGTGCCCTTTTCAAAGGAGGTAAGGGGGCTCTATTTATAGAATGGAGTGAGCCCTTTCTTCTTCTTCTTTCCGATGTGGGACTAAAAGAAATATTTTCCATGCTTCTACAGCTAGCTGCACAAATACGAAGAATACTCCAATATATGGAACTCTCATATATGCACATAAGCTGTAAATAAAATAACCACAGGCCAGAATAACATAATCTAATCTCATAGAAACTCAACACAGAAGGTAATAGTCCAAATAAATAAATAAGAGTATTAAAAGATAGTCGGGTGACCATGATCACTCCAAACTGTAACGCCCTAGTCCCAAAATACATAAGACCAAGCACGTGAACATGCCAGCTGCACATATACGAAAAATACTCCAATATATAGAATTCTTATATATGTACATAAGCTATAAATAAAATAATCAAAGGCCAAAATAATATAATCTAATCTCATCACAGCTCAATACAGAAGATAATAGAGTCCAAATAAATAAATAAGAGTATCAAACGATAGCCGGGTGAACATACTCACTCCAAACAGCTATAAAAAATAGTCTCACAAGATCGGAGTCCAACCTCCGCAAATAGAAAGAAAAGAGATGTAAAATAATGTCTACAACTGTCTCAGATAAAGAATAAACTAGAAATCAGTAAAACTGACTCGTCATCGATGTAGGATAGCTCCAACGTCGCTCCGTACTCCTGTGGAAAATCGTCTAAACTTGGAGAGATAACCAGGTCCTCAGAGGGACGTAGCAAGATAAAAGAAAATACCATGCCATATAAACTGTGATAATATAATAAGAGAAAAAGGTATGCATGCAATCGATTTCCTGACCATTCTACTTTGAATATGCAGTTGAGATATAATCCTTCGATGCATGAGCCCTTGCTGAAAATAGGATACGGTATAGTCCCCTCTTGGGCACCAGTGACCAAGAACATGACGTTCCAAGAACGACAGTGGCCAACCTGAGAGGCTAATCATACCCGTATCTCCAGCGGAGCTTCCGGGTTACAAGGGAAGTGCAATCGAAGCCCATACGTCATGTAATGTTCTTTCTACCCAATGCCTAGTATCATCATCTCCATGACTGACATGTACCTCTAGTAACCGCCAAGTCTTCTAGCATACAACTCTATTGGCAGTTACCCCTATCCGTCGCACGCTCCATACGTATCGGTGGCCAGCCGACTACACAGATACGTGTCCTACATGTGACTCACATCATGTGATACAATAAGTGTCAAGGCCATATGAGATATACCAATACCTCAACATCAATGGGTGGTCACTAAACTAAGTCAATGCAAGAGAAATAAATAAGGCGAGAAAAATGACCAATAGATTCGCTTCCACCCAAGTGTGACTTGGACGCACAGTTTAAATATCAAGAAACAAGAATGCAGAAAATAACATCTGAAAATTAGAAATATAATAATCACAGAGTAAGTTGGCAAGGTATCTTGCATGATGGTGCAAAGTGGCAAGCCCATGAAATCACAATGTCAGCTAAAAAATGTCACAGTATCCAAACAACTCCGAACGCTGAAACAAACATCAAAAATGCACTCGATGTAAAAGATATACCTAGGAAACGCCTATCCAAAAGTCAAATTCTGGAACAGGGGCAAAATCATAATTTTAGGTCAAAACGATATCCGCCGTTGGACCCGCTTTGTACCAAAATGCGTGCCAAAGTCTATGGTCTCTAAAGTCATCAAACTACACGTCTACGGATTCAGTTTGAGAAGAGGAACTCAACGGTATGTCCAGTTTTCGATTTCGATGAGCCGTGTACAAAATCGTCCATTTGAGTGGGTCGCGGGCCGGCCAAAAAGGGGTTCCGATTCGACCTTCTCAGAATCGAACCAAACTTGGAACACAGGACCATAATTTCGATCCGGACCTGGTGGCGCATGTTTTATCTCGAATCAACGACTGTACACGAAGTTATGGGCAAGTTTGCAAAACGCCGATACGGGGGTATCTCGACGGATACGCATTGATTTCGTCGCGCACACGCGACGAAACTGAGTTCCGTCTGTTCCCACACGTCCGCAACATCCATACGCGTCTTTCGATGCATATAGCGCACAACCACGTCGCCCAATTTGTCGGGGCGCACGTTGTATCGGAGAAAGTTCTCTGAAATTTACTATTTTGAAAACAGTTTTTTTGCAGAAGTTTAACACGGATTTAATTCCTGCACAGAAATCAAAATACCGATCTACATTGCATTTTAGTCGTGGTTATGCTGTCTTCACATGTGTTTAATTAGTTTTATAAAACTGTCGAAGAATTGCCAAAATTTTGGCTTCCAATTATGGGTTTGGGACTGCCTTCTATACTACTGTTCCGCTAGTTTTCTTGGGAAATTTGAATCAATCTCCTGAGAAACCTAGTCGAGTACTCTCCAATCCAGTTGAAGGGACTCCTAGATGGTTATATTGGTTATCCTTAGGAAGTTACGGTACGAGAATTGGCTAAGCACGGAGGGAGAGAAATACTGAGTTGAAGACAGTACCTTGCGGTTGATCGAAAATAGGGCTTCCTCTGTTTTCTCGCGAAGGTGACTCCGACGATGTCTCTGGTCAACGACGGCAGTTCGCCGGCGGCTAGAGTATGTGCGGGGAGGTTGGCGGCCTTGGGGTCAAGGGGTATTGGATTACAAGAGAGGGAGTTAGGGTTTCGGTTTTGACGTTGGTTTTATACATGCGCCGCTGCTACTCGAATAGGAATCAAATGGGGGCTCGGGTTGAGGTGGATTCTATAGCAGCTGATGCTGCTAATTAAGAGTTTTTAGGGGGTCGGGTTGAGGTGGACCGGTCCCACGTGGGCTGGTCCCCTCCCCTTTATATATATATATATTTTTTTTTGTATTAGGATTGTGCTGAACAAACCAAGGCTGGCCCGCCCCCTTCCTGGGTGTGGCCGAGCCGACCATTATTTCTTTTCTTTTTTTAAACAATTATATATATATATATATATATATATATATATATATATATATCAAACTAGAAATATATATATATATATATATATATATATATATATATATATATATATATATATATATATATATATATCAAACTATAAGTATATATATATTTTAGGCTAGTAAAAATTCCTAAAATTTTATAATTAAAATCCTAAAATCCTAGATTCTATTATTCCTTATTTAATAGTAATACTAACATGCACACATATAATATATACACACATACATTAATTATACTAATAAGCTAGTAGCAAATAAATTCATAATTAATTAAATGTATAACAAAATTATTAATTTATAAAAATCAATTAAAAATTATGGGGGTTAACATCCTACACAACTTAAAGAAAATTTTGTCCTCGAAATTAAACTAATGTCGAGGGATCAAATGCAATGCAGGGGAAATTAATAGTAATTTAAGAGCTTAAAATGCAAGACATACCTTCGTCTTCGAACAAATGAGGGTAGCGGTTTCGGATGTCGTCCTCGCGCTCCCAAGTAGACTCTACTGTCAGTGATGCTTCCATGCCACGCGAACCAATGGAATAGATTGATTCCGTAACACCTTCACTCGACGATCGAGGATACCTACTGGTTGCTCTTCTTACGACAAACTCGGTCCAACTGTGATCTCGGAGTGATCAAGCACATGATTGCTGTCCGCCACATACCTCCTCAGCTGAGATATATGGAACACATCATGCACTCCCTCTAGCGACGGTGCCAAGGCCAATCTGTAGGCAACCTCTCTAACACGTTCCAAGACAGCGAAAGGTTCGATGTACCTTTGACTCAACTTGTCACGTCCTCCGAATCGAATCGTGCCTTTAGTGGGGGATATCTTCAAGAACACATGGTCGCCCTTTTTGAACT
This sequence comes from Iris pallida, assembly GCA_029216955.1. Lineage (NCBI taxonomy): Eukaryota > Viridiplantae > Streptophyta > Magnoliopsida > Asparagales > Iridaceae > Iris > Iris pallida. The sequence goes on along the minus strand of JANAVB010012999.1, from coordinate 17,243,376 downwards.
CCAAAGGTCGACGACGATTATCTGCCAACTGCTTCTGACGATCCTGCGCTGCTCGCAGGTGGCCCTGTATTTTTTTACTGTCTCTACTGTTCTCAAGACCAACTCGGGACCCAATAGCTGTCGCTCTCCTATGTCGCTCTAACAAAAAGGAGACCGACACTTTCTACCATACAATACCTCAAACGGAGCCATTTGAATGCTCGCTTGATAGATATTGTTGTAGGAAAACTCCACAAGATAAAGATGGTCCTCCCATGAACCACCAAAATCAAGCATGCATGCTCTCAACATATCTTCTAGCGTCTGAATTGTACGCTCCGACTAACCGTCTGTCTGCGGATGGTATGCTCTGCTAAACTTCAATTGGGTGCCCAAACTCTCTTGCATGCTCCTCAAAAAATGTGAGGTAAATCTTGAGTCACGGTCCAACATAATACTAACAGGAACACTGTATAATCTCCCAATTTGCTCCATATACATCTCTGCCAATACCTCTGTCGACTGGCCAACTCTAAAAGGTAAGAAATGGGCTGACTTGGTAAGTCTATCCACAATCACCCACACTGCGTCATGTCCCCTAGGACTCCAAGGAAAACCCGTGACGAAATTCATAGTGATGTGCTCCCACTTCCACTCGGGAATGGGTAGCGGCTGTAATAATTCGGCCGTCCTCTGGTGCTCTGTCTTCACTTGTTGACATACCAAGCATTTGGCAACAAAACGAGCTATCTTTCGCTTCATTCTATGCCACCAATAATACTGTCGTAAGTCACGGTACATCTTGGTTCCTCCAGGATGAATAGAGTAAGCCGAACTATGAGCCTCTGCCATCAGCTCCTGCCGTAGCTCTCCATTGGGAACATAAATACGATCAAACATCGCAATGTCCCATTGGGGTGGATCCTCAATCCCGTCTGCTCTTCTGCTTCGGTCCTCTCTCTGAGCCATCAAAATCTATCATTATTGGGCAATGCTGCCTTGATGCGCTGTACCAATGATGATTGCACATGGAGGTTGGTAATATACCGTCTGCTCCAGGCAATACTACTTCAATACCAAGCTGCTCCAAGTCTCTAATCAACTCCTTCTGCGTAGTCAAAAAGTGTGCCATGGGCTTGCGGCTCAATACGTCTGCCATGACATTAGCCTTGCTCGGATGATAATTAAGCTCGATCTCATAATCCTTCATCAACTCCAACCAACGTCGTTGTCGCATATTCAACTCTTTCTGTGTGAACACGTACTTGAGGCTCTTATGATCAGTGTAGATATCAACCTTCTCGCCGTACAAGTAGTGTCTCCATAGCTTCAAAGCAAAGATAACCGCTGCGAGCTCTAGATCATGGGTCAGATAATTCTTCTCATGCACTCTCAATTATCGCGATGCATATGCTACTACACGCCCGTGCTGCATCAATATACATCCTAATCCCTTTCCGGATGCGTTGTTGTAGATCACAAATCCTTCCGGGCCTGATGGTAGTGTCAATATCGGTGCTGTGGCCAATCGCTTCTTCAACTCGTTAAAAGTGGCTTGACACTCGTCTGTCCATACAAACTCCTGATCCTTCTAAGTTAATCGAGTCATAGGCCCCGCTATTCGAAAGAAATCTTCTACAAACCGTCGGTAGTAACCTGAAAATCCAAGAAAACTTCTCACCTCAAAGCTGAAGTGGGAGCGGGCCATGATTCGACTACTGTGATTTTCTCTGGGTCTACTGATATACCATCACCCGTAACAACATGACCAAGAAATGATACCTACTTGAGAAAGAAATCACACTTGCTAAGCTTCGCGAAAAATCGCTCATTCCTCAACGTTCCCAATACTATCCGTAGATGCTGCTCGTGCTCCTCTTGACTCTTGGAGTAAATCAAGATATCATCTATAAAGACTACTAAAAATTTGTCCAAGTACTGGTGGAAGATCTTGTTCATTAAATTTATGAAAACTGCGGGAGCATTGGTCAAACCGAAAGGCATGACAAAGAACTCGTAGTGTCCATACCTTGATCGAAAGGCCATTTTTGTAATATCTTCCTTCCGAACCTTCAATTGGGGATATCCTGATCGTATGTCAATCTTGGAGAATACTTTTGCTCTACTCAATTGATCGAATATATCGTCTATACGCGGTAAGGGATACTTGTTCTTCACCGTCACTTCATTCAATGCTCTGTAGTCGATGCACATGCACACCGTCCTGTCTTTCTTAGGCACGAAAAGTACGGGTGCTCTCCACGGTGACGCACTGATACGAATAAATCCCTTCCCTAATAAGTCATCAATCTGCGTCTTCATCTCTACCAACTCCTTGGGTGCCAGACGATAAACTCGAGATGAGATAGGCTCGGCTCCCGGTGTAAGCTCAATAGTAAACTCAATGTCTCGGTTAGGTGGCAGTCCTGGTAATTCCTCGGGGAATACATCCTCAAACTCGGTTGTGAACAACGTAAAAAATTTTTTTTAAATTAAAGTTGTATTTAAATTTTAATACTAAAATTTTATTCTTTTATTAAGTTATTAATTAATCAATTTAAGTGTAAAATTATTTTTAAAAATAATCAACATGGATTTTTGCATGACAACCAGACCGGATTTAAATTGAAATACAAAGTATTTATTTTTATAATTCTCAACATACAAAATATTATTTTATTCAACTTTAGTTCTAATTTGGCCCATTAGAAGAAGCCCAATAGCTTATAAAATATTCCTACTACAACACTTTAAGTATTGATCCAAATTGATGTTTTGTATCTATTACCATTTGACATCAGTAGTATGTTAAGGAGTATATTTAATAAGTGAGCCCAACCCAGTATACTAAGTTAGAGATGGGTTAAAACCTCTCCATCATGAGTGAGAACTCATTAATATTGTTGTGTTGGTTCCTTGTTTTCTTTTGGGTTGTAACCGAAGGAATTTCGGTTCTCTCGTGGCCGACTCTTGGCCTCTCGTCTCCCTCAACGGTCGACTTCTCCGTTCATCTTCCACCGGCCGGAATTGATGGCCAAGGAGGCCGTCCACCTCCCCATGGGTAACCCCCATCCCTTATTTTCCTATATAAACCCCCTCTTCCTTCTCCATCTCCATCCCCACACTTCATCCCCAAATCTCTGAGCCAAATCCCTAGATCTACTTTTCCGGCGAACCCATGGCCGACCCGAGGGCCGAGCACCCCTACCGGAGCTCACCGAGCCGATCCCGGGCCGCCCCTACCCGGCGCACCTCCCCGACGCCACCCCGGCGCCGCCCTCCGTGGTCGTCCGATCCGCCGGCGTCCGCCCGCACGCCCCGTCCGTTTCTCGGTTCTGACCCGTTCCCGTTCCGAGATCCAAATCGGAACTCCGTTGTCGGTACTTTCTGACCCAATTAATTTCTTTTAGTCTATGATGAACTGGTCCAACTGAATTCTCCTGGGAAATTTAGTTTTCGGTAATGTAATAACTACGTTACTATTTCGGCTTTTCCGAACTCTTCAAAAATATGGTTTTGTTGCTGTTTTCGTTGTTCTCGGATGACAGAACAAAGTTCTGTAAAAATTCTCGACTTTTCGAGAATTTTCGGGGGAGTTTCTGTGCTTAGGAAAACTCTCGAATTTCCGATAATTTCTCGGAAGTGTTCTGGAAATTGAAATTTTAACTCTTAATTTGGTTCTGATGTTTGGGTTCGGATTGGTTCTAATAGTTCTGTTAGTTTTTGATGGTTCTGTTAGTATTTTTGGGACTTTGGCTAAAAGTTGAGAATAGTTCTGTGGGAAATGCGTGCTGTGAGAATTTTTCGTATTCTCGGGTTTTTCGAGAAGTTTTCGGGAATAATTAGTTCAAAAATTTATTTCATATATTTTGGTTTTGGCTCTTTGATTTTTGTTGGAATTTCTGGTTATATGACAATGCTGGTTTAGGCTTTGGAAAATACTATTCTGTGGTATATATATGAATTGGAGTTTTTGGAGTTATTTTGTAGGTTTACGGTACATTCCCAGTTTTTGGGTTGATCAAAAACAGAGGATATGCTGCCGAAAATTTTGCAAAATAATAGAAATGATTTTTAAAAAATGATTTTCGAATAAATATTATTCTAATAATATTTTTGGGCGACGACCTTAACGGTCACTGGGCCCCAGCGAAATACAAACGCACCGGTTCGACCGGACGTTGAGGCAGAGTAGCTGAATGTGAAGACTGGACCAGAGTCTGAGACTCACAAATCTTTTATAATTAGGAATTATAATTTTATTATTATTTAATTTTGAGACTAACATTGTTTTCGTCTTATTTTAATTTATGTAAATCGGGTTGTAAGGGCATAAGCCCAATTGCTTATTTAACCATGCTATGAAAGATGTAATAATTAGGATTTATTTATTTTCTTTTCTGGTTGTGGTAGTGTAACGTAAATGTTAGAATAACTATATATATATATTCTCATAAATATTAGAAAATTCATGATTTTCTCACTTATTAGATAAATAATAACTTTATGTATAAAATACAAAGTTTTAACAATTTAAATGATAAATTGTAAGTTTTCCAAAAAGAAAGGATTAAATTGATGTTTTCTTGTAAATAGTAAACCATCCGATAATTGTGTTCTAATTAGAATAAAAAGGATAAAATTTATTAGGAAAGAAAATAGAGATTGTAACTAGCACACTTAGTTGGTTTGATACAGATTGATAAGTATAGATGCTCCATTTGTAGGATATCAAAGGCGTAACTAGCATCTACTCGGAACATCCATCGACTCTCAGTTTAAATCAAGGCAAGTACGGTTGTGGTTAATTGCAGTTTAATTAATATTAGAAATTTTGCATGTTAAATACACAACTGTTACACGTACTCTCTCCTAGAGTAATATATTGAATCATTGCATCGGGATAATAGGGAGTAGCGTAGTTATCTATGATCAAAGCCAAATAGTTAATGAATGTGCGAGCTTACCCCTCTTCACACGGGGTTAGGCCGGACCGTATCAATAGGATACAATTGAATCATCCTAAACCGGTCATAGATACTGCTTACTCAAATCACAATTGTTTTATAGTTGGAAATCATTGTTTCAAAATTATTTAATATTGCAAGTTTCTATTCATTATGCAAATTGTTAATTTTCATAATTGTACTTGCTCCTTTTCTGACTGGATCTCCCACACCCAATAGGTTCTATTGATGACTCAGAGCTACTGATCAGTAGTTACTATGACCCGGAGCTGTACCCTACTGTGCTCCCAGACGAGGTCCATGGAGATGATGATGACACTTCTGCTTAGTTGGAGTTTTAGTTTATCTTTTAAATAAAATAAATGTTATGTTAAAGTTGTGGACAAGCTTTGTAATGGACAAGTTTATATTATCGTTTAATTAAATGTTGTGGCAATTATAGTTTCAAATGTTGTTGATTGTACCTGCATATGAGATACAGCTTACTGTCGCCGTCTCAACAACGGTGAAGGCTGGGCATGATCCGAGTCGACCCAAGAAATTGGGATCGGGTCGTGACAAGTTTTTAGTGGTGGCCCATGCAGGTCCTTTCAATCAACAACATAGGAAAACCTAGGAAATATTTAGAACATTAATTTACCACAACATAGGACCGAAATATATTATAATTAAATATTTTTGTTTGATTATAGATAGGCTACCTTGCTTATGTTTATATCCTAAACCTTCCAGAGAATGGCCACTGACAATACCAACCCTGCTGGCGATGGGATGTCAACGCCTGATCAAACCCCACCGCCTCAACTAAGTCCGGGTTTTACACCATTGAATGCACCTCGTGGGTTGTTTGCCGCTTCAACGGTAGATCCATCATCTTTCCAGACGGAGATACAACCCCCTGTGGTTACGCCCACTCCAGCTGCCCCACCGGTGCCTGTAGACCCCACTGACCTCATAGGTCTGCTAAGAGGAGTGCTAGAAGTCCAGAGAACTCAAGCTGAAGCTCATCGCGAGCAGACGGCCATTATGAGAGAAGGCATGGAGAATGCTCATAGCGTGGCTATGGCTGCACTGGAAAGAGGAGAAGCAGCTCAACAGGAACCAAGGCCTGCCAAGGTGGGCGATATTGAGAGCTTTAAGAAGCAGAACCCTCGACCTTTCAAGGGAACCGAGGGAATCGTCTATGCTGACGAATGGCTCGATAATATGGAGCGTCTCCTGAGCGTCGCTCGACTTCCAGAAGACCTCAAGGCTGAAGCAGTAGGACTCCAACTGCAGAATGTAGCAAGCACCTGGTATCGGAATGAACCCCGACTCCAGGATAGGCAAGTTGATTGGGACACCTTCAAGAGGTTATTCCAGAGGAAGTTCTTCCCAACTTCAGAGTTGCGGAAGATGGAGCGACAATTCCAGAACCTGAAGCAGGGCAACATGACTGTGGAAGAATATGCTGCTGAATTCGACCAGCTCAGCCGATTTGCCAAGAACCTGGTGGCTGATCCTGACGATCGTGCTAAAAGGTTCAGATTTGGACTAAGAGAAGAAATCTGCACCTATGTGATCTCAGGCGGTGCTAAGACTTATGAGAAGATCCTGGAACGAGCACAAGACATATAGAAGAGCCAACCTGCCCGCTAGAAGAGAGATTATCCTGGAACTAGCAACTTCCAGGGTAATCAGAAGAAGTCCAACAACAACAACAACAACAACAGGCCCCAGCATCACCAGCAAGCAAGGAATAATGATGTAGCACCCCAGAAGCAGATCCCTATCTGTAGCTATTGCAAGAGGTCGGGTCATCAGGTGAACATCTGTCGGAAGAGGCTTGGACAATGTCTGATCTGTGGGTCTACCACCCACCAAGTGAAGGATTGCCCCTCAGCGGCCAACAGAGCTGGAGGAAATCAGCAGAAAGGACCTCTGCCCACTCAGCAGCAGTAATTTGGACAGCATCAACAGAAGACGGGGCGAGCTTTTGCCCTAACTGCGGAGGAACCAGAGCCGGAGCAGGAACCTAATGCGGATGTCATATCAGGTTGCATCTATGTACATTCTCATCCTGTATTAGCTTTATTCGACTCTGGTGCAACACACAGTTTCATAGCAACAAAGTTTATCTCTGCACACCATATAGTTACTGGCTTTAGCAAGAAGATCTGTAGAGTTAAGACTGGAGGAGGACCCCTACCTATCACAGAAATCTATGAATACCCTATCACTATAGCTGGCCATAACTTTATAGCACCTTTGCTTATCATGCCCTTACCTAACTATGATGTAGTCCTAGGGATGGACTGGTTAAGTAAGCCGCATGCGCTGATAGACTGTCATCGAGGATGTGTAGTCTTCAGTCCACCTGGAGAACCGGAGTTTGAAATCTCTCAAACTCCGGAGGAGATGGAATGTGTTACCTATACCTCTATCACTGAAGAGTCCAGACCTCCGCACCCTATCATAGCAGAATTTATGGATGTTTTTCCAGATAGTCTTCCCGGGTTACCCCCAGACCGAGACTTGGAGTTCACCATTGACCTAGTCCCCGGTTCTTCCCCTATTTCTAAGGGATGCTACAGAGTCAACCCGAAGGAGGCCAAGGAGATGAAGGATCAGATAAATGAACTGAAGGCTCTGGGATTCATTCGAGATGGAGCTTCACCCTGGGGAGCGCCTGTCTTGTTTGTTTCCAAGAAAGACGGAACTGTGAGGATGTGCATTGACTACCGGGCACTGAACAATATCACAATTAAGAACAAGTATCCTTTGCCCCGGATCGATGACCTGTTTGACCAACTCAGTGGAGCCAAGGTGTTTTCCAAGATTGTTCTCAGGTCTGGCTATCATCAGATCAAGGTCAGGAAGGAAGATATTTCCAAGACGGCGTTCAACACCAAGTATGGGCAGTTTGAATTCTTGGTCATGCCGTTTGGACTGATAAATGCTCCGGCTGTATTCATGAACCTTATGAACAAGGTTTTTCATGAATACTTAGATCAATTTGTTGTTGTCTTCATTGATGACATTTTGATCTATTCAAAGACTGAAGAGGAGCATGAGGAGCACCTCAGGAAGGTTCTGGGAACTTTGAGGAAAGAGAAGTTATATGGTAAGCTATCAAAATGTGAATTCTTTCTAGACAAGGTGGATTTTCTTGGCCATGTTGTCACAGGAGAAGGAATTTCGGTAGATCCTAAGAAGATAGCTGCTGTGGAGAAGTGGTCTACCCCAAGCTCAGTTGCTGAAATCAGAAGTTTCCTGGGCTTGGCTGGCTACTACCGAAAGTTTGTGAAGGATTTTGCTAGAATTGCCGAACCAATGACGAAGCTGACTCGGAAGAATGAAGAGTTCATCTGGACGGAAGATTATCAGGCTGTATTTGACGAGCTGAAGAAGAGGCTTACCACTGCACCAATCCTTGCGCTACCCGCAGGATCCGGTGGTTTCACAATCTACAGTGATGCCTCTGGAAAAGGACTGGGATGTGTTCTTCAACAGAATGGGAAAGTGATTGCTTACGCATCTAGGCAATTACGGAACCATGAGAAGAATTATCCCACACATGACCTGGAGCTGGCAGCAGTTATCTTTGCGTTGAAGCTATGGAAGCTCTATTTGTATGGAGAGAGAGTGGAGATATACACAGATCACAAAAGTCTGAAGTATGTCTTCACCCAGAAGGAGTTGAACATGAGGCAAAGGCGATGGCTGGAGTTAATGAAGGACTTCGACATCGACTTGCAATACCACCCGGGTAAGGCTAATGTGGTCGCTGATGCACTTAGTCGATACCCAGTGGCGATGTTCTTAACCAAGGAGAGGCACCTGCTGGAGGACATCGAGAAGCTTGAACTGGAGATTGTACTGCCTGGATGGAAGGCACTGGATTCTGATTCTGTGTTGATGAAGTTGCAAGTGAGCTCGAACTTGATGGACAAGATCAAGGAGACGCAGTTTCAAGACGAGGCACTTTGTTAACTGAGAGATCAAGTGTTAGCAGGAACACTGGAGGGTTTCTCAATCGCCAGTGATGGAGCTCTGAAGAATGGTACGAGGCTTTGTGTACCGTCTGGCGAACTGAGGACCGAGTTGATGAAGGAAGCGCATCAGTCTCAATATTCCATACATCCTGGAGCCAATAAGATGTATCGGGATATGCGCACTATTGTCTGGTGGAGTGGAATGAAGAAAGATGTCACCAAGTATGTTGCTAGATGCTTGATCTGTCAACAAGTGAAGGCTAGTAGACAAAGACCTGCAGGACTTCTACAACCACTGGACATTCTAGAGTGGAAGTGGGAGCACATCACGATGGATTTCGTATCAGGACTGCCTCGTTCCCAAGGAGGGAAGGATGCCATCTGGGTAATAGTGGACCGACTAACCAAGTCAGCTCACTTTATCCCCTTCAAAGTTGGTTTATCCACTGAGAAGTTGGCAGTATTGTACATGCGGCACATCTACCGGATTCATGGCGTACTGGTAAGCATTGTTTCTGACCGAGACACTCGTTTTACTTCACATTTTTGGAAGAGTTTGCATGACAGCTTGGGAACCCAATTGAAGTTCAGCACAGCTTATCATCCCCAGACTGATGGGCAATCTAAGAGGACTATTCAGACATTTGAAGATATGTTGAGAGCTTGTGTTTTAGAGTTTGGAGGATCGTGGGAAGACCATCTGCACTTGGTAGAGTTTTCTTACAATAACAGCTACCAAGCCAGTATTGGTATGACCCCATTCGAAGCTCTTTATGGACGTCGTTGCCGTACACCATTGGCATAGGACGACGTTGGTGAAAGAGTACTGCTGGGTCCAGAGATGGTGACTGACGCAGCAGAGAAGATGAAGATAATCAGAGACAAGCTCAGGATTGCTCAAGACAGACAGAAGCACTGGGCAGACAGCGGTCGTCGACCATTGGCGTTTGAAGAAGGAGATAAGGTCTTCGTAAAGATTTCTCCTACTAGAAGGACAATTAGATTTGGCAGAGCTGGGAAGCTGAGTCCCAGGTACATTGGTCCGTTCGAAGTTCTGAGCCGGATTGGAGAAGTGGCGTATAGGTTAGCTCTACCAGCTAATCTAGAAGGCGTGCACAACGTCTTCCATGTTTCACAGCTCAGAGAGTATGTACCTGATAAGAACCACGTCTTGGATCATTCAGAATTAGAGATCGGACCGAGCCTCACTATACCGGAGAAGCCAGTAGCGATCTTGGACCGAGGCGAGAAGAAGACCAGAACCTCAGTGACTCCCATTGTCCGAGTGATGTGGAGGCATGATTCCCCAGGCGAGTCTACCTGGGAGCGAGAGGATGAGATGCAGGAGAAATACCCGTACTTGTTCGAGACCTGAGGTAATTTCTCAACCTAACTCTTTAAATTTCGAGGACGAAATTTTCTAAAGGAGGGAAGGTTGTGAAACCCGTAAAAAAAAAATTTTTAAATTAAAGTTGTATTTAAATTTTAATACTAAAATTTTATTTTTTTTATTAAGTTATTAATTAATCAATTTAAGTGTAAAATTATTTTCAAAAATAATCAACATGGATTTTTGCATGACAACCAGACCGAATTTAAATTGAAATACAAAGTATTTATTTTTATAATTCTCAACATACAAAATATTATTTTATTCAACTTTAGTTCTAATTTGGCCCATTAGAAGAAGCCCAATAGCTTATAAAATATTCCTACTACAACACTTTAAGTATTGATCCAAATTGATGTTTTGTATCTATTACCATTTGACATCAGTAGTATGTTAAGGAGTATATTTAATAAGTGAGCCCAACCCAATATACTAAGTTAGAGATGGGTTAAAACCTCTCCATCATGAGTGAGAACTCATTAATATTGTTCTGTTGGTTCCTTGTTTTCTTTTGGGTTGTAACCGAAGGAATTTCGGTTCTCTCGTGGCCGACTCTTGGCCTCTCGTCTCCCTCAACGGTCGACTTCTCCGTTCATCTTCCACCGGCCGGAATTGATGGCCAAGGAGGCCGTCCACCTCCCCATGGGTAACCCCCATTCCTTATTTTCCTATATAAACCCCATCTTCCTTCTCCATCTCCATCCCCACACTTCTTTCCCAAATCTCTGTGCCAAATCCCTAGATCTACTTTTCCGGCAAACCCGTGGCCGACCCGAGGGCCGAGCACCCCTACCGGAGCTCACCGAGCCGATCCCGGGCCGCCCCTACCCGGCGCACCTCCCCGACGCCACCCCGGCGCCGCCCTCCGTGGCCGTCCGATCCGCCGGCGTCCGTCCGCACGCCCCGTCCGTATCTCGGTTCTGACCCGTTCCCGTTCCGAGATCCAAATCGGAACTCCGTTGTCGGTATTTTCTGACCCAATTAACTTCTTTTAGTCTATGATGAACTGGTCCAACTGAATTCTCCTGGGAAATTTAGTTTTCGGTAATGTAATAACTACGTTACTATTTCGGCTTTTCCGAACTCTTCGGAAATATGGTTTTGTTGCTGTTTTCGTTGTTCTCGGATGACAGAACAAAGTTCTGTAAAAATTCTCGACTTTCCGAGAATTTCCGGGGGAGTTTCTGTGCTTAGGAAAACTCTCGGATTTCCGATAATTTCTCGGAAGTGTTCTGGAAATTGAAATTTTAACTCTTAATTTGGTTCTGATGTTTGGGTTCGGATTGGTTCTAATAGTTCTGTTAGTTTTTGATGGTTCTGTTAGTATTTTTGGGACTTTGGCTAAAAGTTGAGAATAGTTCTGTGGGAAATGTGTGCTGTGAGAATTTTTCGTATTCTCGGGTTTTTCGAGAAGTTTTCGGGAATAATTAGTTCAAAAATTTATTTCATATATTTTGGTTTTGGCTCTTTGATTTTTGTTGGAATTTCTGGTTATATGACAATGCTGGTTTAGGCTTTGGAAAATACTATTCTGTGGTATATATATGAATTGGAGTTTTTGGAGTTATTTTGCAGGTTTACGGTACATTCCCAGTTTTTGGGTTGATCAAAAACAGAGGATATGCTGCCGAAATATTTGCAAAATAATAGAAATGATTTTTAAAAAATGATTTTCGAATAAATATTATTCTAATAATATTTTTGGGCGACAACCTTAACGGTTACTGGGCCCCAGCGAAATGCAAACGCACCGGTTCGACCGGACGTTGAGGCAGAGTAGCTGAATGTGAAGACTGGACCAGAGTCTGAGACTCACAAATCTTTTATAATTAGGAATTGTAATTTTATTATTATTTAATTTTGAGACTAACATTGTTTTCGTCTTATTTTAATTTATGTAAATCGGGTTGTAAGGGCATAAGCCCAATTGCTTATTTAACCATGCTGTGAAAGATGTAATAATTAGGATTTATTTTATTTTCTTTTCTGGTTGTGGTAGTGTAACGTAAATGTTAGAATAACTATATATATATATTCTCATAAATATTAGGAAATTCATGATTTTCTCACTTATTAGATAAAAAATAACTTTATGTATAAAATACAAAGTTTTAACAATTTAAATGATAAATTGTAAGTTTTCCAAACAGAAAGGATTAAATTGATGTTTTCTTGTAAATAGTAAACCATCCGATAATTGTGTTCTAATTAGAATAAAAAGGATAAAATTTATTAGGAAAGAAAATAGAGATTGTAACTAGCACACTTAGTTGGTTTGATACAGATTGATAAGTATAGATGCTCCATTTGTAGGATTTCGAAGGCGTAACTAGCATCTACTCGGAACATCCATCGACTCTCAGTTTAAATCAAGGCAAGTACGGTTGTGGTTAATTGCAGTTTAATTAATATTAGAAATTTTGCATGTTAAATACACAACTGTTACACGTACTCTCTCCTAGAGTAATATATTGAATCATTGCATCGGGATAATGGGGAGTAGCGTAGTTATCTATGATCAAAGCCAAATAGTTAATGAATGTGCGAGCTTAACCCTCTTCACACGGGGTTAGGCCGGACCGTATCAATAGGATACAATTGAATCATCCTAAACCGGTCATAGATACTGCTTACTCAAATCACAATTGTTTTATAGTTGGAAATCATTATTTCAAAATTATTTAATATTACAAGTTTCTATTTATTATGCAAATTGTTAATTTTCATAATTGTACTTGCTCCTTTCCTGACTGGATCCCCCACACCCAATAGGTTCTATTGATGACTCAGAGCTACTGATCAGTAGTTACTATGACCCGGAGCTATACCCTGCTGTGCTCCCAGACGAGGTCCATGGAGATGATGATGACACTTCTGCTTAGTTGGAGTTTTAGTTTATCTTTTAAATAAAATAAATGTTATGTTAAAGTTGTGGACAAGCTTTGTAATGGACAAGTTTATATTATCGTTTAATTAAATGTTGTGGCAATTATAGTTTCAAATGTTGTTGATTGTACCTGCATATGGGATACAGCTTACTGCCGCCGTCTCAACAACGGTGCAGGCTGGGCATGATCTGAGTCGACCCTAGAAATTGGGATCGGGTCGTGACATCGGTGATGATAGGGTGCTGAGGGGTGTCATGCGTCATCATATGAGTCCCCGATGCGGTTGCATCACAACTATCTCCGTCTTCTTTTGTGAACTCAAACTATGTCGCATTCGATTGTCTAAAGATAATACTAGTCCTATGGCAGTCTATGAGAGCGAAGTGCTGGCTCAACCAGTCCATTCCAAGAACCACATCAAATGTCGGCCTTGGGACTATAAAAAGTCGTGCCTTCATCTCTCTGCCATTTATCACTATAGGACAAAGTCTATAGACACCACTAACAGGTACAACTCCTCCTCCAATGAGGATTCAAACATTCTTTGCTAAGTGTGTGATGGAAATACTGTATCTTATGGCAAAACTAGTGGCTATAAATGAATGTGTGGCTCCAGTATCAAATAATGTAATAGCAGGAAAAGATGCAACTAAAACCGTATCTGCTATGACCTCTATCTCTGTATCTACATTCTCAACAGCTAGAGAGAATGCCTTTCCATGGTTCTGTCCTGGGCCTTGAGCTCTGGCCTTGTGGTACTGTGCTGTCTGTGGTGGTAAAGGTGGACGAGGTGCTGGGGCTATAGGCCGCTGGGCCTGATGTGCCAAAACTAAAGCCTGCTGCTCAGGACAATCTCTGGCCAAGTGTTGTCTTGATCCACATCTCATACATAAGCCCAAACGAAGTCGACAGTCATCTCTGATATGCCCCTGCTTCCCGCAAAACTTGTAGGTGGGCTTCTGATAAGGTGCGTGCCTCTGCTGGTTCTGTCCTGTGGTCCTCCTAATAGGGCTTCCCTGTGTAGCTCGGGCTGGTGTAATTGCTGTGGTATGGCGTCTCGACATCTGTTGTTGCTCCTTGCGAAGAATCTCCTGAGCACGAGATTCTTCCATGACTGCTGAATGGGAGACTCGAGACTGGGTAGTCGTATAAGACTTGAGCTCTGGTGCCAGCCCCTGGTGAAATCTCCTCGCCTTCTCTAACTCCGTTGGAATCAATCCCGCACCAAATCGACTCAGGCGATTGAACTCTGAGTTATACTCATCAACTGTTATATTCCTTTGCTTCAGATGAAGAAACTGGTCGTAAAGACCATCTCGAATATGAATAGGGAAGAATCTCTCATAAAATGCATCATAGAACTGCTTCCAAGTGATTCCAGTGCCTAGTCGTCTCTCTTTCGCCTTCCACCAGTGGTGAGCATTGTCTTCTAACAGTAGGTCCACTGCTGTCATCCAATCTCGAGCTAGCAACTGGGATGCCTTCAGTAGCTTCTCTGTACTAATAAGCCACTATGACACCTCTAATGGCTTCTATGTTCCTCTAAGGCATTGTGGTTCATATCTGTGAAATTCTTGATAGAGCCTTCATAAGGATGCAGAGCCGGTGCTGATGCTGGTGCTGGTGCTGGAGGTGGTGGTGGAGGTCTAGCCAATGCTGCCATCATCGTCTGTCTCATCAGCTCAGTCTGCTTCCATTGAGCCTGCATCATGGCATACATAAACTGAGAAGTAGGGTTCCCATCAGTCGGTGGTGGAGGCATCTGAGGTCCCGACAGTAGGGAAAACTGCTGAGGGAATGGTTGCGGTGGTGGCAGAGGTACATTCCCTTCTGGTGGCATGGTAGTAGTCTGTCCAGCCTAGCTGCCTGAGGGTGCTACGATCTCTGGGTACTCCGTCGTCGGTGTCGTAGTAGGCTGCGACTGTCCTGACTGGTACGGTGTCGCTGGAGTCATAGGAGGATTCTGTCCCTCCGGAGTAGCCTCTTTACCAGATGTGAGGGCCAAGGCAGAAGTGCGTCCGTTTCTTAAATGCATACTATTGGCATGAAGAAGATAAGTTGATATTAGGAAGATTAGATATGAAATAAATTGAATAATCAAGAAAGTTTCAAAAAGATTGGAAGTCAAGAGATAGTAGTAGTTCTGAATAAGATATTCCTATTCCTATATGCAGGCTTGTTGGGCACAGTCATGTAACCCAACAATATTAACGTTGACCTACATGGGCCACCACAAAAACATATAACGCCCCAGTCCCAAATTACATAGGACCAAGCACGTGAACATACCAGCTGCACATATACGAAAAATACTTCAATATATAGAATTCTCATATATGCACATAAGTTGTGAATAAAATAATCACAGGCCAGAATAATATAATCTAATTTCATCACATCTCAACACAGAAGATAATGGAGTCCAAATAAATAAATAAGAGTATCAAAAGATAGCCGGGTGAACATACTCTCTCCAAATAGCTATGAAAAATAGTCTCACAAGATCGGAGTCCAACATCCACAAATAAAAAGAAAAGAGATATAAAATAATGTCTTCAACTGTCTCAGATAAAGAATAAACTAGAAATCAGTAAAGACTGCCTCATCATCGATGTAGGATAGCTCCAACGCCGCTCCGTACTCCTGTGGAAAATCATCTAAACCTGGAGAGATAACCAGGTCCTCAAAGGGACGTAGCAAGATACAAGACAACACCATACCATATAAACTGTGATAATATGATAAGAGAAAATGGTATGCATGCAATCGGTTTTCTGACCATTCTACTATGAATATGCAGTTGAGATACAATCCTTCGACGCATGAGCCCTGGCTGAAAATAGGATCCGGTATAGTCCCCTCTTAGGCACCAGTGACCAAGCACATGACGTTCCAAGAACGACAGTGGCCAACCTGAGAGGCTAATCATACTCGTATCTCCAGCGGAGCTTTCGGGTTACAAGGGAAGTACAGTCGAAGCCCATACGTCAGGTAATGTTCTCCCCACCCAATTCCTAGTATCATCATCTCCATGACTGACATGTACCTATAGTAATCGCCAAGTCTTCTAGCATGCAACTCTATTGGCAGTTACCCCTATCCGTCGTACGCTCCAGACGTATCGGTGGCCAGCCGACTACGCGGATACGTGTCCTACCTGTGACTCACATCACGTGATACAACAAGTGTCAAGGCCGTATGAGATATACCAATACCTCAACATCAATGGGTGGTCACTAAACTAAGTCAACGCAAGAGAAATAAATAAGGCGAGAAAAACGACCGATAGAGTCGCTTGCACCCAAGTGTGACTTGGACGCACAGTTTAAATATCAAGAAACAAAAATGCTGAAAATAACATCTGAAAATAAGAAATATAATAATCACAGAGTAAGTTGGCAAGGTATCTTGCATGATGGTACAAAGTGGCAAGCCCAAGAAATCACAATGTCAGCTAAGAATCTTCACAGTCTCCAAACAACTCCGTTCGCTGAAACAAACATAAAAAATGCACTCGGTGTAAAAGATATACCTAGGAAATGCCTGTCCAAAAGTCAAATTCTGGAACAGGGGCAAAATCGTAATTTCAGGTCAAAACGATGTCCGCCGTTGGATCCGCTTTGCACCGAAACGCGTGCCAAAGTCTATGGTCTCTAAAGTCATCAAACTACATATCTACAGATTTGTTTGAGAAGAGAAACTCAACGGTATGTCCAGTTTTGGATTCCGATGAGTCGTGTACAAAATCGTCCATTTGAGTGGGTCGCGGGCCCGCCAAAAAGGGGTTCTGATTCGACCTTCTCAGAATCGAACCAAACATGGCACACAGGACCAAAATTTCGATTCGGACCTGTTCGTGCAAGTTTCATCTCGAATCAACGACTGTACACGAAGTTATGGGCAAGTTTGCAAAACGCCGATACGGGGGTATCTCGACGGATACACGTTGATTTCGTCGCGCACACGCGACGAAACTGAGTTCCGTCAGTTCCCACACGTCTGTAACGTCCATACGCCTCTTTCGATGCATATAGCGCATGACCACGTCGCCTGGTTTATCGGGGCGCACGTCGTATCGGAGAAATTTCTCTGAAATTTACTATTTTAAAAACAGTTTTTTCGCAGAAGTTTAACACAGATTTAATTCCTGCACAGAAATCAAAATATAGATCTACAAGTTGCGTTTTAGTCGTGGTTATGTTGTCTTCACATGTGTTCAATTATTTTTACAAAATTGTCGAAGAATCACCAAGATTTTGGCTTCCAATTATGGGTTTGGGACTTCCTTCTATACTGTTGTTCCGCGAGTTTTCTTGGGAAATTTGAATCAATCTCATGAGAAACCTAGTCGAGTACTCTCCAATCCAGTTGAAGGGACTCCTAGATGGTTATATTGGTTATCCTTAGGAAGTTACAGTACGAGAACTAGCTAAGCACAGAGGGAGAAATACTGGTTTGAAGACAGTACCTTGCGGTTGATTGAAAACAAGGCTTCCTCTGATTCCTCGCGAACGTGACTCCAGCGATGTCTCCGTTCAACGACGACGGTTCGTCGGCGGCTAGGGTGTGTGCGGGGAGGTTGGCGGCCTTGGGGTCGAGGGGTATTAGATTATGAGAGAGGGAGTTAGGGTTTCGGTTTTGACGTTGGTTTTATACATGTGCCACTGCTACTCCTATTTCGAAAAAGAATCTAATGGGGGCTCGGGTTGAGGTGGATTCTATAGCAGCTGATGCTACTACTAATAGTTTTTAGGGGGTCGAGTTGAGGTGGACCGGTCCCACGTGGGCTGGTCTCCTCCCCTTTACATATATTTTTTTTCTTTTTTTGCATTAGGATTGTGCTGAACAAACCAAGGCTGGCCCGCCCCCTTTCTGGGTGTGGCCGAGCCCACCATTATTTCTTTTCTTTTTTTTAACAGTTATATACATTTATATATATATAAATATATATATATATATATATATATATATATATATATATATATATATATATATATATATATATATATTTTAGGCTAAAAAAAAAAAAAAAAAATAAATATATATATATATATATATATATATATATATATATATATATATATATATATATATATATATATATCAAACTATAAGTATGTATATATATATTTTAGGCTAGTAAATATTCCTAAAAATTTACAATTTAAATCCTAAAATCCTAGATTCTATTATTCCTTATTTAATAGTAATACTAACATGCACACATATAATATATACACACATACATTAATTATACTAATAAGCTAGTAGCAATTAAATTCTTAATTAATAAAATGTATAACAAAATTAATTAATTTATAAAAATCAATTAAAAATTATGGGGGTTTACACAAACAGCTATAAAAAATAGTCTCACAAGAACAGAGTCCAACCTCCACAAAATAGAAAGAAAAGAGATGTAAAAATAATGTCCACTAATGTCTCAAATAAAGAATAGAATAGAAATCAGTAGGGACTACCTTGTCATCAATGTAGGATAGTTCCAACGCCGTTCCGTACTCCTGTAGAAAATCGTCTAACCTTGGAGTGATAACCAGGTCCATAGAGGGACGTAGCAAGATACAAGAAAATACCATGCCATATAAACTGTGATAATATAACAAGAGAAAAAGGTATGCATGCAATTGGGTTCCTGACCATTCTATCGTGAATATGCAGTTGAGATACAATCCTTCGACTCATGAGCCTTGGATGTAAATGTGATCGGCATAGTTCCCATAAAAGGCACCAGGGGCCAACGTCCATAACGCTCTGGAAGCGTCAGAGGGCACCATGAACAAGGGGCTACGTCCATAACGCTCTGGAAAACGTCTGAGGGCTCCTGGAGCCTGTGTCTCCAGAGAAGCGCACAGGTAATCAGGGAAGTACAAAGAAGCCCATACGTCAGGTTTTGTTCTTCCCACCCAATGCCTAGTATCTTCATCTCCATGACTGATATGAACCTGTAACACCCACTTTTCTAAAATGAAGGTAATTTTGAAATTTTGTAATTATAATCATTTAATAATGATATTTAAATCATGTTATGATTTTTGATGATTTTTAATTATTTTAAAACTATTTAAAATATTGAATTATGATTTTGATGGTTAACTAGTTAAACTCTAGTTTTGCTAAGCCTAGAGACTAACCATGACCAAGGGAGCCTAGTCATGTGATTAGGATGACTAATTACAACTTTTTTAGCCTAGGGGTATTTTGGTTATATTGACAATTTTGCGAAATTATAATTTATATTAATTAAATATTGTGCTCATCCTTTAGTTAAGCCTTAATCTTATCCTAATCTAGATTAGCCTTGAGCTTAGAGTCTTAATTAGGATAACCTAGTAATGACAAGATTATTAATATCTAGATATTATAGGAAGATATTTTACTCTAAGATATTTATGGAAAGTTAGCCTATGACATTTTGAACCAATAGGAATGCCTAGAATTTGTTGGACAATCCTTAGCTACTCATCAAGACCTAAAACCTAGCCCTAAATAAATCTATGGCAGCCATCAAACACCCCCTCCCCCTTCCTATAAAGTCCCATTTACAAAAGCCTTGCCTCTTTTTACACTTGCCAAGAACCCTAACTGTTCCTCCTCAATTTTCCTTTCCTAATATCCAAATCAAGCCAAAATTGATTCTAATCAATTGTATCATAACCCTCTACCGCAGTGGGAGCTAGTAGAGGCTTGCTAGCTAGGATTTGGGATCGTTTTGATTTATTGGAGTTTGAAGGAGAACCCTTAACCTCACACCCTTTTCATTGAGAATCATTCTCAATAGGTAAACCTATGTAAAACTTGTAAAATTGTGTTTTATTTTCATAAATACATGCATATAGGTATACCCTAGCTGTAGGAATAGTTTGGTGCTAGGTAGAATTATGTGAAGGAATAGTTTGAAATCTGAACTGTACATGAATAGCTGAGATTGAATTATGTGAACTGAAATGTCAACTGAAATAAGATTGGTTCACTGTTAAGCAAACTGAGTCATGCAAGGTTGTAAGATGAAATGGGTTTGATTTTCTAAATGTTTAATATGCAATTGAATGTTGGAAACTTGAAAACCCATGTAACCTGAAAATTCCAGTTAACCCATTATTTTGTATGATTTAGTTCACATGAAGACACATTACACTTCACCTATTTACACACACTACTCTAAATTAATTCATTGATTTTATTTCAACACACACACACAATTTCATATCCTTAACTGTTAACACAAGAAAGGAAATTGAATGTTAAGCTTCGGGTTCAACATTAGAAATCTGAGAATGTCTTCACTGATTCCAATTTCAACTCCATGTGACACCCTTCACTAATTTTCTCATTGACCCACACACACAAATCTGAGGCATATACATTCCTAATTACACAGATTTTTTCCATATACACACACACACACATTACCTTGATTTCCATATCTCTCTATGTGTATGTATGTTACATATGTATATAAGGGTGAAGGTGATATATATAAATATGTAATGTGAATATATAATGTGAAATAGATATTACTATTGGTATACATATTATATGTGTATATAGATATATAGTGTATTGGCCTATATGTGATATGGCCTATGGCCTATAACCTAGGTACATAGTCTATGGTAGCCTTGCGTGGTCTTGTGTATATAAAATATACACATGTGTAGAGTCCTATAGACTAGTGTATGGCGTATACTAGCTAGGTTAGACTAGTTAAGCCTAGTTAGACTTGCTAGACCTAGGTTTGACTTCTTGGTTGACCAAGAGTTGACTTGACCTAGTTTGACCTAGACTCATGTAGAATGCATAGTAGAGTTTTATTTTATCATTTTAGACATGTTGTGACTTGTACTGTTCTGATTAGGAGCCAGACACCACTCCTCAGGCAGTGTTTCACTCAGACGTTCAGGATATCAGGCGAGTACATTCTCTGACTGTTTCATACTTGCTAGAACTTATATTCTTGCTCTAGATTTACTTTACTTGTATGCTGACACGTCGGTAACACGGATTGGTACTATATGGATTCCTTCATAGATGTTTTCCCTCACAGGAGCATCAGGAACTTCATATCTGTGCGTTTTACTTATATCATGTATCTTCATGCTTCACTATTCATGCTCGCTCTGTAATTATGTACTCTCATGTTCGCAGAGTCCCCCATGAATCAATTTCATGTGTGCTCTCATCACGGAGGCAGTGAAATCTTGAACCTTAACGTAACATGTCTGGATCCTTGTGTATTGGTTGGGGCTGGGGGAGTAGAAATAGCATGTGAATAATTCCAAATAATATAATCTTGAACCACCTCTCATGAATCACCTCTACCTGTTCACATGTCTAGCTTGTACTCTGATTCACTAGTCACTGATAGTTCTCTACTTATAGTAGATATTTCCATTACAGTTATCTCTTTTACTTCATGTACTTTCCTTCAGTTATTCACATATCGTACTCTATTGCATGTTTATTATCTTCTGACATGATATGAACTGCGTGAGATGTATTATGCTCGCTCATGTCATGACTGGACCCGTTGAAAATATTACAGAGGACGAGAAGGAGGCTGGTGTGGATACCTATTACGGTGCTACCTTAGATGAGTGCCTGGACCTGGACCAGCAGCTGGTCTCACTAGCTGTGGATGGCACACCTTTAGACTTGGATGTTTTTATTTACAGTATTCTATAGATGATTGTACTTATTGATACTTGGGATCTGGGATTATGTGTTATCTTAGACACTTAGACTCTCTGACGTACTTGGGATTTCTCTTTTCATTTCAGCAGTTTCTTTTATCTATCTATCTGCTATCTTATCATCTATCTCAGTTGTGATTGAGTTACTTTCTGCTATGTCACCCCCATTCGGGGAGTATGAACTGTTCAAGTTTTATATTGTTAGATGTTGTGACCTAGGACAGCGTTCTACCACCGATACTGCGACCTAGGCTGGACGTGCCCACGTCTCGTGACCTAACTCTAGGGTGCGGGTCGTGACAGAACCTCTAGTAACCGCCAAGTCTTCTAACATGCAATTCTGTTGGCAGTTACTCCTATCCGTCGCACGTTCCATACGTATCGGTGGCCAGCCGACTACGCGGGTACGTGTCCTACATGTGACTCACAACACGTGGTAAAGCAAGTGTCAAGGCCGTATGATATATACCAATACCTCGTCATCAATGGGAGGTCACTAGACTAAGTCAATGTAATAGAAATAAATAAAAGCGTGAAAAATAACCGATAGAGTCGCTTGCACCCAAGTGTGACTTGGACGCATAGTTTAAATATCAAGAAATAAGAAATACTGAAAATAAAAACTAAAAATAAGAATATAATAATCACAGAGTAGGGTGACAAGGTATCTTTTCTGATGGTGCAAAGTGGCAAGTCCAGTAATCACGATATTAGCCATAAAACGTCACAATCTCCAAACAACTCTGGACGCTGAAACAAACATCAAGAACACACTCGGTGTAAAAGATATACCTAGGAAATGCTTGTCCAAAAGTCAAATTCTAGAACAGGGGCAAAATCATAATTTTGGGTCAAAACGATGTCTGCCGTTGGACCTGCTTTGCACCAAAACGCGTGCCAAAGTCTATGGTCTCTAAAGTTATCAAACTACATGTCTACGGATTCAGTTTGAGGAGAAGAACTCAATGGTATTTTTAGTTTTGGATTCCGAAGAGCCGTGAACAAAATTGTCCGTTTGAGTGGGTCGTGGGCCCGCCAAAAAGGGGCTCCGATTCGACCTTCTCAGAATCGAACCAAACTTGGCACACATGACCAAAATTTTGATTCAAACTTGTTGGTTCAAGTTTCGTTTCGAATCGACGACTGTACACGAAGTTAGGGCAAAGTTTGCAAATTGGTGATATGGGGTATATCGACGAATACGGACTGATTTCGTCGCGCACACACGACGAAACTGAGTTTCGTCAGTTCCCACACGTCGACAACGTCCATACGCGCCTTTCGATTCGTATAGCGCGCGACCTCGTAGTCCGGTTTGTCGGGGCGCACGCCGTATCGAGAAAAATTCAAAACTTTTATATAAATTAACACAGTTTTTTCCTCAACTTCAATATCAATTTACTTTTTACACGTTAATCGAAACGACGGTCCAGATGATGCGTTGCGATCTTGGTTATGTTGTCTTTTACTGTTTTCAATTAGTTTCTAAAATTCTTTAATGCACAACAAGAAAATTGGCCGACAAGTTGTCGTTTTAAATAATTTTTAGTATTACAGAAAATAGGTTTTTCTTCAACTTCGTCTCAATTTTTCGAAATCCACCTGGAGGATCTCGAAGAGGGTCAAAGCCAACTTTCCAGAAAATCTTACGGATCGAAAATCGGTGCTACGAGTAAAAAGTTACGTCGTAGGAAAGTAGGGTAACTTGAGTGGAAAAACTGCTCCGAGGGTGACGAAGGGCTGACTTTCGATGCTTCGTTCATCGTGCACAAAATTCCGTCGCTAGTGAAACGAATTCGTATGCGAAGAGGGTATATTCTGTCGCAATTTTCGTTTTGGAAGTCTAGGATTTTGAGGTTTGTGGAAAAAGTTATATACATAAAAAGTTGGCCCCACTCCTAATACTAGTGGGGTTAGGATTTCTCAAATTCCCACAATTTTACTGCACCCGCGCGGGGGAGGGGGTGGGGGTTGTTTTGCTGCTGACACGGGGGTGGACACGCCCACTTAAGTGGGCGGCTGCAGTTTTCTTTTTTTTTTCTTTTTTTTCTTTTCTTTATTACCGAAAATTTACGTATATATATATTATATATATATATATATATATATATATATATATATATATATATATATATATATATATATATATATATATATAGATATATATATATAAGCTAGCAAAATTTCTCAAAAAATTACGAATAAATTCCTAAAAATCCAAGATTTTATTATATTCCTTATTTAATATAAATACGAACATGCACATATGTAATGATATATATACACACATACATTAATTATACTAATATACTAGTAGTAAATAAATCCATAAATAATGAAATGCATAACAAAAATTAATTAAATTATAATAATCAATTATAAATTATGGGGGTTTACATCCTACCCAACTTTAACAAATTTCGTACTCGAAATTAAACTAAGGTAGGAGGGGTCGAATGCATTGTAAGAATGAACTATTAAGGAACTAACATGGGCAAGACATACCTTGGTTGTCGAACAAATGCGGGTAACGATTTCGAATGTTGTCCTCGCGCTCCCAAGTAGACTCCCCTGGCGAGTGATGCTTCTAAGCCACGCAAACAAATGGAATAGATTGATTCCGCAACACCTTCACTCGAGGATCAAGAATGCCTACTACTTTATCTTCGTACGACAAGCTCGGTCCAACGGTGATCTCGGAGTGATCAAGCACATGGTTGTTGTCCGCCACGTACCTCCTTGGCTGAGATACATGGAATACGTCATGCACTTCCTCTAGTGACGGTGGCAAGGCCAATCTATAGGCAACCTCTACAACACGTTCTAAGATATCGAAAGGCCCGATGTACCTTGGACTCAACTTGCCACGTCCTCTGAATCGAATCGTGCCTCTAGTAGGGGATATCTTCAAGAACACATGGTCGCCCTCGTTGAACTCCAAGGGTCAACGACGATTATCTGTCCACTGCTTCTGACGATCCTGTGTTGCTCGCAGGTGGCCCTGAATTTTCTTTACTGTCTCCACTGTGCCCAAGACCAACTCGGGACCCAATAGCTGTCGCTCTCCTATGTCGCTCCAACAAACAGGAGACCGACACTTCCAGCCATACAATGCTTCAAACGGAGCCATCTGAATGCTCGTTTGATAGCTATTGTTGTAGAAAAACTCCATAAGATGAAGATGGTCCACCCATGAACCACCAAAGTCAAGCACGCATACTCTCAACATATTTTCTAGTGCCTGAATAGTACGCTCTGACTGGTCGTCTGTTTGAAGATGGTAGGCCGTGCTAAACTTTAATCGGGTGCCTAAACTCTTTTGTATACTCCTCCGAAAATGCGAGGTAAATCTCGAGTCATGGTCCGACACAATACTATCATACACCCCGTGTAATCTCATAATCTGCTCCATATACATCTCTACCAATACCTCTGTCGACTGGCCCACTCTAAAAGGTAAGAAATGGACTGACTTGGTAAGTCTATCCACAATCACCCATACTACGTCACGTCCCCTAGGACTCTGAGGAAAACCCGTGACAAAATCCATAGTGATGTGCTTCTACTTCTACTCGGGAATGGGTAGCAGCTGCAATAATCTGGCCGTCCTCTGGTGCTCCACCTTCACTTGTTGGCATACCAAGCACTTGGCAACGAAATGATCTATTTTTCACTTCATTCCGTGCCACCAATAATACTGTCGTAAGTCGTGGTACATCTTGGTTCCTCCGGGATGAATAGAGTAAGTCGAACTGTGAGCCTATTCCATATGCTCCTGCCGTAGCTCTCCATTGGAAACATAAATGCGATCGCCACATCGCAATGTCCCATCGGGATGGATCCTCAATCATGTCTGCTCTCCTGCTTCAGTCCTCTCTTTGAGCCGTCGAAATCTAGTATCATTGGGCAATGCTGCCTTGATGCGCTCTACCAATGATGATGGCATTTGGAGGTTGGCTAATACACCGTCTGCTCCAGGCAATACTACCTCAATACCAAGCTGCTCCAAGTCTCTAATCAACTCCTTCTGCGTAGTCAAAAAGTGAGCCATGGGCTTGCGACTTAATGCGTCTGCCACGATATTAGCCTTGCCCAGATGATAATGAAGCTCGATCTCGTAATCTTTCATCAACTCCAACCAACGTCGCTGTCGCATATTCAACTCTTTTTGTGTGAACACGTACTTGAGGCTCTTATGATCAGTGTAGATATCAACCTTCTCGCCGTACAAGTAGTGTCTCCATAGCTTCAAAGCAAAGATAACCGCTACGAGTTCTAGATCGTGGGTCGAATAATTTTTATCGTGCACCCTCAACTGTCGTGATGCATATGCTACTACACGACCGTGCTGCATCAATACACATTCTAATCCCTTCCCGGATGCGTCGCTGTAGATCACAAATCCTCCCGGGCCCGATGGTAGTGTCAAGATTGGTGCTGTGGTCAATCGTTCCTTTAACTCATCAAATATGGCTTGGCACTCATCTGTCCGTACAAACTCCTGATCCTTGCAAGTTAATCGAGTCATAGGCCCCGCTATTCGAGAGAAATCTTCTACGAACCGTCAGTAGTAACCCGCAAGTCCGAAGAAACTTCTCACCTCAGAAGCTGATGTGGGAGCGGGCCATGTTTCGATGGCTATGATCTTCTCAGGGTCCACTGATATACCATCACCCATAACAATATGACCAAGAAATGATACTTCCTTGAGAAAGAAATCATACTTGCTAAGCTTCACAAAAAGTCGCTCATTCCTCAACGTTTCCAAAACTATCCGTAGATGTTGCTCATGCTCCTCTTGATTCTTGGAGTAAATCAAGATATCATCTATAAAGACTACTACAAATTTGTCCAAGTACTGGTGAAAGATCTTGTTCATTAAATTCATGAAGACTGCGGGAACATTGGTCAAATCGAAAGGCATGACCAAGAACTCGTAGTGTCCATACCTCGATCAAAAAGCTGTCTTTGCAATATCTTTCTTCCGAACCTTCAATTGGTGATAGCCTGATCGTAAGTCAATCTTGGAGAATACTTTTGCTCCACTCAGTTGATCGAATAGATCATCTATATGCGGCAAGGGATACTTGTTCTTCACCGTTACTGCATTCAATGCTCTATAGTCGATGTACATGCTCACTGTCCCAACTTTCTTAGGCACAAAAAGAACGGGTGCTCCCCACGGTGACGCACTAGCACGAATAAAGCCCTTCTCCAATAAGTCATCAATCTGCGACTTCATCTTTATCAACTCCTTGGGTGCCAGACGATATACTCGAGATAAAATAGGCTCGGCTCCCGGAATAAGCTCAATAGAAAACTCAATATCTCGGTCAGGTGGCAGTCCTGACAATTCCTCGGGGAATACATCCTCGAACTCGGTGATAATAGGGTGCTGAGGGGTGTCATGCATCATCATATAAGTCCCCGATGTGGGTGCATCACAACTCTCTCCGTCTTCTTTGGTGAACTCAAACTCTACCGCATTCAGTGGTCTAAAGATAATACTGCTCCTATGGCAGTCTATGAGAGCGAAATGCTGGCTCAACAAGTCCATTCCAAGAACCACATCAAATGTCGACATAGGGAATACAAGAAGCCGTGCCATCATCTCTCTGCCACTTATCTCTACAGGACAAAGTCTACAAATACTACTAACAGGTACAACTCCTCCTCCAGTGTGGATTTTAACATTCTTAGCTAAGGGTGTGATGGGAATGGTGTGTCTAGTGGCAAAACTAGTGGCTATAAATGAATGCTTGGCTCCAGTATCAAATAATGTAATAGCAAGAAAAGATGTAACTAAAACCATACCTGTTATAACCTCTGCCTCTGTCTCTATATCCTCAACAACAAGTTAGAATACCTGTCCATAATTCTGTCCTGGGCCCTGAGCTCTGGCCTTGTTGTACTGTACGCCTTGAGGAGGCAATGGTGGACTAGGTGCTCCTGCTACAGGCCGTGGTGCTGAAAGAGCTGTGGCTGTAAGCCTCGGGTTCTGCCGAGCATGTACTATCGCCTGTTGCTCCGGACAGTCCTTGAGCATGTGCTGATTGGATCCACATCTCAAGCACAATCCAAGGCGAGTCCTGCAGTCATTCTGGAGATGTCCTTGCTTTCTGCAGTAATGGAAAACGTGCATCTGGTAAGGTGAGGGCCTCTGCTGGAACTATCATGTGGCCCTCTTAATAGGCCCACTCTAGCTCGGGCTGTTGTAACTTTTGGTGTATGACGTCTCGACGTCTACTGCTGCTCCTTATGAAGAATCTCCTGAGCACGAGCATCTTCCAGGACAGCTAAATGGGAGACTCGAGACTGGGCAGTCGTATAAGACTTGACCTCTGGTGCAAGCCCCTGATGAAATCTCCTCACCTTCTCTAACTCCGTCGGAATCAATCCCGCACCAAATCGACTCAGGCGATTGAACTCTGAGTCGTACTAATCAACTGTCATATTCCCTTGCTTTAGATGAAGGAACTGGTCGTAGAGACCAACTCTAACATGAATAGGGAAGAACCTCTCATAAAATGCATCATAGAATTGCTTTCAGGTGATCTCAGTGCCTAATCGTCTCTCTTCCGCCTTCCACTAGGTGGTGAGCATTATCTTCTAACAGTAGGTCCACTGCTGTCATCCAATTTCGAGCTGGCAACTGGGATGCCTTCAGTAGCTTCTCTGTGCTAATAAGCCACTGTGACACCTCTAATGGCTTCTCTGTTCCTCTAAAGGCCTTGGGGTTTATATCTGTGAAATTCTTGATAGAGCCTTCATAAGGATGCAAAGCTGGTGCTGGTGCTGGTGTTGGTACTGGAGGTGGTAGTAGAGGTCTAGCTAATGCTACCATTATCATCTGGCTCATCATCTGTCTGCAGCCACTGAGCCTGCATCATTACGTACATGAACTGAGAAGTAGGGCTCCCATCAGTCGGTGGTGGAGGCATCTAAGGTCCCGACTGTGGGGGAAACTGCTGAGGGAATGGTGGTAGTGGACGCAGTAGTACACTCCCTTCCGGTGGCATGGTAGTGGTCAGCCCAGCTTGGCTGCCTGGGGGTGCTGCTATCTCTGGGTACTCCGTCGATGGTGTCGTAGTAGGCTGCGACTGCCCTGGCTGGTAGGCTATCGCTGGAGTCATAGGAGGATTCTGTCCCTCCGGAGTAGCCTCCTCACCAGAAGTGAAGGCCAAGGCATAAGTGCATCCGCTTCTTAAATACATACTGTTGGCACGAGGAAGATAAGTTGATATTAGGAAAGATTAGATATGAGGTAAATTAAATAATCAAGAAATTTTTGAAAAGATTGGAAGTCAAGAGGTAGTAGTAGTTCTGGATGAGATATTCCTTTTCCTATATGCAGGCTTGTTGGGCACAGTCATATAACCCAACAATATTAACGTAGACCTGCATGGGCCACCACAAAAACATATAACCCCCCAGTCCCAAAATACGTTGGACCAAGTAAGTGAACTTGCCAGCTGCACATATACGAAGAATACTCCAATATATGAAATCCTCATATATGTACAAAAGCTGTAAATAAAATAATCACAGGCGAGAATAACATAATCTAATTTCATCACAGCTCAACACAAACAATAATAGAGTCTAAATAAATAAATAAGAGTATCAAAAGATAGCCGGGTGAACATGCTCACTCTAAACAGCTATGAAAAATAGTCTCACAAGATCGAAGTCCAACCTCCGCAAAATTGAAAGAAAAGAGA
Organism: Iris pallida; assembly: GCA_029216955.1. Taxonomy (NCBI): domain Eukaryota; kingdom Viridiplantae; phylum Streptophyta; class Magnoliopsida; order Asparagales; family Iridaceae; genus Iris; species Iris pallida. The sequence goes on along the minus strand of JANAVB010012999.1, from coordinate 17,213,746 downwards.
TGTAAAAATAATGTCCGCTAATGTCTCAAATAAATAATAGACTAGAAATCAGTAGGGACTGCCTCGTCATCAATGTAGGATAGCTCCAATGTCGCTCCGTACTCCTGTCGAAAATCTTCTAAACCTGGAGAGATAACCAGGTCCTCAGAGGGACGTAGCAAGATACAAGAAAACACCATGCCATATAAACTGTGATAATATAATAAGAGAAAAAGGTATGCATGCAATCGGGTTCCTGACCATTCTATTATGAATATGCAGTTGAGGTACAATCCTTCGACGCATGAGCCCTAGCGGTAAATGGGATTAGCATAGTTCCCGTAAAGGGCACTAGGGGCCTACGTCGATAACGCTCTGGAAGCGTCAGAGGGCACAATGTACAAGGGTCTACGTCCATAATGCTCTGAAAAACGTTAGAGGGCGCCTAGAGCCTGCGTCTCCAGAGGAGCGCACAGGTAATCAGGAAAGTGCAAAGAAGCCCATACGTCAGGTATTGTCCTCCCCACCCAATGCCAAGTATTATCATCTCTATGACTGATAGGAACCTCTAGTAACCGCTAAGTCTTCTAACATGCAATTCTATTGGCAGTTACTCCTATCCGTCGCACGCTCCGTACGTATCGGTATCAGCCGACTACGCGGGTACGTATCCTACATGTGACTCACAACACGTGGTAAAGCAAGTGTCAAGGTCGTATGAGATATACCAATACTTCATCATCAATGGGAGGTCACTAGACTAAGTCAATGCAAGAGAAATAAATAAAAGCGTAAAAAATGACCGATAGCGTCCCTTGCACCCAAGTGTGACTTGGACGCACAGTTTAAATATCAAGAAATAAAAAATGCTAAAAATAACAACTGAAAATAAGAATATAATAATCACAGAGTAGGGTGGCAAGGTATCTTGCCAGATGGTGCAAAGTGGCAAGTCCAGGTAATCACAATGTCAGCCAAGAAACGTCACAATCTCCAAACAACTACGGACGCTGAAACAAACATCAAAAATGCACTCGGTGTAAAAGATATATCTAGGAAACGCCTGTCTAAAAGTCAAATTCTGGAACAGGTACAAAATAATAATTTCGGGTTAAAACGATATCTGCCGTTGGACCCGCTTTGCACCGAAACGTGTGCCAAAGTCAATGGTCTCTAAAGTCGTCAAACGACATGTCTATGGATTTAGTTTGAGAGAGGAACTTAACAGTATGTCCAGTTTTGGATTCCAATGAGACGTGTACAAAATTGCCCGTTTGAGTGGGTCGCGGGCCCGCCAAAAAGGGGTTTCGATTCGACCTTCTCAGAATCGAACCAAACTTGGCACACAGGAACAAAATTTTGATTCGGACCAGTTGGCACAAGTTTCGTTTTAAATCGACGACTGTAAAGAAGTTATGGCAAAGTTTGCAAATTGGCGATACTGGGGTATCTCGACGGGTACGGACTGATTTCGTCGCGCACACACGACAAAAATGATTTTCGTCAGTTCCCACACGTCGGCAATGTCCATACGTGCCTTTCGATGCGTATAGCACGTGACCACGTCGCCCGGTTTGTCGGGGCGCACGCCGTATCAAGAAAAATTCAGAAATTTTATATAAAATTAACACAGGTTTTTCCTCAACTTCAACATCAATTTACATTTTACACGTTAATCAAAACGACGATCCAGAAGATGCGTTGCGATCTCGGTTATGTTTTCTTTTACTGTTTTCAATTAGTTTCTATAATTCTTTGATGCATAGCAAGAAAATTGGCCGACAAGTTGTCGTTTTAAAATTTTTTAGTATTATAGAAAAATAAGTTTTTCTTGAACTTCGTCTCGATTTTTCGTACAAGTTGATTGGTTGTTTCGAAATCCACCTAGTGGATCTCGAAGAGGGTCAAGTCTACTTTCTAGAAAATCTTACGTATCGAAAATCGGTGCTACGAGTAAAAAGTTACGTCGTAGGAAAGTAGGGTACCTTGAGTGGAAAAACTGCTCCGTGGGTGACGAGGGGCTGACTTCCGATGCTCCACTCGTCCACAAAAACATGTAACGCCCCAGTCCCAAAATAGGTTGGACCAAGTACGTGAATATGCCAGCTGTACATATATAAAGAATACTCCAATATATGGAATACTTATATATGCACATAAGCTGTAAATAAAATAATCACATGCCAGAATAACATAATCTAATCTCATCACAGCTCAACACAGAAGATAATAGAGTCCAAATAAATAAATAAAAGTATCAAAAGATAGCCGGGTGAACATGCTAACTCCAAACAGCTATGAAAAATAGTCTCACAAGATCGGAGTCCAACCTCCGTAAAATAGAAAGAAAAGAGATGTAAAAATAATGCCCACTAATGTCTCAAATAAAGAATAGACTAAAAATCGGTAGGGACTGCCTCGTCATCAATGTAGGATAGCTCCAACGCCGCTCCGTACTCCTGTAAAAAATCGTCTAACCCTGGAGAGATAACCAGGCCCTCAGAGGGACGTAGCAAGATACAAGAAAATACCATTCCATACAAACTGTGATAATATAATAAGAGAAAAAGATATACATGCAATCGGGTTCCTAACCATTCTATTATGAATATGCAGTTGAGAAACAATCCTTCGACGCATGAGCCCTGGCTGTAAATGGGATCGGCATAGTTCCCATAAAGGGCACCAGCGGCCTACGTCCATAATGCTCTGGAAGCGTCAGAGAGCACCATCTGCAAGGGGCTACGTCCATAACGCTCTAGGAAACGTCAGAGGGCGCCAGGAGCCTACGTCTCCAGAGAAGCGCACAGGTAATCAGGGAAGTGCAAAGAAGCCCATACGTCTGGTATTGTTCTCTCCACCCAATGCCTAGTATCATCATCTCCATGACTGATATGAACCTCTAGTAACCGTCAAGTCTTCTAACATGCAATTCTATTGGCAGTTATTCCTATCCATCGTACGCTCCGTACGTATCGGTGGCCAGCCAACTACGCGGGTACGTGTCCTACATGTGACTCACAACATGTGGTAAAGCAAGTATCAATGCCGTATGAGATATACCAATACCTCATCATAAATGGGAGGCCACTAGACTAAGTCAATGCAAGAGAAATAAATAAAAGTGTGAAAAATGACCGATAGAGTCGCTTGTACCCAAGTGTGACTTGGACGCACAGTTTAAATATCAAGAAATAAGAAATGCTTAAAATAACAACTAAAAATAAGAATATAATAATCACAGAGTAGAGTGGCAAGGTATCTTGCCTGATGGTGCAAAGTGGCAAGTCCAGGTAATCACAATGTCAGCCAAGAAACGTCACAATCTCCTAACAACTCCAAACGTTGAAACAAACATCAAAAATGCACTCGGTGTAAAAGATATACCTAGGAAACGCCTGTCCAAAAGTCAAATTCTGGAATATCAAATTCTGGAATAAGGGCAAAATGATAATTTTAGGTCAAAACGATGTCCGTCGTTGGACCCACTTTGTACCAAAATGTGTGCCAAAGTCTATGGTCTCTAAAGTCGTCAAACTACATTTCTACGGATTCAGTTTGAGGAGAGCAACTCAACGGTATGTCCAGTTTTGGATTTCGATGAGCCGTGTACAAAATCGCCCGTTTCAGTGGGTCGCAGACCCGCCAAAAAGGGGTTCCGATTCGACCTTCTCAGAATCGAACCAAACTTGGCACACAGGACAAAAATTTTGATTCGGACCTGTTGGCGCAAGTTTCATTTTGAATCGACGACTGTACACAAAGTTAGGGAGAAGTTTGCAAATTGGCGATACGGGGGTATCTTGACGGATACGGACTAATTTCGTCGCGCACACACGACGAAACTCAGGTCCGTCAGTTGCCACACGTCGGCAACGTCTATACGCGCCTTTCGATGCATATAGCGTGCGACCTCGTCGCCCGGTTTGTCGGGACGCACGCCGTATCGAGAAAAATTTAAAAATTTTATATAAATTAACACAGGTTTTTCCTCAACTTCAACATCAATTTACTTTTTACATGTTAATCGAAACGACGATCTAGAAGATACTTTGCGATCTTGGTTATGTTGTCTTTTTCTTTTTCTAATTAGTTTCAATAATTCTTTAATACACAGTAAGAAAAATGGCCGACAAGTTGTCTTTTTAAACAATTTTATTATTACATAAAAATAGGTTTTTCTTCAACTTCGTCTCAATTTTTTGAGCAAGTTGATGGGTTGTTTCGAAATCCACCTAGAGGATCTCGAAGAGGGTCAAGTCTACTTTCCATAAAATCTTACGGATCGAAAATCAGTGGTACGAGTAAAAAGTTACGTCATAGGAAAGTAGGGTACCTTGAGTGGGAAAACTGTTCCGTGGGTGACAAGGGGCTGACTTCCGATGCTCCGTTCGTCGCGCACAAAATTCCATCGTTGGTAAAACGAACTCGTAGGCGAAGAGGGTATGTTCTACCGCAATTTTGTTTTAGAAGTCTGAGGTTTTGAGGTAAGTGGAGAAAGTTATATACATAACAAGTTGGCCCCACTCCTAATACTAGTGGGGTTAGGATTTCTCAAATTCCCACAATCTTACTGCACTCGCGCGGGGGGGGGGGTTGTTTTGCTGCTGACGCATGGGTGGGCCCGCCCACTTAAGTTCGTGGCTGCAGTTTTTTTTCTTTTTCTTTTCTTTATTACCGAATATATATATATATATATATATATATATATATATATATATATATATATATATATATATATATATATATATATATATTAAGCTAGCAAAATTTCTCAAAAAATTACAAATAAATTCCTAAAAATCCCAGATTTTATTATATTCCTTATTTAATAGAAGTACGAACATGCACACATGTAATTATATATATATATATATATATATATATATATATATATATATATATATATATATATATATATATATATACACACACATACATTAATTATACTAATAAACTAGTAGTAAATAAATCCATAAATAATGAAATGCATAACGAAAATTGATTAAATTATAAAAATTAATTATAATTATGAGGGTTTACATAGCTAGTGCAATGTGTCATATAAAATGTGACATGTTGTGACAAGTGTTGGAGGAGTAAAACCCCTAAATTGACTTCGTGTCCGAGTGTAATATGACACAATTTATTAGTATCCATATGTTGACACATTTCTAGCCTCATATATCATTCACATGTCAATTTAATCTATCAAACCAAACGACAAACACTTGGTATACCATTCTCATATTTTTCCAAAAAGGCACAAAAAGTCTATGTAACTTCTACTAACATGATCATTAGAGGCTAGTTCTTCCTCCTATGTGTACCCCTAATCCATTGGTGAGTTTCCTAATGGTATCATGCATGCATGAAATAGTGTCTAAACTATAAGAAAAGATAAGTAGTATACCTATTGGGAGATGGATTCCCAATGTAGAACCAAAGTGGAAACAAGTGTCAAGTATGACACAATCCCTTAAGCTATTGGCCTTCTATTTTTGTTCTCCTTGGTCTCCAAGCTCCTAGCTTTCTTGGATGAAGAATAGGTGAAGATTTGAGAGAGATTGGAGTGGTTCTGGAGGAGAAATGAATAGAAAATGGAGAGGGTTTTTGGAGAGCACCAAACTAGTGTTTTGGAGCTCCAAAATGATAAGTGAAGAATGAGGCTCCTCTCCATTCTATGGCAGGCCAAAATAGAACCCTAGGAGCCAAGTTGAAATGTCCAAAATCCTATTTAGTTGTCATGAAGACTTAAAGTTAATCTAGGGGAGTTTCTAGCCTAAGTTGTTTATTTGTTCTAAACCTATTCATGACATTTTATGACTTAAATGAGTCTAATTGTGTCCAACCTAAAATATGGGTCCATTTGTCATGACAAGCCCAAATAGGTTCACTTTTCAAGGATCTAATAAATAGGCTAGTCAAGTAATAAATGCAACCATCACATTTAATTAAATAAATAAACAAACCCACTATATAAATAACATAAAATGACTAAAATAATCCTATCTAGGATTGAGGTAGTGACAAATCTACGCTCCTTAAAAAATTATATCCTAAAAATTAAAGACAAAACTAGCACAAGAATACATAGCATGAACAAGAAGAACAATAGCTGAAGGCTCGAACAGATAAGGGTATGGCTCCCGCATGTCGTCCTCTCTTTCTCCCAGGTAGACTCATCCGGAGAGTGATGCCTCTATTCGACGTGAACCAAAGGAATAACCTAGTTCCAGAGCACCTTCTCCTGACGATCTAGAATCTAAATAGGCTGCACTGGATAGCTGAGAGTAGGGCCCACCTTTGTAACGGAGTAATCCAATATATGATTAGGGTCTGCCATGTACCGCCTCAATTGAGACACATGTAAGATATCGTGAACACTCTCTAGCATAGGCGGCAAGTCTAGTCGATAGGCCTCTGGACCGACCCTTTCAAGTATGGTGAATGGCCCGATGAATCGTGGACTAAGATTCCTGCCCCTGCCAAACCGAATCGTGTCCATGTCGAAGAAATCCTCAGGAATACCATATCGCCAACCTATCGCAAAATAAGACTCGATACAAATTCCTAAAGCAAACAATCACAAGCAAGCACAAACCGTAGAACTAAAAATATACCTCACGGCATCCGTTGGCTATCAGCCCAATGCAGTTGTCTGTCATACACCAACCAAAGTCTATCTCTAATTAGCTTGACATTCTTCGCAGCAACCATAATCATCTCCGGTCCAAGCAAAGCTCTCTCGCCAACATCGTCCCTTGACAAAGGAGTGCAACACCTCTGTCCGATAGAGCCTCAAATGGTGACATCTCTGTACTGGCCTGGTAGCTGTTGTTGTAAACGAACTCTACAAAATAGAGATAGTCCTTCTAAGAACCCCCGAGATCTAACACACAAGTGTGAAGCATATCCTCGAGAGACTGAAAGGTCCTCTCCGAATGCCCATCCGTCTGGGGGTGATATGCGATACTGATCTGGAGATGAGTGTGAAAGCTAGCCTGCGAACTCCTCTAGAAGTGAGAAGCGAAGTGACTATCCCGATCCAGACTATCCTCATTGTAGTAGCAAGAAAATAAGCGCAGCAGTAACAAAAGCGCATATGAAAAAAGTCGCTGCATATAGTTGACAAAAGCGCAGGATACAACAGTTGTTTAACAGCACAGAAAATAACAAGTCGTAAGAGACATACAAAGATGGTGCATAAAAAGTTCTTTATTAAAATCATATCTACAAAGATCTATTACAGATTCTTCATGATTACATATAAAGACTAAACACCTAAAGTCTACAAATGTGTAATCTTCAGAAAGCGCACAGCCCCCCAAAAGCGCATCAATGTCAGAGTGAATCACTTCCTCGTCAGAATAAGCCACTTCCTAGTCAGACGCGAAGGAACTCCAATATGGCTAATGATGCACCTATTGGCCCAAACCAAGAACGTAGCTCCTGCTCGCAATACCGTCGTGGCTCTTCCAGCATAATTGGGCGCACAGCCCAAACTAATATAGTTAATGAAGTCATTATTGAGCGGGGCAGAGCACAACCAGTAGCTCTTCGGTTTGGCAATCAATCCAAACCCGGTAGCTTGGATCTCGAAGACCTCTAAGATGTTGTTCAAGTTCGAACTCATTATGCCAAACGTCCAAGTGCAACTCGAAACTCAGCAGTAGTTCTTCTACAAAGCCATAACTTCTTTGAACGAGGAGATCAACAACCAACAGTCGACTTGTGCAAGGCCAATGGCCCATGACGGTGGGAACACTAAGAGACAATGGACATGGCTCCTCAGAAAAGCTTTCCTTTATATAGGTTGTGTGCGGTCCAACCCATGCGCCACGTGTCAATCCGTCAAAAGCTCCCGAATTAATGGGATGAACCTAGGACTCAGCACAATAAATCTCATTTAATAGGTTCATTTGACTGAATCCTAGGCCACGACTCTTTAGAATTTCCTAATAGACGGAGACAATTATAAATGAATTAACTCAAAGAGAGTCATTAAATCATAAAGAGCTCTCAGAAAAGTCCTTCGTCGCTTCATAAAACTGTAGTTGCTTCACAAGAGCTCTCAGAAAGTCCTTTATCGCTTCGTAAAAGCACAGTGGCTTCACAAAAGCTCTCATCGCTTCATAAAAGCGCAGTAGCTTCATAAGAGCTCTCAGAAAGTCCTTCGTCGCTTCGTAAAAGTGCAATAGCCTTACAAATTCCCATAAACAGTCTCATCGTCGCCCAAAAGTGTAGTGACTCCATTGTCTTCAAAACACAGTCTCTTCGTCGACCAAAAGTGCAGTGACTTCGTTGTCTTCGAAACACAATCTCCTCGTTGCCCAAAAGCGCAGTGACTCTGTTGTCTTCGAAATACAGTCGCACCATCGCCCAAAAATGCAGTAACTAATTGTCTTTGAAACACAGTCTCTTCGTTGCCCTAAAACACAGTGACACCGTTGTCGTTGGCTCACAGTCTCCTCGTCGTCCAGAAGCACAACATCAAAGCCTCACCAGCAGCACAGCTCGTATAGACGCATAGTTCTATGAGGTGGCATTGTTCCACGTGGCCAGCCTGGCATCCATATCATTTCAGATATGATCCAATCGGTTTATTTAAACCGTCACTTCTAAAGATAAGAACGGAGTTTGGTTTTATTGATAAAAGCAATATCCAACCGGTTTGTTTAAACCGTTGCTTCAAAGATAATAACGGAGTTTGGTTCTTTTGATAAGGGCAGTATCCAATCGGTTTGTTTAAATCGATGCCCCTAAGATAAGGACAAAATCCGACTTCATCTGATCAAGATTATCGAGCAATAAAAGTACGCCATGTGTTATTTATTCAATTATGTTGATAACTACCCGATATCTTGATAGACGAGAATCTCAGCGTCTGCCACATGTCAGCTCAGTAGCAGCCCTTACCATGCAATCACAATAGATTCTCTTATATCTCCACGGACAGGCTTCTGCACGCCAGAAAAATCCTTATGCATATTGTATATATGCTCGCCTATAAATGGAAGAAGTTTTCCTTCAATCAGGAGACTTTGACAACTTCGGCGTCTTCTTGATTGTCAACCAAGCGTTCCACTCACAAGTACCAGAAACTTATAGAAAGTTCAACTCGTCGTCAGATCGTCAACGGAGTAAAAGGGTCACTGTAGTGCTCGATCTCCACCGTCACACTTCCCTAGAAATTTTGTACTTAGTTATCTTGTTTATAAATCCTTTGTACTCTTTTACACGTTTAATATACAAAAAGTTCGTTCAACCTTTTATCATGGCAAACAAGATGGCGACTCTGCTGGGGACGACCTTCTCCTCCAACGAAAAGGTGGTGATGCAATCTGACGATAACTTGCTAGGATCTTCTCAAAAGATATTGGTCATACGTTTCGACTAGCAAGCTTTTGAAGATCTCCTCTCCAAAGAGAAGTGGAGCCCGTCGAAGCGGCTTATAAAACTGAAGAAAACTCAACGTACTTGGATGCCCAAGGCTACTGTGACGAGCAACACGATGGAGGGGACGGCGCTCCAGAACCCTCTGAACGGCGAAGCCACGAAGAAGACTTCAACCGCTGCTGCCGTGCCGCCGCATTCAGTTCGCACTGGTGATAAGCGCAGCGAGGTTTGCAGCTCTCCCGTTGAAGGCCTGATGAAGGCACAGCGCCGGAGGAAGCGCACAGTTGCCCATCCGCACACGAAGACAGCTGCGCAGGCGAGAAGATCTGACTTTGACATAATTACCTTTCCATCGGGTATGGCTATGTTGGAGACTAAACATTACGCACCTTTTAGGGAGCGTGAAGATATCCAAGGCAGCACGCGCCTTGTGCGACTAACGTACTACGCTGACCATTATGTTGGATTCTGAATACCATGCACCTTCTAGGAATGGTATAAACAAATTCAGGGAGCACATTGTTGGCCCATTGGTCATAGAAGAACTTGATTTTAATAATTGATCTAACTTGTCTCGATATAAAGGCTACTTGTACGATTGCTGAGAACTGCTACCGTTCCTTTCAAGATCGAAGTCGTTTCGCCACATGAGTCTCTATTTCATATTCAATATAATTTTCATATTTATTGAGTCTAGGAATATGATATGCACCGAGTCGTACTGGCAAATAGGTTGTCCCAAAATGTCTTTCAAAATATCCTTTGTTTTGAAAATAACCCATTTTAGAAAATCTCTTGACTGCCTTTAAACTTTTCAAAAAGACCAAAAACAAATTTACAAATATCCCAAAAATCTAACTCTGGACCCCAGAAGAATTTGGCCCGAGTTCGGCCCAAATTTTGCTCGAGTTCGGTTAATGCCCGTTGGATTAATTTGGTCATCCCGCAGTTACTGATGCAATGACTATTTGTCGAGATTCTCCCAAAGAATTTATCCGAATTCTTCCCGAATTCTGTCTTTAGAAAAACTATAAATAGAGAAGAAATTTTCCCATTTCAACACACCTCTCTTCTCTTCTCTCCAAGCCTACTCTGGTATTCCAAAGTGTTTTAAGCTCTTTTCTTTTCAAATCCCAACCCAGTTACAATCCTCTAGTCGATTTCCCAGTATGGTACGGTTTAGAAGTTTCAGAGTGATTGTAATGAGAGGCTTGATTGAAGAAAGGCACTTCAGAATTAAAGTTGGTAGACTACTTCGGATCAAAGCTCGAGTTGAAGAAGTTGTAAGGACTTCGGATGAAAACTTGTGGTATTTTTCCATAGTGGATTAAACTGGAAGCTAGAGTTCTTCCGAATGAAATAGTCCTCATAAGAGGGAAACTAGTATATATTTTCGTGTTTGTGTTTGCTTTCTGATCTCTGCTTTTCATTTACATACTTGTGATATATATTCGGTGAGCTTGTTGCTAACATTTTTAAATAGCTAATTTTCTGCTGCTTACTCTATTCATCCACCCTCTAGAGTTGTGCGCTTTACATTTGGTTCCTACAAACACGTCTTACGCAACCAAATTGCTATGCCAACCACTCAGTTGGACTCTGAATACTATATAGCTTCCAGGGGTAGTAGAAAGAAGTCCAAGGCAGCATGCGCCCTGCACGATCAACGTGCTACTCCAACAGCTGACCAAAGTCCCTCCTTGACAGTCACGTGCACAGCCGATGGAAAGCTATACAAAACTAGTTCAAGTGCTTCGATGCCTCAACCAGTAAAACCCCGCTGTTACTTGAGCGCTCATGCGCATGATTCAAGCCAGGGGTGCATATTATGCGGATAGACTCGTACGAGCAGCGTTGCTGTAAGCATGAAATTTGTCTGCCTCACCAGTAATCCTCTAATCAGGACCCAAGCGTATCTCACATGCAGGAACTGAGAAGAGGGAAGCTACCTTCACATCCGTATTCGTGCGCGCAGCATCTTGCACACACGAAAGGAGTATAGAAGTGGAGACCTCTGATCTGTGAAAAGTGATTTCTCACAAGCGCAAAGCGAAGGAGGATTCTATTTGCGTACAACGTGTCTGGCCTAAGACATACCTGTGCCCAAATCACTATCAACTATTGATGTTGCCAAATAGCAGTATCGCTACCGAAGAGGCAGTCCATCTTCCAAAGACTGTGACCGTTGGTGTCTGCACATTAGAGACTCGACAAAGGATCTTCGAGTGAAGGAGAAGATAAACACCTCGTTGCTTTATGCAACACGGTACGAGGTTCTCCATCTATCATAAAGCTTGCCAAAAACCCTTCTGTCTTGGCCAACAAATCGAAGGGACGAGTGGGGGGCAACAAACTGGCAGTGCCCAACACGGGTGTATTCTAAGACACCCATGCTCAGGTCAAACTCTTGTCACGGGCTGGGGATAGCCAACCTCCCACCATCCATAACATTCCCTCATTCCTACCCGAGAAGGGATTGTATGGAACTGACACAGATGCCTTCATTGGCGCAAGCAACCAGCAGGCTGGAGGTAGCAACTACAATGAGTCAGAAGATGATAGCAATCTACCTGTCTACCCTTAGGATGACGAGACTCAGGTGTCTGAGCCAGAGAGTGAAAGATCTAATGTCCCTTCTATCTGTCCGTACCTGATGTCCGTTTTTATGGTCGAAGGTGACAACATGGAAAGCAGCGAGGGGTCCAGTCATCAAAAACGTATCGTGGCCTTGGAGACGGGCCTGAATACGTTAAATGAAACTATACAGGCCATGACTTCTGCAGTTATGGAGATCAAGGAGAAATTGACATCCAATGTCCCTACTCCTGCCAACCAACACCCGGGTATAAACGACGGGTCTAAAGCACCTCCCATCTTGAGTCAAGCAATGTCGCTGTCATCTACTCTGTCAACAACTGGACCAGCGATGTCAAATGACATACATCATGCCCTCAATAAATTGTACGCCCGCTATGTCGCTAGAGAAAAGTGAGAATCACTCCAAAAGATAGGGATTCGGCAACCATATCCTGCCGAATGGGATAATGTGACATATCCTTCCAAGTATAATCCGCAAACACTTGTGCCATTTGATGCGAAGGAGTCTCCTCGCCGATACCCAAGGTACTTTGCCTCGGTAACGGGGCATCTGCCAAAGGACGATGCTCTGCTCATGAACATATTAGTAGGACCGTTGCAGGGGATAGCCTACGAATGGTTTTGCAGTCTCCCCTACAATTGCATCTAGTCGTTTGGTGATTTGAAGTGTCTCTTCCTCATTCAATTCTATAAAAGAGGAATGGACATGGCAATGTCTACTTTGATAGACATTGTCCAGAAAGAATAAGAGCTTGTACCTGCTTATACTGAGCGCTTCTGCCAAGAAGCATTATGGTTACCACCTGGTGTGCCTCATCGAAGTGGATATAGCAGAAAGAAAGGCTCGGAACGCTCAACTGCTGGGATTGAGTTTCCCATTTACGATGGCACAAGGCAAAGTTATGTGGGTCCATCCCAATCTTGCCCCAGTTATGATGCTGCATGCAGTGCACTTTGTCAAGAGAAAGAAGGTCAAATCATGTAGTATAGTTTCTACATCGACCGACGACACACAGATTAATACTTTCTCAGCTCACCAGTAAGAAGATAACCAGGTTCCAGAGGCAGAAATACATCCGCCTGTTGCGGCCACCGCACCTGATACATCGGAAGCAGGCCCATCTCAAGCCCTACAGTAGATAAGCAGAGGCATAAGGAGGTTCGCTTTGACAAACCTCTAAGAAAAGACTCAGCAGTAGGGCCGATCAAGCCCTATAACTTCGATATATTGGCACATCTTGCCAATACTTCCTCCAGGCTGTCACTCTTCGATCTCCTCCGTCTCTCCAAAGAGACTCGGGATGCCCTTAGCGAGGCTTTACAGAACCCTGATTCCTTCCTCACCCAGGTGTAACCGTCGAAGGAGGATCCGGCCACGTGCCCATATTGCCATAGTGTGGTCAAGGTGATTCCCAACATCACTTTCACTCAGCAGAATATGTTGCAAAAGAACAGCCGACATAATAGACCCCTGTACTATACAGGGTATATTAGTACTATTAAGGTCGATCGCATCCACATCGACAATGGCTCCTCACTCAGCATCATCCCCCATAGTCTTCTCCAAACCATAAGGATTCTGATACATCGGCTGACCGCGTCGAACACTACAATCAGCAATTTCAATGCTGAAAAGAACGAGCCCTCGGCCAAGATTCGTCTGAAATGCCTGTTAGGCGACCTCCAGATGGATGTGACTTGTTATGTCATTAATGCAGACATAAACTACAATATGCTTTTGGGTCGACCATGGTTTCATGAGTACATGATCGTGCCTTCTACCCTCTATCAATGCATGAAGTATATGGCCAGCGACGGGACTATCAAGTCTGAGTTTGCTGACATTGATCCATTCCGAGGACTCAATGCATACTGTACTAATGCCGATCTGTACAAGTCAGTCCAATAGAATGATGATGCTAATGATGCCGACGATGAGACAAATACTGTATCAGAAAGCACAACTATGGCCGAAGAAGCACTGATGGTTCGATTGAGGGGGAAGCCTTCCAAAACATCAGTGCCTCTTATCATCAAGCTTCGAAGAAAGGCTCCGACTTGTTCGCCCCCGATGGCATCCGCTTTTTGCTAGGAGCTTATGCAAATAAAGCTCTCCCGAAGGGCCTCGAAAATAGCTCTAAGGTCGCAGGAACCTCCGATTCTAGCCCCCTTGGTAGTCAAATTAAAGTAGAGACCTCCTTCACTTTCTTCCATGGCAGCCTCGGTTCTCACTGATGTGGAATTAGGGGACTACATATGTGCCAATGCTGAGGCGCATTCTTTAGATGATATAATCCCCCAGAATAAAATTTTGTATTTCATTAATAGAAAGTTGTCTTTGAATTACTCTTGTGCACACTGGAACACTATGTACTTATTAGACATTGTTCTGTATATATTGCAAACACAAGTGACAACGGCTAATCTTGCAAGCCGAGTTGCTCCTTCTCAAGGTGCATACTTCTTGGTTCCAGTAAGAAAAAAAGATGAGGAACCCATCATCTTCGGTCGGGTGGAGCATCCTCAAACACTTAGTTCCGTATTGCTAGAGCCCGATAACGGCAAGATGCAGCTCTACTGTTACACGGCTCAAGCCAAACACCTTATCCAGAAGATGGAATACGACTTGAACAGTGACAGAGGACTGAACTATGGCAAAGGCCAATGACTTACTTTACGGCTTTGTGCTCCAAAGGGGAAGTCACAGAACTACTGCCAGCGAACTCGCCGAGGGTTAGGTTACGTTACACCTACAACAACTTTGGAGAGTTTAAAACTGGAGGTCATGGTGCATTCTCACTCCTCTGATTCCTCAACCTGGGACTCTGATCCACTATCGGCCAAGCCTTCAAGAAGATATTGTCCGTTAATATGGTCTCTGCTGATCTCCCAATTGAAGAGGAAGACCAGATGCTCGAATTCTTCCAAGATGAACCATGGGCTCAATACTTAGGATCCCAATGGGAGTGGCATTTCGAACAGTGAGAACCTCCCACTGAAGATGAGGTCATCCAAGTCAAGATAGGAGATGAGGCTTCACCTAAATCCATTATCATTAACAAAACTTGACTGAAGAAGACAGAGAATCTCTAATACAGCTGGTCAGAGAGCACACCAATGTCTTTGCTTGGAGCTATGAAAACATGTCGAGTTTAGACCTGCAGGTCATAATGCACCGACTCAACATCCTGCCCAACGCTAAACCTGTAAAATAGTAATAGCGTCACTTCCATCCCAACATCAAGGATGATATCGAAAAAAAGTCGACAAACTTGTAATGCCCCAGTCCGAAAATACATAGAACCGAGTACGCAAACATGTCAACTGCACATATACGAAGAATACTCCAATATATGGAATTCTCGTATACATGCATAAGCTGTATAATAAATCATCACAGGCCAGAATAATATAATCTAATCTTATTACAGCTCAACACAGAAGATAATAAAGTCTAGATAATAAATGAGTGTATCAAAAGATAGCCAAGTGAACATACTCACTCCAAACAGCTATAAAAATAGTCTCATAAGATCAAAGTCCAACCTCCGCAAAATAGAAAGAAAAGAGATGTAAGAATATCCACTAAGGTTTCAAATAAGGAATAGACTAGAAATTAGTAGGTACTGCTTCGTCATCAACGTATACAGGATCCAAAGTCGTTCTGTACTCCTGTGGGAAGTCGTCTAATCCTAGAGAGATAACCAGTTCCTCAGCGGGACGTAACAAGATACAAGAAAACACCATGCCGTATAAACTGTGATATATAATGTAAAAGAAAAGGGGATGCATGCAATAAGGTTCCTGACCAGTCTACTGTGAATATCCAATTGAGATACAATCCTTCGACGCATGAGCCCTGGCTGTAAATAGGATCTAGGATAGTCCCCACTTGGGCACCAGTGACCTAAGCGCATGACGTTCAGAAACGACAGTGGCCAATCTGAGAGGATAATCATACTCGTATCTCCAGCAGAGCTTCCGGGTTACATGGGAAGTGTAATCGAAGCCCATACGTCAGGTATTATTCTTCCCACCTAATGCCTAGTATCATCATCTCCATGACTGATATGAACCTCTAGTAACCGCCAAGTCTTCTAACATGCAATTTTATTGGCTGTTACTCCTATCCGTCGTACGCTCCATACGTATCGGTGGCCAGCCGTCTACGCGGGTACGTGTCCTATATGTAACTCACAACATGTGGTAAAGCAAGTGTCAAGACTGTATGAGATATACCAATACCTCATCAACATTGGGTGGTCACTAGACTAAGTCAATACAAGAGAAATAAATAAAAGCAGTAAAACGATCGATAGAGTCGCTTGCATCCAAGTGTGACTTGGACGCACAGTTTTATAATAACAACAAATAAGAATGC
The DNA here is from genome assembly GCA_029216955.1 of Iris pallida. Lineage (NCBI taxonomy): Eukaryota > Viridiplantae > Streptophyta > Magnoliopsida > Asparagales > Iridaceae > Iris > Iris pallida. The sequence continues at coordinate 17,197,389 of JANAVB010012999.1, read as the reverse complement.
TAAAAATAAAAACTGAAAATAAAAATATATACATCACAGAGTAAGGTGGCAAGGTATCTTGCCTGGTGGTGCGAAGGTGGCAAGTCCAAGAATCACAATGTCAGCAACAGAAATGTCACAATCTCTAAACAACTCCGGATGCTGAAACAAAAATCAAGAACATGCTTGGAATAAGAGATATATCTTGGAAACGCCTGTCCAAAAGTCCAATTCTGAAACAGGGGCAAAATCATAATTTTGGGTCAAAACGATGTCCACCGTTGGACCCGTTTTGCACCGAAATACGTGCCAATGTCTACGGTTTCTAAAGTCGTTAAACTACATGTCTACAAAACCAGTTTGAGAAGACGAACCCAATGGTATATCTAATTTTGGATTCCGGTGAGACTTGCACAAAATCGCCCGTTGGATCGAGTCGCGGGCCCGCCAAATAGGCGTTCCAGTCAACCTTCTCAGAATCGGACCAAACATGGCACCCAAGAGTAGAATTTTGATACGGTCATGTTGGCGCAAGTTTTGTCTCGATACGACGAATGTACACGATGTTAGGGTCAAGTTTACAAAAGGTCGATACGGGGGTATCTTGATGGATATGTACTAATTTTATCGCGCACACGCAACGAAATCGAGCCCCGTCAGTTCCTACAAGTCGGCAACATCCATACGCGCCTTTCGATGCGTATAGTGTGTGACTGCGTCGTCCGATTTGTCGGGGCACACGTCGTATCAGGAAAAGTTTTCTAATTTCAACAGTTTTAAAACATGGTTTTTCTCAAACTTTGTAACCAAATAGGGTTCAAAGGTTTCTATCCAATGGGTTCGAGTTTAAATACTCGAATTTAAACTGGATTTAATTCGATTTTCCTATTGGGTTTAGATTAGAATTGAGATGTTTATACGGTAGAGAATCCTATTAGGGTCGATAAATTTTTTTTATTAAATTTGGTGAAAGATTGAGGTCATTTTGAAATTTTGAAATCTTGAAATCTATGAGTCTGCTCCTCAACGTGCGAGTTTTGGGGTCAGGGAAACTCCAAGTACTGTAGCAGCATATATATATATATATATATATATATATATATATATAACATTAGCTAGTGAAATAAATAGGTTAAAATTGCCAAAAGAATTTTCTAAAAATATAAAAATATATCTAAAATTTCCAACTATATTGTGGACTACTTTTATGATCATATAATATACAAGCATATATACATATATATTAACTAGAAAAAAACTACATTTTTAATATAGAAATAGGTATAATAAAATTTTAAATCACTATAATAATTACAATAAAATATAGGGGTTTACATTCCATCCAACTTAAAGAAATTTTGTCCTCGAAATTAAAACTACGTCCGTAGTATGGAATGAAATACGAAATTAAGGGATCAACATGCAAGATGTACCTTGGTTTTCGAACAAATGCGGGTAGCAATTTCGAATGTCATCCTCGCGCTCCTAAGTAGACTCTCTTGGCGAGTGATGCTTCCATGCCACGCGAACCAACGGTATAGATTGATTCCACAACACCTTCACTCGGCGATCAAGGATACCAACCGGTTGCTCTTTGTATGACAAGCTGAGTGCAACGGTAATTTTGGAGTGATCGAGCACGTGACTGCTGTCTGCCACGTACCTCCTCAGTTGAGATACGTAAAATACGTCATGTACTCCCACTAGCGACGGTGGCAATGCTAATCTGTAGGCAACCTCTCCAACACGTTCCAAGACATCGAAAGGACCGATGTATCTTGGGCTCAACTTGCCATGTCCTCCGAATCAAATCGTGCCTCTAATGGGGGATATCTTCAAGAATACATGATCGCCTTCCTTGAACTCCAAGGGTCGACGTCGATTATCTACCACTGCTTCTGTTAATCCTGCGGTGCTTGTAGGTGGTCCTGTATCATCTTTACCTTCTCCAATGTGCTCAAAATCAACTCAGGTCCCAATATTTGTCACTCTCCGATGTCGCACCAGCAGACAGAAGATCGATACTTCCAACCATACAATTCTTCAATCGGAGCCATTTGGATGCTCGCTTGATAGCTATTGTTGTAGGAAAACTCCCCAAAATAAAGGTGGTCTTCCCATGATCTACCAAAGTCAAGCATATACGCTCTCAACATATCTTCTAGCGTCTTAATAGTACGCTCTGACTAGCTGTCTGTCTGCGGGTGGTACGCCATGCTAAACTTCAAATGCGTACCCAAACTTTCTTATATACTCCACCAAAAGTACGAGGTGAATCTCGAGTCATGGTCCGATACGATCCTAACTGGTACACCATGTAGCTTCACTATTTACTTTATATACATATCCGCTAAAACTTCTGTGGACTACCCTACTCTAAAAGGTAAAAAATGGGCCAATTTGGTAAGTCTATCAACGATCACCCATCTCGCATCTCGTCCACAAGGACTCCAAGGAAATCCTGTAACGAAGTCCACGTAATGTGCTCCAACTTCCACTCGGGAATAGGTAGCAGCTGCAATAGTCCGGTCGTCCTCTGGTGCTCGACCTTCACTTGTTGGTAAACCAAATACTTGGTCATGAAACGAGCTATCTCCCGCTTCATTCCGTGCCACCAATAATACTGTCGTAAGTCTCGGTACATCTTAGTTCCTCCGAAATGAATAGAGTAAGTCGAACTGTGCGCTTCTGCCATCAACTCCTGCCATAGCTCTCTATTAGGAACATAAATACGATCACCACATCGCAATGTCCTATCTGGATGAATTCTCAATCACGTCTGCTCTCCTGCTTCAGTCCTCTCTTTAGGCCGTTGAAGTCTAGCATCCGTGGGCAATGCGTCCTTGATTCGATCTACTAATGATGATTGCACTTGGAGATTGACTAATACGCCATCTGTTCTGGGCAATACTACCTCAATACCAAGATGATGCAAGTCTCTAATCAACTCCTTCTGTGTAGTCAAGAAGTTTGCCATAGGCTTACGACTTAATGCGTCTGCCACGATATTAGCCTTGCCCGGATGATAATGTACCTCGATCTCGTAATCCTTCATCAACTCCAACCAACGTTATTGTCGCATATTCAACTCTCTTTGTGTGAACACGTACTTGAGGCTCTTATGATCAGTGTAGATATCAACCTTCTCGTTGTACAAGTAGTGTCTCTATAGCTTCAAAGTAAGGATAACCGCTGCGAGCTCTAGATCGTGGGTCGGATAATTCTTCTCATGCACCCTTAATTGTCTCGATGCATATGCTACTATACGACCATGCTGCATCAATGATGCATCACTATACTACACGACCATGCTGCATCAACGATCGTGGGTCGGATAATTCTTCTTCATCTCGTCAAAAACGTCTTGATACTCATCCGTCCATACAAACTCCTGATCTTTGCAAGTGAGTCGAGTCATAGCCCCTACTATTTGAGAGAAATCTTCTACGAACCTTCGATAATAATCCGCAAGTCCAAGAAAACTTCTCACCTTGGAAGCTGATGTAGGAGCGGGCCATGCCTTGACTGCTGTGATCTTCTCCGGATCTACTAATATGCCGTCTCCAGTAACGATGTCTCCAAGAAATTATACTTCTTTGAGAAAGAACTCACACTTGCTAAGCTTCGCGTAAAGTAGTTTGTTCCTCAATGTTCCCAAAATAATCCGTAGATGCTACTCATGCTCCTTTTGACTCTTGGAGTAAATCAAGATATCATCTTAAAGATGACTACAAATTTGTCCAAGTACTAGTGAAAGATCTTGTTTATTAAATTCATGAAGACTACGGGAGAGTTGGTCAAACCGAAAGGCATGACCAAGAACTCGTAGTGTCCATACCTCGATCGAAAAGCCATCTTTGCAATGTCTTCCTTCCGAACCTTCAGTTGGTGATAGCCCGATCGTAAGTCAATCTTGGACAATACTTTTGCTCCACTCAATTGATCAAATAGATCGTCTATGCGCGGCAAGGGGTACTCGTTCTTCATCGTCAATGCATTCAAAGCTCTGTAATCGATACATATGTGCACTATCCGTCTTTCTTTGGCACAAAAAGTATGGGTGCTCCCAATGGTGACGTACTGGCACGAATAAAGCCTTTCTCCAATAAGTCGTCAATCTGCGTTTTTATCTCTACCAACTCCTTGGGTGTTAGACGATACACTCGAGATGAAATAGGCTCGGCTCCGGGAATCAGCTCAATAGAAAACTCAATGTATCGGTCAGGTGGCAGTCCTTGCAAATCATCAGAGAATACATCATCGAACTCAGTGATGACAGGGTGCTGAGGGGTGTCCAGCATCATCATGTGAGTCCCCAATGTGGGTGCATCACAACTCTATCCTTCTTATTTGGTAAACTCGAACTCCGTCGTATTCGGTGGTCTAAAGACGATACTGCCCCTATGGCAGTCTATGAGGGCAAAATGCTGGCTCAACCAGACCATTCTGAGAACCTCGTTGAATGTAGGCATAAGGAATACAAAAAGTTGCGCTTTTATCTCTTTACCACGTATCACTACAGGACAAAGTCTATAAATACCACTAATAGGTACAACTTGTCCTCTAGTAAAGATTCTAACATTTTTGGATAAGGATGTGATGGGAATGCTGTGTATAGTGACAAAACTAGTTGCTATGAATGAATGAGTGGCTCCAGTGTCAAACAATATGATGGCAGGAAATGAAGCAACTAAAACCATACCTGCTATGACCTCTGCCTCTGTCTCTATATCCTCAATAGCAAGTGAGGATGCCGGTCCAAAAAATTTTCCTGTACTCTGAGCTCTGGCCTTGTTGTATTGTATGCCTTGGGAAGGCAATGGTGGGCAGGGTGCTCCTGCTGCTGGCCGGGGAGCTGGGGTTGCTGAAGTTGTAGGCCTCATGGCCTGATGGGCATGTACTAATGCTTTCTCCTCGGGGCAATCTCTGGCCAAGTGTTGTCCCGATCCATACCTCATACATAATCCCAAACAAAGTCGACAGTCATTTCTGATATGGCCCTACTTTCCACAAAAGTGGTAAGTAGGCTTATGGTAGGGTGTCGTCCTTTGCTGGTACTATCATGTTATCCTCCTGATAGGTCCTCCCTAAGTAGCTCGTGCTGGTGTAACTGCTGGTGTATAGCGCTACGATGTCTTCTGCTGCTCCTTGCGAAGAATCTCCTAAGAACGAGCTTCTTCCAAGACAGCGAAATGGGAGACTCGAGACTGCGTAGTCGAATAAGACTTGAGCGCTGGTGCAAGCCCCTAATGGAATCTCCTTGCCTTTTCTAATTCTATCAGGATTAGTCCAACATTAAATCTACTCAGGCGATTGAATTCTGAGTCATACTCATTAACCACCATATTTTCTTGCTTCAAATAAAGGAATTGGTCGTATAGACCGCCTCGAACATGGATGAGAAAGAATCTCTCATTAAATGCATAATAGAACTACTTTTAAGTTATCTCAGTGCCTAATCGTCACACTTCTGCTTTTCACCAGTGGTGAGCATTATCTTCTAACAGCAGGTCCACTGTTGTCATCCAATCTCGAGTTGTCAACTGGGATGCCTTCAGTAGCTTCTCTGTACTAATAAGCTATTATGACACCTCTAGTGGCTTCTCCGTTCCATTGAAGGCCCTGGGGTTCATGTCTGTAAAATTCTTGATAGAGCCTTCATAAGGATGCAGAGCCGGTGCTGGAGTTAGTACTAGTGGTGGAGGTAGAAGTCTAGCCAAGGCTACCATCATAGTTTGTCTCATCAGCTCAGTCTGCTGTCATTGAGCCTACATGATGGCGTACATAAACTAAGAAGTAGGGCTCCCATCAGTCGATATTGGAGGTATCTGAGGTTCCGACTGTGGTGGAAACTGTTGAGGGAATGGTGGTGGTGGAGGAAGTGGTACATTCCCTTTCTAGGGAATGGTAGTGGTCTATCTAGCATGGCTGACTGGAGGTACCACAATCTCTGGATGCACCATCCCCGGCGTCGTTGTAGGCTGCAACTGTCCTGGCTGGTATGGTGTCACCGGATTCATTGGAGGATTCTGTCCCTCCCGGGTAGCCTCTTCACCAGATGTGAGGGCCAAGGCAGAAGTGCATCTGCATCTTAGATTCATACTGGTGGCATGAAGAAGAATAGGACGATATTAGAAATGGTTAGGTGTATGGTAAATCAAATAATCAAAGGAATTCGAAAAGGAGTTTGGAAGTCAAGAGAAGTAATAGTTCTGGATGAGATATTCCTATTCCTATATGCAGGCTTATTGGGCAAAGTCATGTAACCCAACAATATTTTCAGACCTGCATGGGCCACCACAAAAATATGTAATGCCCCAGTCCCAAAATACATAGGACCGAGTACACAAACATGCCAGCTACACATAAATGAAGAATACTCCAATATATAGAATTCTCGTATACATGCATAAGCTGTATAATAAATCATCACAGGCCAGACTAATATAATCTAATCGAATCATAGCTCAACACAGAAGATAATAAAGTCCAGATAATAAATGAGTGTATCAAAAGATAGCAGTGTAAACATACTCACTACAAACAGCTATAAAAATAGTCTCATAAGATCAGAGTCCAACCTCCACAAAATAGAAAAAAAAAAGATGTAAAAATATCCACTAAGGTCTCAAATAAGGAATAGACTAGAAATTAGAAGGTACTGCCTCATCATCAATGTATGCAGGATCCAAAGTCGCTTCGTACTCCTACGGGAAGTCGTCTAATCCTGGAGAGATAACCAGGTCCTCAGCGGGACGTAACAAGATACAAGAAAACATAATGTCGGATAAACTGTGATATATAATGTAAAAGAAAAGGAGATGCATGCAATAGGGTTCCTGACCAGTCTACTGTGAATATGCAGTTGAAATATATTGACGCATGAGCCCTGGCTGTAAATAGGATCTGGTATAGTCCCCACTTGGGCACCAGTGACCTAAGTGCATGACGTTCAAAAATGACAGTGGCCAACCTGAGAGGATAATCATACCCGTATCTCCACCAGAGCTTCCGAGTTACAGGGGAAGTGTAATCGAAGCCCATACGTCAGGTATTATTCTTCCATCCAATGCCTAGTATCATCATCTCTATGACTGATATGAACCTCTAGTAACCACCAAGTCTTCTAACATGCAATTATATTGGCAGTTACTCCTATCCGTCGAACGCTCCACACGTATCGATGGCTAGCCGACTATAGGGGTACATATCCTACATGTGACTCACAACATGTGGCAAAGCAAGTGTCAAGGCCGTATGAGATATACCAATACCTTATCAATATTGGGTGGTCACTAGACTAAGTCAATACAAGAGAAATAAATAAAAGTAAGAAAACGACCGATAGAGTCGCTTGCACCCAAGTGCGACTTGGACGGATAGTTTTATAATAACAACAAATAAGAATGCTAAAAATAACAACTGAAAAATAATAATATATAAATTGTAGTGTAAGGTGGCAAGGTATCTTGCCTGGTGGTGCGAAGGTGACATGTCCAAGAATCACAATTTCAGCAACAGAAATGTGACAATTTCAAAACAACTCCAGATGCTGAAATAAAAATCATGAACGTGCTCGGAATAAGTGATTTACCTAGGATATCCATGTCCAAAAGTCCAATTCTGGAACAGGGGCAAAATCGTAATTTCGGGTGGAAACGATATCTACCGTTCGACCCGTTTTGTACCGAAATGCATGGCAATGTCTGCGGTCTCTAAAGTCGTCAAAGTACATGTCTATAGATCCAGTTTGAGGAGACGAACCCAACGGTATGTGTAATTCGATGAGCCGTGCACAAAATTGCCCGTTGGATCGGGTCGCGGGCTAGCCATATAGGCGTTCCAGTCGACCTTTTCAGAATCAGACCAAACTTGGCACAAAGGACTATAATTTCAATATGGTCCTGTTGGCGCAAGTTTCGTCTTGATACGACAAATGTACGCGAAGTTAGGGTCAAGTTTGCAAAAGGTCCATACGAGGTATATTGATGGATACGCACTATTTTGGTCAAGCACACGCAACAAAATCGAGCCCCGTCAGTTCCCACACGTCGATAACATCTATACGCCACTTTCGATGCATATAGTGTGCATCAATATCGCCGGTTTGTTGGGGCACACTCCGTATCGGGAAAAGTTTTCTAATTTCTACAGCTTAAAATATCGTTTTTCTTAAACTTTGTAACCAAATAACTTTCTACCTAATTAATGAAATTAGGTTCTACGAGTTGGGTTCTACTCCCGTATATGTTGTCTTCCTCTGTTTTTAATTTTTTTGTTAAAAATCATAATATTTAGTCCATAATTGGGTGTCCAAGTTGAGGGTTTGAACAGCCCTCATGCTCTGTTTTTTGAGCAGAAATTTGTCAACTTTGAGGCGAGTTTCCGCTTGAACTACAGGGTTATGCTAAAATCCCTTTAGAGGGGTTCGTAGGCGGTTAGACAAGCTTCCTAGGGAACTTTGCAGAGTTGAAAACGATCTAGTATATTAGGAGGAATTAAATCGGAAAGGGGAGTACCTGGGAATCGGTTCTGAACCAAAACAGAGAACTCTCTGTTGCAGAGATCGACGGCGGCGGCGCTCCGGCGCCTCTGCTGTGGTCGAAGGCAGTCTGGGGATGTTCGCCCTGGCTAGGGTGAGCTCGGGGTCGTCGCACAAAGCTCACCGAAGAAAATTTTTAGGGTTCGAAGGTTTCTATCCGATGGGTTCGAGTTTATGTACTCAGATTTAAACTGGATTTAATTCAAATTTCTTATTGGTTTTAGATTAGAATTGAGACATTTACATGGTAGAGAATCCTATTAGGATCGATGAAATTTTTTTATTAAATTTTGTGAAAGATTGAGGTTATTTCAAAATTTTGAAATCTATGAGTCTGCTCCTCAACGTGCAGGTTTTGGGGTCGAGGAAACTCCAAGTACTGTAGCAGCATATATATATATATATATATATATATATATATATATATATATATATATATTTACATATATATCTATATATATAACATTAGCTAGTAAAATAAATAGGTTAAAAATGCCAAAAGGATTTTCTAAAAATATAAAAAATATATCTAAAATTCCTAACTATATTGAGGACTACTTTTATGATACTATAATATACAAGCATATATACATATATATTAACTAGAAAAAAGCTACTGGTTTAATATAGAAATAGGTATAACAAAATTTTTAATTTACTACAATAATTAGAATAAAAAACATGGGGGTTTAAAAAACTCATAGAGAATAGTTTTATTCGCCAAGAGCAACATCCATACTAGGTGGCCAATATTGTTCCTGTCACTAAGAAGTTGACAAACTCATAGAGAGTGATTTTAGGGACCTTAACTCAGCCTGTCCAAAAGACGAGTTTCCCCTTCCGATCACCAACGTGATGAATGACAACACTTATGGCTTCGAGCGCATGTGCTTCATGGATGGATTCTTAAGCTACAACTATATGAAGATATTCCCCGAAGATGAAAAAGACATGTCATTTCGGACATGAAAAGGAATATATTATTATACAGTGATGCCATTTGGCTTAAAAAACATATGAGCAACATACCAGCGAGCTATGAGTACCATATTTCGTAAACACCTTCGAAAAATGGTGAAATGTTATGTTGATGACATTACCATTAAGAGCAAAAAGAAATCCAGCTATCTGGACGACTTGAGGACATTGTTCGACTTGATGCGGACACATCGACTGAAGATGAACCCAACCAAGTCTTTTCTGGCGGTTTTCAGCGGTAAGTTCTTGGGTTTCATCGTCACGGCCAAGGGTATTCACATTGACCCTAAGAAGACCAAGGTCATCCTAGACATGGCTCCCCCGAAGAATCTTTGCAAGCTCCGGGGCCTGCAAAGACGCTTGGCATACATTATAAGATTCATAGAAAATCTCTCTGGACGATGTCAACCCTTTACTTAATTGGTGAAAAAAGGAGTTTCTTATGTCTGGACTAAAGAATGCTAGCATGCATTCGATGACATCAAGAAGTACCTCACCAGCCCTCCAGTACTGGAAACACCTGTCATAGGAAGTCCCTTTCTACTGTACGTCCGGGCCATAGACCATTCTCTAGATGCTTTACTAGCCCAGAGAAGCAATAAAGGCCATGAATAGGAAATCTACTATCTGAGTAGAACCATGATTGGTGTTAAGCATCGCTATAATCCTGTTGAGAAGGAGTGTCTCGCTCTAGTATTCGCCATTCAAAAGATAGGCCATTATGTGGCTGGGAAGATAATTCATGTCATCTTCTGGGTTAACCCCCTCAGAGCCCTCATGACCAATCTAGGGACATTAAACTCACGATTAGCTACTTGGGCAATCCTTCTGACGCCTTATGACATGTGTTCGTCCCATAAATGGTAGTTAAAGGTCAAGTATTGGCCGACTACTTGGCAGCACATCATGTACCGGAGATGTCAAAGTTCTACGATGGCATCCCTGACGAAGCCCTAGAGTCGAACATGATCACAAACAATCCTGTTTGGCGAATATTCTTCGACGGTACTGCAAGAACAGAACCCAAACGTTAGATCATCGCAGGTGTCGGAGTCATTCTTATTACTCCCGATGGCCTAGTCATTCATCATGCATATTCTCTCATGGAGTCAGGCACCAATAATGTTACTGAGTACAATGCTCTCATCATCGGGCTCCAGCTTGCTAAACAGTTGGGGGTCGGCTACATTGAGGCCTACGGTGACTCAAAGCTGATTATCAACCAGGTTCGAGGGCAAAATGAGGTTTGACACGAAGATATGATCCTTTACCATCAGACAACAATCGATATCATTTCTACCTTTATAGGGTTCATTATAGAGCATGTACCTCGATTGTAAAACTTGGAGGCCGATGCCCTCGTCGGTGTCGCCGCCTCTAGATCTGGCAGCTCCTGTCAAAACTCAATACTTCGTCATAGTAATGGGTCGAGAGCTGGTCTTCCCAAAGAACAACCTGCACACGTGCTTGAGCTACTCTGTACAGGTAGACACGAATGTCGACGTTCGAGACAAGCGATTCCCGTTCATAGACTATGCAGTCTACAGAATCCTACCTGAAGACCCGAAGGAAGATACTTCTGTCAAGAGACGCTCGCTCCGGTTCTTCTATGACACAGCTACCAAAAAGTTGTATCATCATTCATACGGCGGTCTTCTCCTGCGATGTCTATCTAAGATAGAAGCGGAAGAAGCACTACGAGAGGCAGACGATGGCTCCTGTGGAGCCTACCACCCTGGACCTAAGTTATAAGACCGACTACGTCGCATGGGCTACTACTAGCCCACTATGATAGAATATGCCATAGAATATGCTAAGAAGTGCCGGGTATGTCAGTTGCATGTTGACTTCATCTACCAACCTTTTGAGTTTCTAAAACCCACTACAGCCCCTGGCTTTTTGAAGCATGGGGAATGTTCATCATCGGGCCGATCACCCTCCATCGTCCAAAGGGCACTGGTTCATCCTCGTCATCACCGACTACTTTTCCAAGTGGATGGAAGCAATGCCTCTGGTCGAGATAAAAACCTAGAACATGATCAACTTTTTTAAGCATTACGTCATATACCACTTCAGAATTCCTCAAAGGATTATCCATGACAATGGCCCTCAGTTCATGAGCCATGCGTTCCATCGGTTCTGTGACAGAAATCGGATACAGAATTTAGAGTCAACAGCTTACTATCCTATAGCGAATGGATTGGCTGAAGCTTTCAACATAAAAATCATGAAGCTGCTCAAAAAAGTGGTGTCTTCCAACAAGCGCGACTGGAATGAATAACTCGACGAATGTCTATGGGCTTACCGTACTACCATTCGGACACCTATTGGCAATACGCCATTCTTTTTTGTCTACGGGAGCGAGGCAAAACTTTCCTTAGAAATCCAAATTCCATCTCTATGAGTAGCCGTCACCAACCAGCTGACAGTGGAAGACAATCAACACCGTCGGCTACAGGAGTTGGAAGCATTGGAAGAAAGATGATTATTGGCTCAACAACGTATCGTACTATATCAAGCTTGAATTTACTGGGCCTTCAACAAAAAGGTCTGGGAAAGAACATTCCAAGTGGGTGACCTCATCTTATCAGTTCGAAGACCGATGGTGATGACCCACAAAATAGTTAGGAAGTTTGAGCCCAAGTGGGAAGGACCATTCATCGTAGAGACAATCTATTCCAATGGTGCTTATCGGCTGGCCAAACCTAACGACAATTTGCTAATGATGCCGATCAATGGTAAATTCCTAAAGGAATACTATGTCTGAAGTAAAAATCAGCATATACTTCCATAGTCCTGATGAATGTTGATGAATTCTATTAACGAGTTCATCCCTTTCCTATTTCTATAATAGAAAACACTCCATGTCCATATTACCTCTGAGTTGTTTTTCTATTCTCCAACGAAGTTCATGCATACTATGTCCATATTACCTCTGAGTAGGCATTTTCATCTATGATAAACCTCGCATTGTCATGATTATCTATAGAACATTTTATGTCCATATTACCTCTGAGTCGTTCTATACACCTGCATAATCTTTTCTTACCATGTCCATACAACCTCTGAGTAAGGAAAATTCTACCACAAAAATTTTATGTTTACCATATGTCTATATTACCTTTGAGTAAATACCCTATCCTAGCGGAGTTACCTCCTTCTCCTCATATTATATTACCTTTGAGGGAATTCTTATTATTGTACAAGAATGTTCCCAATAAATGGGAAAGTAAAGAAGCAAAACTAAAATTGTTCATTCACGAAAAAGAAAATTTCTCTTTCTTCATTATAAAAGCCAAAAAGTGAAGAACAAAAAGACAAAAGCCATCAACATTGCGACGACCGATACATGAGTTCTTCCAATCGACTCCACAAAAGGGCAACTTGGGGCCCAACCAACTCTTTGGCTCGGCGCTCTGCCTCTTATTGTCGGAGGCCTCATCCTCAAGCTAGGACAAATTCTGACATACAAAGTCTAGCTCTGCCTAACGAATGCCAATACTTTTCCTCTCTTGAGCTAAAATCTCGGATAGCTGGCGATGAAGCTCCAGCTGATCCCTTGACTTCTCAAGCTCACTCTCAGCGAAAGCCAATGCCTCTTCCAACTACTAAATCTGCTCCCGGAGGGTCTCATACTGTTCCTCCAAGGCTGTTCGATGGAAGACCTGAACCTCTTCGGCATTGGTCACCTCTCCAATTTTGGCTTCAATCTCGACAAGTTTGTGATTAAGAGCCTGACGTCTCTGCTCATGCTAGGAAAGCTCAGTAGCCATTTTCTCTAGCTCTACGGCCACCAGGGATGAAAGACTGCGCTCAAGATCTTGAAGCTCTGAGACGGTAGCTTCTAATTCTATTAGGAGAGCCTCTATCGCGTCCGCCTTTGCCTGATACTATGGATATTCGTACAATACCACTAGTTGGGCCCTTACTACGGACGAAGCCCGTTTAAGCGATTGGTTGTCCTGTAAGACACCCTCTATGCCACACTTCAAGGCATGATAAATGGTGCCTATGATGAGGTTGGCATAGTAGGCATTGTCAGCCAAACAAATTAGGGTTATCGGAGATGCCAGGATAGAAGGTCCCGAAGCAGCAGCATTAGCTAGTACATGACTAGATATTACAGCTGGAGCAGTTGGTGCCATGAATGAACGGAGGTTGTCGGTTGAGCAGGGACGATACGAGCCAACGCTGTCTGATGCATGTCCGGCTCCTTAATAGACTCCTTTGCTGGTTCTTCAATAATTTCTACAACTGAAGCTGCGTAGACTGGCGCTTGAACAATCTCAGTGAACGACTGCTCAATAGTCTCTGCGACCAACACCTCAGTGGCCTTCTTAACTAGTTTTTCTGCAGCTAGCTCGTCAACGGTCTCCTCGACCAAGTCCATAACAGCTGGCTAGATGGTAGACTCTTCAAGCGGTTGTGTAGGGACTGCATTGAAGGGCTCTTCAACAACTAGTTCCTCAGCAGTCTTCTCGACCGATTCTTCTATAGTTTCCTTGACTGGGCTTTTAATGGTTTCTTCAACAGGCTCATCAGCAGCCTTATTGGTCGCCATCTCAGTAGCAACCTCGATTGGAGCCTTAGTAGGCGGCTCGTCAGCGGCCTCATCAACTTGTCCTTCTATGGTCTCCTTGGTTGTCTCTATAAGGACCATATCAGCCAACTCCTCAATCGTCTCCTGGGGTACCTTCAGAATGACCTTGTCAACCAACTGTCTAATAGTCATTTTTACCGGCACTTCAATCGCTCGACCGGCTAATGCTTTGACAGCTTCCATTGTCAACCCCTCTGTGGTCTCTACGACCAACTATTGGAACGAATCCCTGATGTTCGCAAAGGGAGGCTCCTCAGCCGTGTGATCCTCCTCACCTTGTAGCACGTTTGGAATATCCGTAGCTCTGTCTTCAACATAATTAGGTGGTACGATTGAGGGATCCTGAGAAATGCCTTCTGTATCCCTGGCTACATGGTCCGTTACGGGTACAGACACCGAAATCATGCCCTCTGCTACCGCCAGACCGATCCCAGGTATCTTCACAGACTCGTCTATAGTCGGCCCCATAATAGTTTTCTGCAGTGGAGAAGCTAATGGCTCCTAAAAGCCCCGAGTCTTATACTCAAAAAGAGAAGGAGAAGAGACGTCTTCCGAGTCAGTAGCTTCAGCAGCTGCAGTCGCTTCATCTATCTTCACAATCGGAGACAATCCTGGGGCAGGTTATCACGACCCGCATCCTAGAGTAAGGGCACGAGACGTGGGTACGTCCAGCCTACGCCGCAGTGTCGGCAGTAGAACGATGTCCTAGGTCAAAAATCTAATAATATAAAGGTACCTGTACAGTATATACACTCCGAATGGAGGTGACATAGGAAATATAGTCTCAATCACATCTAAAATAGAGCATAATAAAAGATAGATAGATAGATAGATAAGAACAGAATGAATCCACAGAGAAAACAATCCAGAAAAAGTCTAAGTGTCTAAATAAATACATATCCCAATAACATCTCAGAATCTCAATACAGTAATCCAGAAAAGATAAAGACATCCTAATCTAGGGGAGTGTCATCCACTGCTAGTGGGTCCTGCTGCTGGTCCAGGTCATGGCAATCCTCTAGGGTCGCACCGTAATAAGTAGGGCAGAACGCCTCAGCCTCGTCCTCTGTAATATTTTCAACAGGTCCAGTCAGGACAGGAGCGAGCACAGCACTTCTCAACAAAATCATAATAGGTTAGGAAATATAAACATGCATGAGAGTAAGATACAGGAAACTGAAGAACAACATGATGTAAAAAGAGAGATTGTAAGTAAATAGCTATAATATATAGAGAACTATCAGTGACTAGTGATTCAGAGCACAAGATGGTTATGTAAACGGCACGATATTGCACACGAGTAATCTAAAGAGGTTGCACACGAGTAATCTACTGGATTGATTAGATAACCACTTCTACTCCCCCGCCCCAATCAATACACAAGGATCTAGCCAAGTTATGTTATCGTACACGAAGTATAGTCACACATGAATATTATGTGAGCACATGAGTATACACGATTTCATACGATTTGCATACGAAAAGCACGAACACAAGGAGTACACGATGCTCTTGATAAAGTACACGAACATGAAATACCTGATGTATCCGCTAAGGGGATAACATCGCACGACAAGATCCATATAGTACTAATCCGTGTTTCCAACGTGTCAGCATCATGTAAAGTAATCTAAAGCAGGAAATATACTCCTAATGCAGGATATGAAATGATCAGAGAATGTACTCGCCTGTATCCTGAGTATCTGAAGAGTATCTACTGTCCGAGGAGTGGTGTCTGTCTCCTATAGAACAGTACAAGTCACTATAAGTCTAAAATGATAATAAGATGCAATTCAATGCATTCTATATGAATCTAGGTCAATTTAAACCAAAGTCAACTCTTGGTCAACTCTGGTCAACCCTAAAAGTCAAACTAGGTCAACTAGGTCAAACCTAAGTCAAACAAGTCTCACTAGGCCTAACTAGTCTATTCTAGCAAGCCCACATCAAATCTAGACTATACAAGCGAACTATACCCTATACTGGCATTCAAGCCACACCTATAGGCTATGAGCCCTAGGCTATAGGCCCATAGGCTATATCATGCCTAAGTCAAACCACAAATCACATTTAAACATATTAATATATATATCTAATATAATATAGTACACACATTATAACATATAGGCTACCTATAATATATGCATCATACATATATATATACATGTATATATGTATATACATAGAAGGACAGGAAATGGGCACATGTGCATTGTGTTTATGTGTGTGTGTGTGTGTGTGTGTGTGTGTGTGTGTGTGTGTGAGAGTGGAGATGATAGGGTAGTGTGATACAAGGGTGTGAAAATCCTAGACAGTGAGTGGTAGTGTAATACCTGTGTGTATACAATGTAGAGAATAGTGTGAGGGTTTTTGTGAGAGAGAAGACATGAATGAAGAGGGTGTCAATGTGATACATGTGTGGTGTTCCTGTGAATGAGGGTGTCAATAGAGGGTGATATGGTATAAACCTGTGTGCAGTGGTATAGGAAATCAGTGAGCTAACATAGATATAGGAATTATGTACAATCCTGAAAACATGGAGTAATACATTGATATAGGAAAACAGGGCATTACAAAACAGTGTATAAATTGGGAAATAGGAAAAACAGTGAGTGAAACATGTATTTACATTGACTGTCAATTGACTGTTTATATATAACAAACAGTGAAG
The DNA here is from genome assembly GCA_029216955.1 of Iris pallida. Lineage (NCBI taxonomy): Eukaryota > Viridiplantae > Streptophyta > Magnoliopsida > Asparagales > Iridaceae > Iris > Iris pallida. The sequence continues at coordinate 17,180,619 of JANAVB010012999.1, read as the reverse complement.
CAATCCAATGTGTAAGAATTAACATTAAATTGATCACTTAAGTTTCAGTCTTAAGGGAAGGAAATCAACTCTCAGTTATGGGGTTGACAGTTTAACTTGAAATCATTTCCCAGTTTTTAGGAAAGGAAAAACAATTTCAGTTTAACCACTAGAACCCCAACACCAACCCATCACAAATATCCTTACAGTGATCTACACAAATATTGAATCAAATTACAGTTCCTAATATGAAATTTGACAGTCAAATAATGAATCATTTGACAGTTTAAAGAAAATGAATCATTCAAACCTAATGTATCAGTCAATAACATTTCGAAAGCCAACTCAATGTTAAATTCTCATTTCAGTAATACAAAACCTATCAAATGGGTAAAACCTAACTAACAGGTGTAGAAGCATGGAATTTCACAGCCAGAAAGCCCATGCACCAGGCACTATATACGCCAGAACTCAGACAGCAAAATCAAAATAAGCCATTCGAAGAAGGACTTTTTATTTTATATATAAAAGTCTATTTACATGGCTAGAAAAGGTTGTACAAAGGAGAATTTCTACAAAAAGAAAGATCCTAGATCTACAGCCAGCGGCCACTATGCGCCTCCAGATAGGCGCAGCGGCCACCATGCGCCTCCAGATAGGCGCAGCGGCCACCTCCATGCGCCTTTCGATAGGCGCAGCAGTCACCATGCGCTGTCAGCCAGGCGCAGCAGATGTCATGCGCCTCCAGCCAGGCACATCCTACCATCTCTTCAGCAGCTCAGTTATGTGCATCCAGCTCAGTTATGTGCATCCCTTCAGTAGCTCAGTTATGTGCCGCTCTTCCAGCCAGGCTCACCTGATAAGTGCTTCGCCAAGCAAAGCATTTAACCCTCTAGCTGGAACCAAGGAAGAGAAGAGCACCGCAAATGCTGTGGCCAGGGGAGGCTTCGAAAGAGCCTCCAAAGACCAAGGAAGACCGTGATCGAAATCATGGCACAAAGGAGCTTTTAACACAATCAAAGTGGGCGGCACCCACTTTGAAGGAAGAGAGAGCCTAGCACCACCATTCCGATCTACGGCTCTTCCGGAACAATGGAGACGAGGCCCGAACATCCTTATCTTTGGATGCAACAGGCACCTTCAGCCTGCCTCAGAAGCCCTCGACTCCGTCTTTTGGATGAAACAGTCACCTTCAAGTGCATCGAAGACAACACGACGTCTCATCTTCACCCTCGGGAGCACTTCGTCAACAGAATGAACCCGCATATCCAAGTTCATGTTGGAATTACGAAAGGGAACGAGGAGCAAACCTTCTCTCCATGCCACTATTTATAGGCCGGGCAAATCAAACCCACGCGCCAAGTGGATGACTCTTCGAATTCTGTGCAATGAATTTGTATTAAATGGATGAACCGGACGCCTCGAATTCAGCCAAACGGCTATTTATAGCACTCGAGGAGCGAGACAGCCACGTCATTAAAGGATATGTCGGATGCGCCAGCCAAACAGCGCATCACACGGACGCGCCCTCCAGCATCAGGCGCATCACACAGACGCGCCCTACAGTACCCGGCACATCACAGAGGATGCGCCCCCCCTCACATCTCCATGCCGAGTGAAACACCAACCAATGTGCCCACTCAGCTGTCCATCGAACGTCACAAACATTAAATGCTGAACTGACACCAGAGTTGGCAGCACGCTTCCCAAAATCTGAACAGTTGACAGCTTTTTCAGAGAACGAAGCGTCGGCAACGTCAGCATCATCATGACTCTATTCCGACGGCTACTGCCACGTGGCCATCCGCATGCGCCTCTACGGCCATGCGTCCAAATCGCCATGTGCCTCTACGGCCATGCGTCCAAACCAGCATGCGCCTCAAAAGCCATGCGCCTCAGACTGATCTCTGATCCCGAAAGACAGAAGAAAAGTCTCCAGTTGAAGCTTTACATGCGCCTCAAAAGCTATGCGCCCCAGACTAATCTCTGATCCCGAAAGACAGAAGGAAAGTCGCCTGCATGCGCCTCAAAAGCCATGTTCTCTAAACAGTTTGTAACCCCTAAAGGTTATGAGCCGCAACCTCCTCCTGCGCCCAATCAAGGCGCAGCTCACCAGATTACTTTCCTCCACCAAATCCGAGATCTTCGAGCCATGGGTCGATGACACGTGTCCTTTGACTCAACTCGTCCAAGATTTCAACAACAGAAAGATCTTCTCCTCTGCTACGTGCCGGCTCACAACAGCAGTATGAAGGGTTCTCCCCCTCAATCATGGCACATCATCTACGTGCCTCCATCAGCAACCTCCACATGGCATCCCCATACCGGCACATCCCACATGCGCGCATGAGCAGCCAGCCTGCAAATCTATAAAAAGAAGGATCGTCTCCTTCACACATACACACATAATCCACAACGAACATATAAGGAATCATCAGAGAGGCAGATACAGACACTCAACGTCTTCCTCCTCTCAGCAAGCTCCAGCACCCAGAGCAATCCACACCTTCAGAGAACCGATAACCGTCGTCAGCACGTCAACGGAGTCAACCCATTACCACTCGCTCCATTGGCACTAAGGACCCAGCTTAAACAAAAGTGTACTCCTAGGACTACATCTAAGTCCTACATTGTAATACTGTTCTGTTTGTATTAAAGTTTTCAATCAAACAATTTTAATGGCAAAAAAGCTGGCGACTCTGCTGGGGAGGAAGATACGTCGACGGAAGATACGTCGACGGAAGATACGTCGACGGAGCATGCAATGCCCCGCGCATCATCTCTGATGCGTCACAAAAAGCCTCTGTCTTTGACAGACTCACTCGCGGTAATGGCGAGGAGAATTTGGATGCTGAGTACTATACGCCCCAGCGGGCTGGTACGAAGAAATCCAAGGCGGCACGGGCCATGCGCCACAAACGTGCTATGCCAGCAGCCGGCCAGAGACACGCGCTCGTCATCACGCGCGCTGTCGATGGCAAGCTGTACAAGGTTGACTCAAGTGCTTCTGTACCAACAACGAGTCGATCTTCAAAGTCCTCATCTCGCTTGGGCACATCTACTGCGTGCACAACCAAGTCGAGAGAGGCAAACTCAGTGGTCTTGAACTCCCGCGCCTCCTCTGGTTGTACGTTTGAGGTCCGTTCAAGTCACTTCAAATGTTGTGGTTCCCCCACTACTGATCGTGATGCCTGCTTGGTATTAGATCAGGGGGCGCAGCACTCACCTGACCACCCCGGCATTTGGCCTTGCCATACGTCTGAAGGGGGTGTGAAGGACCACTCTCCTCCAACGACCTGCGCAACGTGATCACTCACAAGCGCCGGTCAGGAGAGTCGACCAATAAGCACGATGCGCCTCTTACGGGGCATACTTGTACGGTGGTCACCATCAACTGCTATTGCAAGGCGGCAGCTCCACCAAGACAGTCGGTCTTCTAACGACTGCAATCATCGATACCTCTCCGACGTCGCCTTGGGACGAAGGTGTCAGCTGAAGAGGAGCCAAAGGTTGCTTCATGCAACGTGGTCTCCAACTCCTCATCAATCCGGAAGACGACTGCCAATTCCTCGTCTTTATCCAAAAGCCAGCCTAGGAAAACCAAGGCAGCTGTCTCGACCTCTGGAGTGTTTGAAGGCACTCGGTCGAGGAAGAAGTCCTTGGAGGAAGCTGGGGGTAGCCAGACCCTTGTCGAGCCTCCTTCCGAAGACGAAGATGTCCAAAGCACAGCTGCGGCGGATCTTCATCATCAAGGCGAGGCTAGTCTCCCGGAAGCCCCTCAAAATGAGGATGTCCTCCAGGACACCGCCGGGGGTAGTTCTGGAAACGAAGAGGTCCTTCAAGACGGAGCTGAGGGCAATCAGACCCTTGCAGATGCGCCTATTGAAGATGAACTCCAGAATGTGGCTGGGGTGGCCAAACACCAGGAGAAGTAACTCCTCCGCATGAGAGTGAGGCCGAAAGCGAAGCCTTAACCCATCCATCCACTCCTGGCCGTGTCAGGACAGTATACATGGCTGGGGATGATGTCGAGTCTGATGCGCCGTCATGGGACATAGTCCAGCGCATAGACTCATTAGAGGGAGGTCTTAAAACCCTCTCTGCCTCTATGCAAGCACTGACTCAAGCAGTGTTTGAGATACGGTCGGCCTTGATCAGGATACCTTTAACTGGTCCTGACCCAGGAGCTAATGGAGAGTCGAGTGTGCCCCTCTAACGGGCGCCCTCGGATACAGAAGCACCTCGGACCTCGGAGCCCTCAAACGCTCCAATCCAGATGGTACCTCCTTCTCCGACTCCTAGCTCTACGGAGGATGTGGTCGAAATGATCAAAGACCTGCGGGAGCACTTCGAGTCCAAGAACAGGCAAGAGGAACGCCAGAAGATGGGCATTCCCTAGCCTTATCCCTTCGAGTGGAACAAGGTGGTTTATCCCCCAAAGTATAAACCACAAACACTCACCCCATATGACGGGAAGGACTCTCTGCGACGGTATCTGACGTACTTCCAGTCACAGACAGGGCATCTTCCAAAGGAGGACGCGCTCCTCACCAGTATCTTTGTCGGGGCCCTGAAAGGGGTGGCGTATGACTGGTACTGCAGTCTCCCTGACAATTCCATATCGTCCTTCGACGACCTGACGCGCCTCTTCTTCGACCGCTTCTATGACGGCGGGAAAGACATGACAATGGCGTCTCTCATAGAGATACGCCAGAAGGAAAAGGAAACGGTTCGGGTGTTCATCGAACGCTTCCGACATGCCTGCTTCAGGCTACCTCCAGGCATGCCAGAACATGCGCTCCTCTCCGCTTGCAGCATGAACATGTTGCCTGCAGTAAAGCTCTGGCTCAACTCTACTCCCCCTCCTGACTGGAGCTCCCTGATCATCGAAGCTGAAGCTGCAGAAAAGAAGGCGGCTAATGCACGTCTTCTGGGTGTCAGCTTCCCCACCTTTGACGATAAGGGGAAAAAGTCCGCAGCTAACAGCTCCGGACGAGAAGCAAAGGGGAAACAGGCATTGACTGTTAATGCCTCAAAAGGCGCATCTGCGCCTACTCAGAAGCCTCCACTGGCACCGAGACCCAAGAAGGTTTATTCATTCAATGATGACGACACCCTGCAACTTTTCGAGATACTAAAGCAGGGTGACAAGATCAAGCTACCGGACCCAAAGCGGCCCGATGAAGTTGGGAAAGTGGACAACCCAAGGTACTGCCACTACCATCGGTTTGTCGGACACCCGACCAAGGACTGCTACGTCCTCAAGAATTACATCCAGCACATGATCAATGCGGATGTAATCTCCGTCGACTATGAAGAGAAGACGGTGTCGGCCAATGTGGTTTCGCTTCAGTTCGGCACCTTGCCACCAACTACCACACAAGATGGCGTCGTCCCCATCCCTAAGGCGACAATGGAGGTGGTAAACTTACCACCTACCCGTGACAATGTGAGTGGACTCACCCCGCTCACCACATCTCGAGAAGAGGTCCTCTGGGTTTACCCCGATCTCGTCTCCGAGGTGACTCAATCGGAGGTACGCCCTACCTCCAAATCAAAAGGCAGGAAAATCAAGTCTTGTCGCACAGTCTCTTATTCAACAGAAGAGGCACTTCCAGTGCAAACACGTGCACAACAGAACTCCCAGTCCGGCTAAGCCGTCGTCGAGGTGGTGCCTCCTAGCACCATCCCTGAGGAGGGTCCATCTAAGCCCTCAGCAGCCAATAAGCAGAAGCAGGTGGAGGCCCGTTTTGACAGACCTCTACGAAAGGAGAATGCTTCGGGGCTGTCCAAGCCTCACAACTTCGACATTCTGGCACAACTAGCCAGTACACCTGCACGCCTGTCTTTGTTCGAGCTCCTGCGTCTTTCTAAAGACTCCCGAGAAGCTCTCTGCGAAGCTCTGAAGGATGCTGAATCCTTTCTCAGTCAGGTCAAGCAGCCTGAAGGCCTCCCACCTACTTGTGCGCACTGTCATTGCGCGGATGAAGTTATCCCAAACATAACTTTCACCCAACAAGACATGCTGCTCAAGCATCACCGACATAACCGACCGCTGTATTACACAGGGTACATTGGCTCGGTCAAGGTGAGCCGGATTCAGATCGATCCTGGGTCTTCCCTAAGCATCATCCCGAAGGCGCTGTTATCTAAGCTGGGGATCCCGATGTACCGGCTGGCGCCCTCCAATACAACCATCAGTGGCTTCAATGCTAGCAAGAGCGAGCCACTGGACAAGATCCGACTGAAGTGCCACATTGGCAGCCTTAAAACTGAGGTGACTTGTTATATGGTAGATGCCGAAGTCAACTACAACATCCTGCTCGGTCGACCATGGCTACACGAGTACATGGTGGTGCCCTCCACGCTCCACCAGTGCATGAAGTATGTATCCACTAATGGCGTCATCCGAACGGAGTTTGCAGACATCGATCCTTTCAAAGGGATTGAAGCCTACTTTACCGATTCCGACTTGTACAAACCTATTGACGAGGAGGAAGCCAACGACATTGATGATGAGGCAGAGATGGCAACAGAGCCGGACATGTAGCCTGAGACGACTCCCGATGCCCCCTTGAAAATCCGACTGAAGGGGAAACCACCCCAGAAGGCGCCTCCAATGAGCATCAAGCTATCAGGGAAAGCGCCGGCTCGCGAAGCACCCCTGAAGATACGCCTCAAGGGAAAGCCACCTCAAACATCGGCTCCCCTGGTGGCAAAATTACAAGGGAAGGCACCACTCACCGGAGGCGCAGCCGAGGTGCCTCTCAAAGTGCGTCTCAAGGGCAAGCCGCCGCAGTCATCCAAGGTATCAGAGAAGGCTCATATAACCCTCTCAGACCCCGAAATCAAAGATGTGGTGGACTATCCTAGTCTGCCCCCAGTTCTTACAGACGAGGAGCTTGGTGAATATATCTCGGCTGACGTAGAGGCACCCTCCTTTGACAATATAATCCCACGGGATAAGATCTCGTATTTTATCAATAATAGAGTGTCTTTTAATTATTCTTGTCTTCCACACTGGAATGCCATGTATACATTAGACAACGCTCTATGGTCGTTGCAAACACAAATAACGACCGTCTACCATAATCGAGTAGTCCCGTCTCAAGGAGCCTTCATAGTCCCTCCACGGAGCCGAGACCAAGGCACCATCATCTCGGGCAAAGTCGAGCGTCATCGGGACCTCCCGTCAATCGAGCCCGAACCTGATATCGGCAGATTACAAGTCTATCGGTACACGGATACGGCAAAGCACATAATCCAAAAGATGGGCTACGACCTGAAAAGCAACAAAGGCTTAAACTACGGCAAGGGTCGGCATCTCCCTGTCCGGCTTTCGATGCCCAATGGAAAGCCACAGGACTATTATAATCGGACTGGACGAGGGTTAGGCTATGTCATACCGCCATCAACCCTAGAGAGTTCAGATACAGAAGACGTAGAACATTTCCACTCGTCCGAAGCATCGACTTGGGATTTCGATACCAGCATCGGATCAGTCTTCAGGAAAGTGCTGTCAGCTAACATGACGTCAGCACAACCTCAGAAAGATGAAGGCGAAGACCAAGCGCCGAAACCCTTCGAAGAAGAACCCTGGGCCCAACGCCTAGGAGAACAATGGGAATCTCGTTTTGAGTTACGCGAACCTCCCACCGAAGACGAAGTCGAGCAGATCGACCTCGGGGATGGGTCTTCTTCCAAACCCATCTTCACCAGTAAAAGCCTAGAAGGAGAAGATCGAGAATCTTTAATCCAACTGGCTAAAGAGTATATCGACGTCTTCGCCTGGAGATATGAAGACATGCCGGGACTCGATCCACAGATCGCAATGCATAGGTTGAACATCTTACCTGATGCCAAACCTATCAAACAACAGTAGCGACGCTTCCGTCTGGACATCATGAATGCCATCGATCAGGAGGTAGACAAACTCTTGACCAGCGGCTTCATCCGTGAGGAACAACACCCGGATTGGGTAGCCAACGTCGTTCCTGTCACCAAGAAGAACGGGAAGATACGAGTCTGTATCGACTTCAGGGATCTCAACTCTGCTTGCCCGAAGGACGAATTCCTGCTTCCAATCACTGATGTGATGATCGACAACACATGTGGCTTTGAGCGCATGTCCTTCATAGACGGGTATTCAGGCTACAATCAAATCAAGATGTTCCCCGATGACGCAAAACACACGTCATTCAGGACTCCAAAGGGTGTTTTCTGCTACACAGTAATGCCCTTCGGCTTGAAGAACGCCGGGGCGACATACCAGCGAGCTATGAGCACCATCTTCCGTTAACATCTTCGCAAGACGGTCGAATGCTATGTTGACGACATCGCAGTCAAGAGCCGCCTCAAAGGAGATCACCTACAGGACCTGAAGACGGTCTTCGATCTCATGCGGGCACATCAACTCAAAATGAACCCCGCTAAATCCTTTCTGGGGGTTTCTAGCGGCAAATTCTTGGTCTTTGTCATCACAGCGAAAGGCATTCATGTTGATCCTGAGAAGACCAAAGCCATCCTCAACATGGACCCTCCGAAGAACCTTCGAGAACTTCGGGGCTTACAGGGACATCTGGCATATATCCGGAGGTTCATAGCGAACCTCTCCGGTAGATGTCAATCCTTTACTCAGCTTATGAAGAAGGGAGTCTCTTACGTCTGGACCGAGGAGTGCCAAAAGGCTTTCGACGACATCGAGGCTTACCTAACAAGCCCACCAGTCCTGGTAGCGCCAGTCACCGGCAAACCATTTCTCCTCTACGTCCGTGCCATGGATCATTCTTTTGGCGCTCTGCTGGCTCAAAACAGCGATACAGGCTACGAGCAAGCAATCTACTACCTCAGTCGAACACTCATCGGGGCCGAACACCGGTACAACCCCGTCGAAAAGGAGTGCTTGGCTTTGGTGTTTGCCATCCAGAAGACTCGTCATTATGTCTCGGGTCAGACAATTCATGTCATTTCCCGAGTCAATCCGCTCAGAGTCCTCATGACGAAGCCAGGGTCATTGAACTCCCGGCTGGCTACATGGGCGATCTTGCTAACACCGTACAACATGGTGTTTGTGCCACAAAAAGCTGTTAAGGGTCAAGCTCTGGCTGACTTTTTAGCTGCACACCCCATCCCAGAATCCTCAAAACTCTATAAAGATATCTCGGATGAGGTCCAAGAATCCAACGTCACCGAAGGAAGCTCCGTTTGGCGGATGTTCTTCGACGGCGCTTCGAGAACAGGCCCCGAAGGCCAAATCATCGCAGGAGTGGGGGTAGTCTTAGTCTTCCCCGATCAGCGGGTCATCCAGCGTGCGTACTCTCTTTCGAAGCCGTGCTCTAACAACGTTGCCGAGTACAACGCACTCGTCATGGGACTCCAGCTCGCACAACAGCTGGGGGTCGACCATCTTGAAGCTTACGGTGACCCAAAACTCGTCGTAAACCAGGTTCGGGGACAATACGAGGTTCGCCATGAAGATTTAATCCCTTATCATGAAGTCACGTTGAACATCATTTCAACCTTCACCGGGTTCTTCATTGAACATGTCCCCCGTTTACAAAACTTGGAGGCCGATGCTCTGGCTGGCCTCGCAGCCTCATTGGCAGCGCCCCTTGGGACTCAACACTATGTCACGGTGATTGGCCGAGACCTGATTTGTCCCAGAAACAACCTGTGCTTGCAAGTGGCCCACGCCATGCCGACGAACACTGGGGTTAATGTCCGAGACTGGAGGTTTCCGTTCATCGACTTTGCTGTCTACGGAATCCTCAGAGGACCCGAAGGAAGCCGTCTCAGTCAGGAGACGCTCTCTTCGATTCTACTACGATACAGCTACCAAAACGCTGTACCGACGCTCCTTCGATGGGCTCCTCCTTCGATGCCTGTCCAACGAAGAAGCAGCCGAAGCTCTTCAAGAAGCTCATGACGGAACTTGTGGAGCTCATCAACCCGGTCCTAAGTTGCAAGATCGACTGCGACGTACGGGCTACTACTGGCCAACCATGGCTGCCGACGCTGTCGAATATGCTAAGAAGTGCTACGTGTGCCAACTTCATGCAGACTTCATACATACACCATCGGAGCCGCTACATCCTACAGTCGCCTCCTGGCCCTTCGAAGCCTGGGGCATGGACATTGTAGGGCCAATCACCCCTCCTTCATCGCGAGGACACCGTTTCATCCTGGCCATCACCGACTACTTCTCCAAATGGGCGGAAGCAGTTCCACTAGCAGAAGTAAAAAGCTCCAGGGTGGTCAGCTTTATCAAACACCATGTCATTTACCGTTTCGGAGTACCCTGGCGGATCATCCATGACAATGGTCCTCAGTTTATCAGCGACATTTTCAGCAGGTTCTGTGACAAGAATCACATTCAGAACGTAGCCTCAACCGCCTACAATCCGGCAGCAAACGGATTGGCTGAGGCATTCAACAAAACTATCGTTAGGCTGCTCAAAAAGGTCATGTCATCCAACAAACGCGACTGGGACGAAAAGCTTGGCGAATGCCTTTAGGCCTACCGCACAACGGTACGGACCCCAACAGATAACACTCCATTCTCCCTGGTCTACGGGAGCGAAGCAGTACTGCCTCTCGAGATACAGATACCTTCGCTTCGCATAGCAATCACAAACAAACTCACAGAAGAGGATAATCAACGTCGTCGTCTGCGAGAACTAGAGGCACTTGACGAAAAGCGTCTCCTAGCTCAACAACGCATCGAGCTCTACCAAGCCTGTATATCACAGGCTTTCAACAAGAAGGTCAAACAGAGGACTTTCCAAGTTGGCGACCTGGTTTTAGCAGTCAGAAGACCAATGGTGTTGACCCACAAGACACCAGGAAAGTTCGAGCCCAAGTGGGAAGGACCTTTCATCATAGAGACGGTATACTCAAACGGTGCTTACCGCCTCGCCAAACCCAATGGGGACTTGTTCATGATGCCTATCAACGGCAAGTTCCTAAAGAAGTACTATTCTTGACATCCTCCAGACATGTACTTCCCCAAACAACCTCTTTCTACAAACTCATATGCTTCCGGAACCCAGCTGTTCCGTGGCATCTTCCAGTAGAAAGATAACCACGTCCATATTACCTCTGAGTTATCTCTCTACACCCTACAAAGCAGAATCTTACACTAGTAAGCCTACGCTACCCTTCATGTTTACCACGTCCACATTACCTCTGAGTAAACATCTTGTACAAACAATCCCTGCGTTATCGTAGATTTATCGCAGAACTTCCACGTCCATATAACCTCTGAGTTGTTCAGCGTATCCCCCAAGATCATTCCTACCACGTCCATAATACCTCTGAGTAGGGAGATTCTATCATTTCGAACCCAATGATTGCCATGTCCACATTACCTCTGAGCAAACATAATGGTTCCTTCAAACTTATTATCTGTACCTGAAAACCAAGGTGCGCAAAAGATAATAGGCCCACACAAATCATCAAGTTCATGACAACAAAAGATGAACACATCACAAAAAAGTTGTAGACTTCTTTATTCTTCTGAAAAAAGGAGTACAAAAAGTTACATCATCCCCCAGTAAGGGTTGCAAAAGAACACAAAAGAAAAAGGGAAAAAGCTATGGTCCCTGAATCTCCCCAGGATGGGCTGAGAGCTCCCTGACTCGAAGCTTTAAGTCGACTACGCGGGCCTCCACCGTCGCCAGGACTCGTCGCTCTGCTTCTTGGCGCATCAATTCAACGGCCCCAGCGGAAGTATCACTTGCATGCTTCTCATCAAGCTTTTGTCGTTGCTGCGCCAAGGCAAGAGTCCGCTGAGTAAAAGTCGCTTCATCCTTCTTGAATGCTGCATGTTCAGCCCGGACACGCTCGACCTCTAACTGGAGTCGGGCCCGTTGGTCTTCAAGGTGGCGCATCTGGGTGTCGATATCCGCGATATTAGCTTCCAATGCAGCTCGAGTTTCCACCGTCATCTTCATGGACTGAGACAACTGCTCTACCGCAGCCTCAGTCTCAGCCACCTCGCGCTCCCAAACGTCCACGGTGGCCTGGTATGAAGACTCGATCTCGGTAATCAGCTTCTCCTTCTCCGTATCTATCAGGACAGAGAGGTCGTTTCGCTGGATGCGTTGAAGTTCCGCGAGCCGCTCATCCAGCTCAATCACTGAAGCCTCCAGAATTTTGGCCATGTGGTCGTGGCCTTGGTGAATACGAATCAGCTCGATACAGGGTATTGCCAAAGCTTTTGCCGTCGCAAAACTCCTGTTGGCATCCATCACAGCAGATACACCCTTCTGCAGCATTTTGTATACCCCCTCGACGAGGAATTTCACATACTCGTCTGCATCCGCCAGGACCTGCGGCGTCATCGCGGGAGTTGGAGGAGCTACTACAGTTTGCGGACCGAAAGAAGATCCGCCAACCTCAATCAGCGAGGCTTGAACCTCGGCATCAATGGGCTCTTCATCAACAGGGGCTGGACTGCTAGCCCGAGGAGCCGAAGCAACAGAAGGGGCCTGCACCGACGTCGAGATGGTCCCCCAAGTAGAAGGAGCGACACAGGGTTCTACACCCTTACCCTTCTCAAGCTCGGAGGAACCACCGATGTCAACGGCCACCTCTTCTATCCCCAACGTCCTATCAACAATTGATACCTCCCTTGGCAGAAAAGGGAGATCATCACTTGTCTCTTGACCCGTCTCAGCGGTCGCGACCGAAAGATGGGTCTCATCATCAACAGGGACAGAATCTGTCGCTACCTCCTGAGCGGTAGCCGCCTCAACTGCCACGATTGAAGCCGAGGTAGGACTCGGCAATGATACAGCCGACCTCCCCTCATCATGATAAGGAGGGGAATTAACCCTCTCTTCTGTCTCAACCATATCTGCTGTCCCTGCAGCAGATTCTTGCAAGACCGGAGGGACGTCATCAGAAGGTGACGAACTCCAGTCCACTTCATCATCAGGATGCCTCGAGTCCGCAAGACGCTCAGCATCCAAGGCCTCCACGGCAGATGGTGCTCTCCCAGAAGTTGTTGCGACCTCAAAGTCAGGAGATATTAAAATCTCCGCAGGAACATCTTCGGGACATTCCTCCACGGGAGACATTAGCATTGGTGGAATGCGCTCATCAGAAGAGCCTGCCACCGCCTTCGGTTTACTAGCGCCCGATTTTGAAGCACGGGACTTCTTCTTCAATGACTACAAGAAGAAGAGCATAAGTCGCCACAATAACGAGAAGAATTGGAATTATGAAATATTCCTCACCTCAGCAGGGACTGATCCCGTTGGCGTTGCAAGTGGCACTTCCGTAACCTTTCGGGTCGACGCCTTTCTTGACCTTTTCGGTACAAAAGAACCAGCTTCTGTCTTAGCCCGCCTTTTCCCGACAAACGGGTCTCCCACTGGTACTGCAGCAGCAGCCCGATACCCCGTCAACTCTGGTGGACGATATGATCGGGCTGCCATCAACATATTCGCTGTCGCCTCCAGCTGGGTTCTAATGATGAAACTAGTCTCCCTGTCATAACCAGGAGACATAGTAGTCATAGTGCAATACAGCTTGGCGGCCGGATATAGGATCAGCGACCGAGGATTACGAACTGGCGTGGTGAACTTAACGCTAGTGCATCCAGCGTTATAATATTGCCAGCCCCGGGCTCCATCCAGCAAACTCCCGATGAAGCCTAAACTGCTACTGGGATTCCACAACATTAACTGGGTATAGCCAAACTGACGAGCAAATTGGCTTAGCAGATAAGGCTCCAGATAACACCTATTTTGGTTGCGATAGACCAGGTGAGAAGGCCAGATGCTATGCAACCAACGAAAACTCCATTTCGGTAAAGTGACCGCATCTTCGCCAGAGTCAACTAAATCTTCGTCGGCCTCGAAATCTTTGAAGATCGGGCCAACCTTGACAATCTCCTACCCCTGAAGGTAGGACAAGACTCTCCTGCAAACGGGGACGCCAGTGTAAGACCACTTCCTCTTATAGAAGCGGCGAATGAAGGCATCCCCTTCGACATGGTCCTCCTCCGGACCGGGACTCATCACGTTCGGATGATGCAGAATCAGCCACCCCATAAGATAATGGAAAGGCAGCTCGGCCCGGGGAACGTTATCATTGTTACCTCTCTCATGGATCACATCATCGGCAAAAGACCTTAAACCGCGTAACAGGTTGCACACCATCGCGGGAAGGAGAGCTAAAGGTCGTCCGCAGGCCAACTTCACTGCAGGCAAAATGAGATTCTGATGTACCCTCTCGACGGCACCGGATCCACCTGCAAATACGCAATCCCGGAGCCATATCATCAAGTAGGCCGTTAACACTGTCTTAGATGACATCCGGTGCCCGCAGTGCCAGAAATAGCTGTACGTCGCCTTGCCGCCCTCATTAGAATGTGGGGTCCTTTCGTCCAGCCGGCTTATTTCAGAACTCACTTCCGCGGGCTTCAATCCCTGCGGAGTCGCAAACCGAATCCTCGAAGGATCTGCCAAATCCTGCCTGAAGACGTAGTCCCTCCAAGCAGTCACATGAGGCTGGGTCTTGCCCTTGTCCCTCCGGTGCATCAAATAATGATGGCTCGTCACCTCTTTGAAAACAGCCATCATCTCCGGATCCTTATCTTCTAGAACTTGGATCTCTTCATTTGATGGAAAATATTCCTCGTACGGTTCCGAGCCCCAAGGAAGCTTGGACACTTCGTATATTTCATGGAGGGCCAATCCCAACTCCCCCACCGGAGTAAAGAAGCTGCCAGTCTGGGCATTGAAAAGCTCCAAGAGCGCAAGGAACATAGGCTTATTGAGGTCCACGCCTGCCTGCGTGGCCCGAATGGCGGCTGTCAGCCCGATCTCTTTAAGCTCAACCTTGAACCTTGAAAGCACCCAAGTGGTCAACTTGTCCTACTTTGGGATATAGTGACACCAGCCTTCGACTCTAAAGCTACCTGTCGGATATATCACCTTTGATGTCAGCATCCGATTTGCAAAGATCGGGGCACTGAAGGGAAACGTGTCGTTTGGGACCTCACTGTAGATGCTCCCAGGACGCAAGGCTCGGTAACTGAAAGAAGAACCGGCTCGTGAAGCAGTCAATGTATCTCGTTGGTTCGAGGAGGCGTCAATTGAGAGGGTACCTCCCAAGGCCCCTCCTTGAGAGGGAGTAAGTTCCCAACCCATCCTTCTCTTCGAAGCTAGACGATAAAAAGTCGTCAGCGGCAACTGGCGGTCAACCTGCTGCATGTACAAAACCATGTCTTTAGCAGAAAAGAACCAGTCTTCTCTGATCCTCAGTATCTTCGCTTCGGAAGAGACTAGTCGGTCGCCAAACAGAAAGGCAGGTTTTAAGAAAGTTACACCTTCGGATTCAGCATACTTCAGTTTACTACTCTCCATCATACTCTGGAGGAAAAGAGGCAACTGGGTCCGGATTTGTAGCATTCTCTTACGAGGTTGGTCCTGTAAGATAGCATCCTTCGAAGGATTGATCACCGCCTCGTCAAAATCAACTCCCATCTGACAAAGAGAAGCGTCCAGAAGGACCTCATTCAACAAAGGGATCGTCATCGACATTGATACAACAAAGGTGGAAGTCAGGCAAAAATGTCAAATAGCTTCGGCGCATCATCAGGGTGTAAGCCCATGCGCGCCAGCATCAGAGCTTCGGCACATCATCAGGGCGTAAGCCCATGTGCGTCAACTTGCTTCGGCGCATCATCAAGGCGTAAGCCCATGCGCGTCAGCTTGCTTCGGCGCATCATCAAGGCGTAAGCCCATGCGCGTCAGCGGAGGCTTCGGCGCATCATCAGGGTACGAAACCCATGTGCGTCAGCCATTAAACCTCGGTACATGATAAAGGTGTAAACCTATGCACGTCGACAGGATAGAACCTCGACGTATCATCAGGACAGAAGTCCATACGCGTCAACAAATTTGAGTTAGGGCACAGTCTGGCCCAAAAGCTTATGTGAAAGAGACGAAACCCACCTGTCACCTCGGGACGAACGTCGGCCGGAGTCGCAGGGGTGATAGGTGCATCCTCGTCGACGAACTCCTTCGCTTTCTCCTTCCCCTTGCCGGCACCACCGCGAGGAGTCTTGGGAGCCATTCTCTCAAAGAAGAAAAGGTTATGGTTTGAAGAATAACTCTAAAGAAAGCAAAGGCACAGAGAAGACGAACTCTCTCTCTCTCCAACCTTCACCTATTTATAGGGCTTGGTCGCACGCGTGAACCGATGGCGTGTAATCTCAGCCGTCGCTTCGGGTTCCGTGAGGAGATAACAACAAATACAACCAAAAGATCATCATTAATCTTTTGGGTTACCAAGGCGTCATCATCATCAACTGAAAGGAGCATGCGCCCGAACAAGCATGCGCCCAAAAATCATGCGCCCTGACCTCCATGCTTCTTATTCAAAGTATTCCAAAACTTATTCAAAAGTTTTGAAAACTTTGAAGGGGGTCTTGTAGAAGCATGGAATTTCACAGCCAGAAAGCCCATGCGCCAGGCACTATATGTGCCAGAACTCAGACAGCAAAATCAAAATAAGCCATTCGAAGAAGGACTTTTTATTTTATATATAAAGTCTATTTACATGGCTAGAAAAGGTTGTACAAAGGAGAATTTCTACAAAAAGAAAGATCCTAGATCTACAGCCAGCGGCCACCATGCGCCTCCAGATAGGCGCAGCGGCCACCATGCGTCTCCAGATAGGCGCAGCGGCCACCTCCATGCGCCTTTCGATAGGCATAGCAGTCACCATACGCTGTCAGCCAGGCACAGCAGATGTCATGCGCCTCTAGCCAGGCGCATCCTACCATCTCTTCAGCAGCTCAGTTATGTGCATCCAGCTCAGTTATGTGCATCCCTTCAGCAGCTCAGTTATGTGCCGTTCTACCAGCCAGGCTCACCTGATAAGTGCTTCGCCAAGCAAAGCATTTAACCCTCTGGCTGGAACCAAGGAAGAGAAGAGCACCACAAATGCTGTGGCCAGGGGAGGCTTCGAAAGAGCCTCTAAAGACCAAGGAAGACCGTGATCGAAATTATGGCACAAAGGAGCTTTCAACACAATCAAAGTGGGCGGCACCCACTTTGAAGGAAGAGAGAGCCTAGCACCACCATTCCTATCTACGGCTCTTCCGGAACAACGGAGACGAGGCCCGAACATCCTTATCTTTGGATGCAACAGGCACCTTCCGCCTGCCTCAGAAGCCCTCGACTCCGTCTTTTGGATAAAATAGTCACCTTCAAGTGCATCGAAGACAACACGACGTCTCATCTTCACCCTCGGGAGCACTTCGTCAACAGAATGAACCCGTATATCCAAGTTCATGTTGGAATTACGAGAGGGAACGAGGAGCAAACCTTCTCTCCATGCCACTATTTATAGGCCGGGCAAATCAAACCCACGCGCCAAGTGGATGACTCTCCGAATTCTGTGCAATGAATTTGCATTAAATGGATGAACCGGACGCCTCGAATTCAGCCAAACGGCTATTTATAGCACTCGAGGAGCGAGACAGCCGCGTCATTAAAGGACATGTCGGATGCGCCAGCCAAACAGCGCATCACACGGACGCGCCCTCCAGCATCAGGCGCATCATACAGACGCTCCCTAGAGTACCCGGCGCATCACAGAGGATGCGCCCCCCCCCTCACATCTCCATGCCGAGTGGAATACCAACCAATGTGCCCACTCAGCTGTCCATCGAACGTCACAAACATTAAATGTTGAACTGACACCAGAGTTGGCAGCACGCTTCCCAAAATCTGAACAGATGACAGCTTTTTCAGAGAACGAAGCGTCGGCAACGTCAGCATCATCATGACTCTATTCTGACGGCTACTGCCACGTGGCCATCCGCATGCGCCTCTACGGCCATGCGTCCAAATCGCCATACACCTCTACGGCCATGCGTCCAAACCAGCATGCGCCTCAAAAGCCATGCGCCTCAGACTGATCTCTGATCCCGAAAGACAGAATAAAAGTCTCCAGTTGAAGCTTTGCATGCGCCTCAAAAGCCATACGCCCCAGACTGATCTCTGATCCCGAAAGACAGAAGGAAAGTCGCCTGCATGCGCCTCAAAAGCCATGCGCTCTAAACAGTTTGTAACCCCTAAAGGTTATGAGCCGCAACCTCCTCCTGCGCCCAATCAAGGCGCAGCTCACTAGATTACTTCCCCCCACCAAATCCGAGATCTTCGAGCCATGGGTCGATGACACGTGTCCTTTGACTCAACTCGTCCAAGATTTCAGCAACAGAAAGATCTTCTCCTCTGCTACGTGCCGGCTCACAACAGCAGTATAAAGGGTTCTCCCCCTCAATCAGGGCGTATCATCTACGCGCCTCCATCAGCAACCTCCACGTGGCGTCCCCACACCGGCGCATCCCACATGCGCGCATGAGCAACCAGCCTGCAAATCTATAAATAGAAGGATCGTCTCCTTTACACACACACACAGAATCCACAACGAACATACAAGGAATCATCAGAGAGGCAGATACAGACCCTCAACGTCTTCCTCCTCTCAGCAAGCTCCAGCACCCAGAGCAATCCACACCTTCAGAGAACCGATAACCGTCGTCAGCCCGTCAACGGAGTTAACACATTACCACTCGCTCCATTGGCACTAAGGACCCAGCTTAAACAAAAGTGTACTCCTAGGACTACATCTAAGTCCTACATTGTAACACTGTTCTGTTTGTATTAAAGTTTTCAATCAAACAATTTTAATGGCAAACAACAGGAATTAATCTAACATGTAGGATCAAAAGACACATAATACATCAATTTAAATCAGATTTAAAATGGAATGAACATAAGGAAAATAGTAAATGGGAATCATGTATCAGTCAATCAGTCCAACCCGAGTCCAAATCCCATTTCATGGCAAACAACCTAATTTAATATGTAAATTCGAACTAACAGAGATTATTAAACATGTCCTGGAATCAAAATGACAATTTAATCATAATATAAACAATTTAAACTGGGAATTAAACATAGGAAAAATAATAAAACTGTACACATAAAACAGTGTCTCGTGCACGTGTTCATTGGGCTCGTACATGTGACACGACAGGACATAGACCCTGTGCTCGTGTCCCAATGTCGAGTGGGTCTAGGTCTAGGATGTGGACACCCTGATATGGTTCTACGACACGTGTGTCAGTGACACGACAAACGTATCTGTCGCCCAAATGTTGGTTGAACCAATACAGTGCACGACCAATACACTCGTAAATACATGTCTGACACGACACAAGGACTCACAAAACTTGGGGAGCCTCGTGTCAGTGTCAGCCCCGACTTGTGTGTCAAATTTCTCGTATCCATGTGGCGTGTCTAGTGAGTTATGGCCCCCGAGTAGCAGGGGACTGCTACTCGCGTGCTGTGCGCATGGAGATAGCGTGTTCACGTGTCCATTTCGACAAGACACAACATGAACAACACCTCATTCCAACAGAAATCAACAAGCGAAGCCAAACCCTAATTTCTTATTCAAACAAAAACAAAAAACAAGAACGAAATGCCCATTGTGGTATTTCGTCGAATACCTAGACATGTCCACTAATACGTGTCCGATACGGACACGTATTGGAAACAAAACCTAGCAATACCTTTACCAATAGTTAGGGTACCCCTAGGGCTTCCTATTCATGCTTAGAAATCATCATTTGATGGAGAGAAATAGAAATTACCTAGGTGTGTGAAAAAGCTCAAAAAGCTCCAAAGAGGGGTGTTCCTCTTGCTACCCAAACTCCTCCAAATTGTTCCTCCACTGAAATTTCTCACCATGGACAGAAAATACATAGGGATTAGATCCTATTGCCAGAAATTTGAAGGAAAAAGGAGTTGAAATGGAAAAGATATGGATTGGGGAAGATTGGGATTTACCACTTTTTCCAACTTGCTATTTTCCTAAAGGAGGCTAGCCCTAAGTGGTAGAGACATTAAATAGGGAGGGAATACCAAGGTGGCTAGCCATAAATGCTAGGGTTAGGGTTTTGGGGTGATCAATGGCTATAAATAAATCTAACTAATTCAATGGTTCACAAGCCTAGGTTTCACACTAGTCAAGTTGTGACCTAGTTGTTCCATCTAGTCATGACTTAACCAAGGCTAACAAATTCTAACTAACACTAACCATGGTTAGCTAAGACTAGCTATGACTGATCTAGGTTAGGTCAAATCTAGTCTAGGGCTAAACACACTACAAGGCAATGAATTAAATAATATTAAAATCACACCATTCTTAATAATATATTAAATTCCAAATAATATATATTAAATTCAATTAAATTTAAAATGTCAAAATACCCTCAAACTGGAAATGATAAATGAAACACCCTAATAACATGGCTAGGCTCTAGGTCAAGCTGTCTCTAGCGTTACACTAGCAAAATACCAAAATTACATATCATGGTTTAAATAGTTTAAAAATGATTAAAAATCACCAAAAATAATAATATGAAATAAATATCAATAAATAATAATTATAACTACAAAATTTTAAAATTACCTTCATTTGGAAAATTGGGTGTTACAATCCTACCAACCTTAGAAAATTTTCGTCCTCAAAATTAAGATGATCGCACCCCCTTCTAGGTCAACATAGTCAAGGGTCAATCACTAGTCAATTTCTCAACATCTAAGTATTTGGTAATCAGCTGGTTAACTTCTTAGGATTTTACCTATGCTAGCTACCTAAGTGTTGGCAACTAGAATTTAGCAAAAAGCGAAACTCTATAATAGGCTAGCTCTTAACTTTCCAATCATATCAAGTCACCCATAACTAAGTACCTACAAGCTAAACACACCAATCCCAAATACCACATATAGATATGTTCAAGAACAACAACCCATCACATATATCCTAAGTATATCATATATATATATGACTAGTCAACCAAGGGTTAAAGTAGACTAAACTTATAAGTGACTGAACAGATGCTTAGAATTTAGGCTAAGGATGAATGGTCTGCATCATCAGTGTAGGCAAAAGGAAATGATGCTAAGGAGACTGAAATTTTGAGCTAAACGACAAGACATTTGGGTCCACTTGTATAGTCAAAGTGAAAGGAAACCTACATAGTGATTGAAACATGCCTCTAGATCAACTTGACCTCTTCTCTATATCTGGCTGAACTAACTACATGCAGGACAGTGGTCTGAAAAAGTGAACCAAACTGGTGTACAGGGAATGCAATAGGCAGTATACTGCAAATGAGTGCAGGCTACGTACCAATCAAAATATATTACATATATATACAAACTATATATATATATATATAACCCTCATCACCTCAACTCTACTCAGGGTCTAATAACACACACTCCCTACCACATGTCTATCACTCCAACTGTAAGGTGTACTGGGATAGAACAGTGAACTGTCCCAAGTGGTGAGTGCAGACCTCTAGTATGCATGATACTAACTCTCCAGATATGCAGAATATGGTAAGGGATTGATGGTTATATTGGTGAGTCAATAATTGGGGTCTGAACTACGGTCCAGTGAAACCTATGATGCAACATGGTAGGTAATGAATTTTGAGTGCAATGAACAACTTGTACAAGTCTGAACCAATGGGACATGGTATCTAGTGAAGGGTCTGCACACTGCCTATAAAGGTTGATCAAACATGATTGAACTCAACACAAAGAGAACATAACTAAAATAGAAAACTGAACCAAATATAGGCTAAACAACAAGTCAATACCCTATTCAACAATGACCTATAGATACCAACCAACCCATATCCCATATGCCAATATCATCTGTAACCTATCTATATATATAGACCTCTCAGTCTTAGGTGAACTGCAACTATACTCAAGGACAGGCTCTGGTCATGGGTGTCTCACTGGAAAGAGGTAAGGAAAGTAATAACAATCATCAAGGCTGTAAGGCATACTAACATCATATATATAAACTGGTTGGTATTATAAATAACAGGGAAAACATCTACAATTGGTTACTATTCTAATACCAATACTAACTATCATCTCTAGGGTACAGACACTCTACAAGTCATCACATCATGACACTATGAAAGAAATACATATGAATAAGCTCTACAACTAAATATTCCTACTCCTAAGTTATTTGATGGAATACAATTTTAAAACAATAGAAGGGTATGATAGAGATGATATGTTTAAAAACCTTCTCAAGATGTAATATGATAATCATATGCGTCTGTCCAAAATCATGTTACTCAGAGTCTTCATCATGCTAGTGAACAAGGCTACCATAATCACAGAGTCCTTGACTAAGGCACTTACCTCAAGAATCATGGTATTTAAAATTTTCGCATTGCCGCATACTTGGCAGCGAAAACCTTAAATTCCTGCACCCGAGAAATACGTCCTAAATCTGACTATATGTCCTCACTATGCCAACTAACACAACTATCGAAGATTCTAGATCCTATAATTGAGGTGACCTGGCCCATATGATTTATCTTGGCAGAAAATTGAATCGACAATGAATACCAAGAATCAGATTTATCTACGAACAAGAACGATAAGCAAGATCTGTTGGAACTGAATTTCAAGATGGTTAAAATATGGCAAGTAACGAAATAGAGATGGACAGAACCTGCGATAAGCTCTCCTACTTCCTGCACTCTCAGCTGCCATAGCGTAAGCTCGCCCCTGCTTGCCTCCTCCAGCCTGATACTGTACGAATCTATGCGGCTGAGTCTGAAAGGGTAATCCCTCCTGCTAGCTCACTGGAGCCCTCACTTCTTCTCTCTGAGACATTGTTGTCTGGCTCCTGGGACACTCCCTACACCGATGCTCCGCTGAACCACAAAGTAAATACCTGCCAAGCCTCATCCTGCAGTCGTTCCACCCATGGCCTGCCTTCTTGCAGAAGTTGCACCTAGCGTCCTGCTGCTATCTGGATGCATGGTGGAAATATGCACGTCTCTGACCCTGAAGGTGCTGCTGAACAGGCCTCTGCTGATACTAATGCTGAATCTGGCCTCCCAATGGCCGAGCAGCCACCAGCTCTACTGTCGCCCTGACCAACTGGTGGGTATTGTGTACGCTCTGTTGGAGATCAGCAGACTGACTCTGCTGCATCTGCTGTTGAGTCTCCAGGAAATACTGGAAAAGGGTAAACATCTAAGCCACTGGCCTTGAAGGTAACTGCTGCTGGAATATATCCGGAATAACGGAAAAAGACCTCCGGACAGGTGGAGGTACACTCCCAAAAGCTGGAGACGCTCCTACATGAGCAGAAACAGGAGGTGCTGTGGTCCCAGCATCCTCAATCGGGCGAGGGGTGGTAGACCTCTCACCAGCGTCTGCTGGGCGAGAGCGATGCGATCGTGTCTCAACCATCCTAGAGACACAGATCAAACAAGAACCAATTACTGTGAATGAGTCGAAATATCAAAGGAGGACAGTTAAAAATTCAAGGGAAGACGATAAGTAGCAAATTTAGATAAAAGGAATCTGATAAGGAGTTTTTCCTAGTGTGATTGAGTACCCTCAAAAATATCCTAATCCTACTGCAGGCTGTAGTGATACTCTAGTTCGAATACTACTACATAAACCTGACCTACATGGGCCACCACTAAAAATGTGTCACGACCCACACCTTAGAGTAAGGGCACGAGACGTGGGTACGTCCAGCGTACGCCGCAGTGTCGGCGGTAGAACGCTATCCTAGGTCAAACATATAATAATATAAAGGTACCTGTACAGTATATACACTCCGAATGGAGGTGACATAGCAAATACAGTCTCAATCACATCTAAGGTAGAGCATGATAAAAGATAGATAGATAGATAAGAACAGAATGAATCTACAGAGAAAACAATCCAGATAAAGTCTAAGTGTCTAAATAAATACATATCCCAATAACATCTCAGAATCTCAATACAGTAATCCAGAAAAGATAAAGACATCCTAATCTAGGGGAGTGTCATCCACTGCTAGTGCGTCCTGCTGCTAGTCCAGGTCATAGCAATCCTCTAGGGTCGTACCGTAATAAGTAGGGCAGAACTAGGTCAACTAGGTCAAACCTAAGCCAAACAAGTGTCACTAGGCCTAACTAGTCTATTCTAGCAAGCCCACATCAAATCTAGACTATACAAGCCAACTATACCCTATACTGGCATTCAAGCCACACCAATAGGCTATGAGCCCTAGTCTATAGGCCCATGGGCTATATCATGCCTAAGTAAAACCACAAATCACATTTACACATATTAATATATATATCTAATTTAATATAGTACACACATTATAACATATAGGCTACCTATAATATATGCATCATACATTTTTTTTATATGTATATACATAGAAAGAAAGGAAATGGGCACATGTGCATTGTGTTCATGTGTGTGTGTGTGAGAGAGTAAAGATGATACGGTAGTGTGATACAAGGGTATGAAAATCCTAGACAGTGAGTGGTAGTGTAATACCTGTGTGTATACATGTAGAGAATAGTTTAAGGGATTTTGTGAGAGGGAAGACATGAATGAAGAGGGTGTCAATGTGATACATGTGTGGTGTTCCTGTGAATGAGGGTGTCAATAGAGGGTGATATGGTATAAACATGTGTGCAGTGGTATAGGAAATCAGTGAGCTAACATAGATATAGGAATTGTGTAAAATCCTGAAAATAGGGAGTGATACATTGATATAGGAAAACAGGGCATTGCAAAATAGTGTATAAACTGGGAAATTGGAAAAACAGTGAGTAAAACATGTATTTACATTGACAGTCAATTGACAGTTTATATATAACAAACAGTGAAGCAATCCAATGTGTAAGAATTAACATTAAATTGATCACTCAAGTTTCAATCTTAAAGGAAGGAAATCAACTCTCAGTTATGGGGTTGACAGTTTAACTTGAAATCATTTCTCAGTTTTTAGGAAAGGGAAAACAATTTCAGTTTAACCACTAGAACCCCAACACCAACCCATCACAAATATCCTTTCAGTGATCTACACAAACATTGAATAAAATTACAGTTCCTAATATGAAATTTGACAGTGAAATAATGAATCAATTGACAGTTTAAAGAAAATGAATCATTCAAAGCTAATGTATCAGTTAATAACATTTCGAAAGCCAACTCAATGTTAAATTCTCATTTCAGTAATACAAAACCTATCAAATGTGTAAAACCTAACTAACAGGGATTAATCTAACATATAGGATCAAAAGACACATAATACATCAATTTAAATCAGATTTAAAATGGAATGAACATAAGGAAAACAGGAAATGGAAAACATGTATCAGTCAATCAGTCCAACCCGAGTCCAAATCCCATTTCATGGCAAACAACCTAATCTAATATGTAAATTCGAACTAACAGAGATTATTAAACATGTCCGGGAATCAAAATGACAATTTAATCATAATTTAAACAATTTAAACTAGGAATTAAACACATAAAAAATAATAGAACTGTACACAGGAAACAGTATCTCGTGCACGTGTTCATTGGGCTCGTGCATGTGACACGACATGATACAGACCCTGTGCTCGTGTCCCAGTGTCTAGTGGGTCTAGGTCTAGGATGTGGACACCCTGATATGGGTCTACGAAACGTGCGTCAGTGACACGACACACGTATCAGGCGCCCAAATGTCGGCTGAACCAACACAGTGTACGACCAATGCACTCGCAAATGCGTGTCCGACACGACACAAGGACTTACAAAACTTGGAGAGCCTCGTGTCAATGTCAGCCCCGACCTGTGTGTTAAATTTCCCGTATCCACGTGGCGTGTCTAGTGAGTTATGGCCCCCGAGTAGCAGGGGACTGCTACTCGCGTATTGTTCGCGTGGAGACAGCATGTTCAAGTGTCCATTTCGACATGACACAACACGAACAACACCTCAGTCCAACGAAAATCAACAAGAGAAGCCAAACCCTAATTTTTTATTCAAACAAAAACAGAAAACAAGAACGAAATGCCCATTGTGGCATTTCGTCGAACACCTAGACATACCAACTAATACGTGTCCGATACGGACACATATTGGACACAAAAGCTAGTAGTACCTATACCAATAGTTAGGGTACTCCTAGGGCTTCCTATTCATGCTTAGAAATCACCATTTAATGGAGAGAAATAGAAATTACCTAGGTGTGTGAAAAGCCCAAAAAGCTCCAAAGAGGGGTGTTCCTCTTGCTACCCAAACTCCTCCAAATTGTTTCTCCACTGAAATTTCTCACCATGGATAGAAAATACACAGGGATTAGATCCTATTGCAAGAAATTTAAAGAAAAAAGGAGTTGGAATGGAAAAGATATGGATTGGGGAAGATTGGGATTTACCTCTTTTTCCAACTTGCTATTTTCCTAAAGGAGGCTAGCCCTAAGTGGTAGAGACTTTAAATAGGGAGGGAATACCAAGGTGGCTAGCCATAAATGCTAGGGTTAGGGTTTTTGGGTGATCAATGGCTATAAATCAATCTAACTAATTCAATGGTTCACAAGCCTAGGTTTCACACTATTCAAGTTGTGACCTAGTTGTTCCATCTAGTCATGACTTAACCAAGGCTAACAAATTCTTACTTACAGTAACTAACACTAACCATGGTTAGCTAAGACTAGCTATGACTGATCTAGGTTAGGTCAATTCTAGTCTAGGGCTAAACACACTACAAGGCAATGAATTAAATAATATTAAAATCACACCATTCTTAATAATATATTAAATTCCAAATAATATATATTAAATTCAAAATGACAAAATACCCTCAAACTGGAAATGATAAATGAAACACCCTAATCACATGGCTAGGCTCTAGGTCAAGCCGTCTCTAGTGTTACACTAGCAAAATACCAAAATTACAAGTCATGGTTTAAATAGTTTAAAAATGATTGAAAATCACCAAAAATCATAATATGAAATAAATATCAATAAATAATAATTATAATTACAAAATTTCAAAATTACCCTCATCTGGAAAACTGGTGTTACACAGGTTCCTCAGGAAGTTCCCTGAGTGTCTTCGATCGTGTAGACTTCATATTTTTCTTTGCCTACACAAGCAAACTAGTGATAAGAAGAAAGTATGAGATAAAAGTCCAAAGAGAAAGCACCGAAGTATACCAGTAAAGGAGGTTCAACGGGCAAAGCGCTCTGTTCCAGCAAGGACCGTCGGAAAGGTCCGTACCGTAAAGGTATAGCCATTATGGATCTATTTACAGGAGGAGGGCTCACCCCCGAAGGAGCTCGACGCTTCAGCGGGTTACTCAGGGGTGCTTCCACCTATCTTCCCTTCTGGAATGAACTATTGCCGTTTGTGGATCTACTCTCTGATGACGCAAGCCCGTGGAGGCGCTCGAGGGATGACCGAGGTGCCTTAAACTTTATCCCCTCGAGCAAGCTTCGTTCTCGATCTTAGTCCGATGAGAAGTTGTTGGCAAGCAATAAAACTTTACAGCGGAGTATAAAATTCGAGCCTCTTCGTGCAAAACGGGGATAGTAAACTTTGTTCCAGTACATCTGATATTGTAGCACTATGACCGGGCACCATACAGCAGGCTTCCTTCATAACCAAGGTAGGAGCTTGGGTTATCCACCATCACCTGACTGTAGCCGAACTGTCATACAAACATACTCGGCAAATAGGGTTCTAAATACACCCGGTTCTAATTCTGGTATAGCAGATGGAAAGGACGGATAGACCGCAACCAATAGAAAACAGCGAGAGTTAGATCAATATCTACTAATACGTCGCCTGTGAGGTAACTCTTATACGAAGGCGAAACATTATTGAAATCATAGCCATCTAAACGGCCCAACATCCACCTACAGATGGGGACGCCTTGATGGAGCCATTTTGCTCGGTGATAGTTATACAACATCGTATCCCTTTCCTCATAACCATCGATAATGCTGGGGACTATCAAACCGGGGTAGTGTAATGCTGACCAACCTATCAAGTAATGATAAGGGAGCTCAACCCGAGGGAATTCGTCGTCTCCCCCGTGTGTCACGCCCCAGAACCAGAATACTGGAGAGCGGGGACAGACATAACCAGCTACGTATATTGAAATAAAAACCACCTCGATATACGGTCACGGCTGTCTAGAAATATGAGGGTTTACTACAAGCCAACAGTCTCTTATGGTCATGAACAAGCCTAACGTCTCAATCACAAGCAAGTAAGTCAGGTCGCAAAATATATGATCATTAAATATACAATAATAAGGCGTCCCAAATATCACATATTCAGCTGATCATGAAGCTAGTCATTACAAAATGTTAGGACTAGCAAGAGTTTAGTCGTACATGATCAACCCTAGGATTTGTTAATCATGTTTACAGCCCGTAGGCAGACAGTAAGTAAAAGTGCATCGAGCTAACAGTTGCTCGTCGGCTAAACGCCTCAAAAGAATAACTTTACAATAGAGTGAGCGAAACAAAATAGAAAACCCACTCGTACCCCGGGTTCCTTCTAGTCGCCACCATCGGGCTGAAGGTTCGGAAGATCCTCGGGAGCTGCTCCGAAATCTGGCCACACAAAACCAGCTGGGTCAACCCCAGAAAGAGCAAGTGCCACAAGGGGGCCACGAAACAAGAACAAAAGCCAGCAATTAGCACAAGAAAATCTAATATTAAAACTAGATTTTACGAAAACATGCCAGGATGATATACGACGAGATAACCATGGAACTATTTCGATAGCCAGGTTACAACCGTAAACCAAACAAGGACCGGGGTTGTAACCCTTCGTCTGAACAGAACTTGGTTTTCCACCATTTATCGGTAAGATAATAATACAAGAAATCAAGACAGGGAGCAATCTTGTACTGGATCAAGACATGGCTAAACTAGTTATACCTCA
This sequence comes from Iris pallida, assembly GCA_029216955.1. Lineage (NCBI taxonomy): Eukaryota > Viridiplantae > Streptophyta > Magnoliopsida > Asparagales > Iridaceae > Iris > Iris pallida. Next base: position 17,151,819 of record JANAVB010012999.1, on the reverse strand, counting down.
TTCAATCAATCACGGCCAAGCAGATACTACGGCTTACTAATTTAACTAACTAGGGTTATCACAGGCCTAATTACTAGCAAGATGCAGTGAGATTATTCCACAGCCACAAGCCCTGCAGACCATCCATGTTACCCAGGTCAAAAATTAGGGGTTGAATTCAGGTGGGTACATCGTCCAGGAAACGCATGTACCCTTAGGTGACTTAGAAGGTGCAACACATGACAGTGTGCTGGAAATGTGCCCTACTCGACGGCAGGCTACAAAATCCAAGAGCGCCCAGGTAACGGGATCGCCTGTAGCTGTGTCATCCCTTCATGGCTACTGTATTATTCTAGTTATTAACCTTAATCCATTTTAGTAGGTACCCCTGACCGTGGTACTCAGGAGTCCCATCCTAGACATGATGCAAGACAGGACATGTAGTTTTAACAAGCAAGCAAGAAGAACTACCCACGGTGTCAAGGCAGATCAAGTCAAGTTAGCCGTCGCAACAGCGTCAAGATAAATTATGTCAGGGTACTTGTCAGGAGTGCGCCACGACGGGCCACTATCATGTTAGGTTGGTCATGTCAGGAGTGCACCACTACGGGTCACTGTCGTGTTATGCTAGTTCCTTGTCATACCATGCCATGTACAATAGTCATTCCAAACATATTAAGTAAAATCAAGTTCATGACAAAAGGCGTAAGGATATAAAATGGGCGTAAAATATCTAATAAAATATTAATATACAGGGCTATAGAAGAGCCAAGCTTAAAAAATAAAACCAAAACTCCAAGAGCCAATGGATTAAGCAAGGGGTTCAGGGTGCAGCGTACGCGTAAAAGCACGCACGCAGGGAAACAGCGTACGCACAAAAGCACGCACGCAGGAGAGCTAAAGTACGCACGCAGGAGAGCTGCGTACGTGAAAAGACACGCACGCAGGAGAGTTGCGTTTGCAAAAAGACACGTACGCTGGAGAGCTGCGTACGCGAAAAGATACGCACGCAGGAGAGCTGCGTACGCGAAAAGACACACACGCAGAAGAACTGCGTACGCGTAAAAGACACGCACACAGGAGAGCTACGTACGCAAAAAGACACGCATGCAGGAGAACTGCGTACGCGTAAAAACACCCACGTAGGAGAGCTGTGCACGCACAAAAGCACACACGCAGGAGAGCTGCGTACGCACAAAAGCACGCACGAAGGGAGAGCTGCGTACGCACAAAAGCACGCACGCAGGGAGAGCTGCATACGCGAAAAAACACGCACGCAGGGGAAAGGGTCTTCTTCTCCATGGCTGAGAAGAAGCTCTCATGGCTCCCAAAACTTCAAAGCATCACAACTTGGCCTTCCGAACTCCAAATCCGGATTTCCAAAGTTCCTACCAGGGTGGAATTGAACTCTCTTCCACATGGAAACATCAAAACCCATAAAAATCCAACTTAAGTAGATCAAAACCATACAAATCCGAAAATAAGGAAAACTTAGATCTAGAACAATGGAGACTCTAAATCACAAAATACCAAGTTCTAATATTGATCACCAAGTCCTAATCTAGCAAATGGACAAATAAAATAGGGTTCTCATGTGGTGGCAAGGTGCACTTGCCTATGGGTGGGTGTTGTGTAGAGGAAGGAGAAGAGTGTTGTGTAGAGGAAGGAGAAGAAGAAATTAATGGAGGTTTATGAGGAGAGAGAAAAGGTTGGTAGAGTTTTAAAGAGGGTGGGATATGGTGTGTTGAGGGTGGAGCATAGGCTAAGGTGTTCCAATACACAATAAACCAAACCAAACCAACCCAATCCAATAAAAAACGGAGCCATGACAAAACCCAAAATACGAGAAATACCTAAATTCCATAAGTTGAAAAAAAATAAAAATACATGCCAAAATCATGATACGAGTATAAATACCAAATACGGGAAATACGGGAAATGAGGGTGATACCGTGGCACTCTATTACCCTCTTTGAGAGCTTCCGCATGCCTCGCAGGATATCATACTATAGCCGGGAGCAAAGCCAATGAGTGTTTCAAGGCCAGTTTTACAGATAGCAGAATAAGCTCTCGACTGTTCCGTCCAACGAATCCAGAGCCTCTTGGAACTATGGCTTTTCGAAGCCATATCATGAGAATAGCGGCCAATGCCGCTTTCGGACTTAAAGAGTGAGGTTCTGATAAAAGTAGTTGTGAAGAGCAAAGATGGGTTTTCCCTCGGCATCTACTAAGGGAGCAGATACCCCTACTACGGCCATCATATTTTCTACCTCGTCAGCTGTATATGCCCTACGCATGGTAAAATGAACCATCCCTGGCTTCGACGGATGCTTTTCGAAGATATAGTCCATCCAGGCTTTGATATATGGCTGATTCTTCATCCCGTCCTGGCACACGCACACTTGATGATGGCAAAGCAATTCTTTGTACACAGCTATCATTTCGAGATATTTGTTCTCCAATACTAAAAACTCTTCTTTACGAGGAGTATATTCCTCATATGGCTCGTCGCCCCATGGCAGCTTCGAGATGGCTCGCATATCATGGAGGGCCAACCCCATCTCTCCACACAGAGTGAAGAATGTCCCGGTAGTGTGGTTATACATCTCCAACAAGGCTATGAACGTGGGCTGATTGACCTCTATACCATATTCGGTAGCCTTGATGGCACGATACAAGCCCGTACCTTACAGATCCTCCTTGGACCTACCTAATACCCACAGGGTTAGTTCGTACCATTCCGTCCAAGGATGAATCTAGCCTTTGACCCAGAAGACCTTTTTAGAGTATCTACATCCCGTCGCTAGAAGCCAATTGGCAAAAAAAGAAGCACGGAATGGATGTACCTCTGTAGTAAAATCACTGAGCAGACGACCTGGGAGTAACACACACAACATATACGACGGACCATCACGTGCACTCTTGAAAGTATCCTTTCTCTTAGAGTGTCTGTCCACCTAGATATAGCCTTTCATTAAACCCCTTGCTCCGGGGTCACTCCCATTTCATGAGACGCTTCTCGACAAAGAAAAAGAAAACCGAGAGCGGGAGGTGACTGTTAACTGACGGAACATACAAGGAGAGACTATCATTCTCGAAGTAACAATTCTCATTTATCTCCAAGAGCTCGCTCTCTTCTAGAATTAGCTGATCGCCAAAAAGGAATCGAGGTTTTAGCATCTCGAAATCATCATAAAGGAGAGACAACTTGCCTCGATCCATCATTCGGCAAAATGTACATTTTGTTGGTCCTATATCATAATCAGTCGCTCTTTTGGTTGACCTTAGGCGATCAACTTTTTGGCGGGATTAACGAGCACCTCATCGACATTTATGTCTAAGGCGTAAATCGTTGAGTCAAAAACGATATTACCAAAGAGAGGCATTGACACGGGAACTGCACATGAACAAAGTGTGTCAAAAAATGCGGTATCTTTTCGAAGAAGTACGAGGGCACTGCCTACTGGCACTGCGCCTCTGTAGGTAAGCATTCGTGCAGTCATTGCATAAACATATGTGTAGGCACTACAAAAGTTGTACTGCGTGACAGCATGCGAGTGCACGCACAGGGAATTCATAAAATAGCACGACAAGCAAGTGATCCTCTGTATCTGCGAAAACCTCAGCACATCTCATAGTCAGCACTTTATAAAATTAATGACTGCGCATTGGTTGATAAAGCTTTAACACATCTTTGGGGCACCATTCCAAAAGTGGCGTCATATACGCATCAGCAGAAAAAAGCTTTAGCACATCTTCAGGACACCACTACAAAGAATGGTGCCCCATGCGCATCAGCGAAAACTAAAGCTTCAGGATGACTTTGAAACATCACGCCAAAGAGTGAACACCTATGTGCATCAGGAGTCTAGGGTGTCGGACACCTACTCACAACTGGTGGCCGCACGTCTCCGTGTACTCCGACGCCAACGACCGGAGCATGCTCGACGACGACGGCTTCTGAAGCTGGCTGTTGTCCTGTAGCCTGTCGGGTGCTCATTGTGGCCTCTCCGGTTTGTCTCGCCATGCCTCCTCTAATTTGTCTCGTTCTTACCGCAGCCCCTCTGGCCTTTTTCGTGCTCGCCGTGGCTCCTCTAGCCTTCTTTGTGCTCGCCGCAGCCGCTCTGGGAGCTTTCGGGGCTCTCGACTTCATGGGAGCCATAGCAAAAAAATTAAGGGGTTTGAGGAAGAAGAAAACTCTGACAGAAGCTTCGGTTGGAAGCGAAGATAGAAGGCAAGAAAATTTTCTCTCTCTAAACAACCACTTACTTATAGGAAGGGGCCACGTCAGTACATAAAAATAAAACCCTTCGTATTCGAAGAGACTCTTCGAACGTCGTAGGAATTAAAATCAAGATCATAATGACCGCTCCCTAAAAACAAGGAGTTATCATTAACTTTAAATGAAACGACTGCTCAAGGCATTTAATATTGAAGACTAAACATCATGACAGCCTGTCAGCAAGCATGCTGTGCAGAGGCTTCGTATCATTTCATGCTTCTGTTCAAAGTGTTTCGAACTTGTTTAAGTTCGAAAACTTTAAAGAGGGTCTTGTAGAAGCATAAAAATAAGCATAGCAGCAAAAGAAGCATAGTTGATAATAGTTACTGCATATACTTCACAAAAGCGCCGGAGACAACAGTTGTTTAAAAGTGCAGAAGATAATAAGTTGCAAGAGAGATACAAAGAGGGTGCATAAAAAGAAGTTCATTATTAAAATCACGTCTACAAAGATCTATTACAGATTCTTCATGATTACATATAAAGACTAAACACCTAAAGTCTACAAATATGCAATCTTCAGAAAGCGTACAGCCCCCCAAAAGTGCAGTAGTGTCAGAGCGAATATCTTCCTCGTTTGAACGAGCCACTTCCTAGTAAGACACGAAGGAACTCCAATATGGCAAATGAAGCAGCTATTGGCCAGAACCAAGAACGTAGCTCCTTCTCGCAACACCGTTCGTGCTCTTCTAACATAACAGGGCGCGCAGCCCTACCCCAATATGGCTAATGAAGCTATTATTTAGCGGGACAGAGCACAACTTGTCGCTCTTCGAGTTGGCAATTACTCCAAACCGGGTAGCTTGGATCTGAAAGACCTCCAAGACGTTGTTTAGTTTCAAACTCCTTATGCCAAACGCCCAAGTGCATCTCGAAACTCAGCAGTGGTTCTTCTAAAAATTCATAGCTTCTTTGAACGAAGAGATCTACAACCAATAGTCGACTTGTGCAAGGCCAATGGCCGTTCGAAGCAAAGTCAGGCTCCAGCATGACGGTGGGAATGCTAAGAGACAACGAACATGGCTCCTCAGAAAAGCTTCCTTTATATAGGCTGTGTGCGGTCCAACCCAGGAGCCATGTGTCAATCGGTCAAAACTCCTGATTTAATAGGATGAACCTAGGACTGAGCACAATGAATCTCATTTAATAGGTTCATTTGACTGAATTCTAGGCCATGACTCTTCGTAATTCCCCAAAAAGATGACGGCAATTAAAAATGCATTGACTCAAAAGGAGTCATTAAATTACAAAGAGCTCTCAGAAAACTCTTTCGTCGCTTCGTAAAAGCGCAGTGGCTTCACAAGAGCTCTCAGAAAGTCCTTCGTCGCTTCGTAAAAGTGCAGTGGCTTCACAAAATCTCTTGTAGAAGTGCAGTGGCTTCACAAGATCTCTCAAAAAGTCCTCTGTCACTTCGTAAAAGCATAGTGGCCTTACAAATCTCCATAAACAGTCTCTTCGTTGGCCAAAAGCACATTGACCCCGTTGTCTTCGAAATACAGTCTCCTCATCGTCCAAAAGTGTAGCGACTCCGTTGTCTTCGATACAGTCTCCTCGTCACCCAAAAGTGCAGTGACTCCATTGTCTTTGAAACACAGTCTCTTCGTCGCCCAAAAGTGCAGTGACATATTATCTTCGAAACACAGTCTCCTCGTCGCCCTAAAAGTATAGTGACTCCGTTGTCGTTGAAGCACAGTCTCCTCGTCGACCAGAAGCACCGTAACATTGAAGCCTCACCAGAAGCACAGCTCCTATAGACGCACAGTTCTATGAGGTAGCATTATTCCACGTGGCCAACCTGGCATCCATGTCATTTCAGATATGATCTAATCGGTTTATTTAAATCATCACACCTAAAGATAAGAACGGAGTTTGGTTCAGTTGGTAGAAGTAATATCCAACCGGTTTATTTAAACCGTCGTTCCAAAGATAAGAATATAGTTTGGTTCTGTTGATAAGGGTAGTATCTAATCAGTTTGTTTAAACTGCTGCCCCTAAGATAAGGATAAAATCTGACTTCATCCGATCAAGATTATCGAGCAATAAATGCACGCATGTTCGTTTATTCAGTTATGTTGCTAACTACCCGAGATCATGATGGTAGAAAACCTCAGTGTCCGCCACTTGTCAGCTCATTTGCAGCCCACGTCGTATAATCACAACAGATTCTTTCATATCTCCACGTGCAGTTCTCCTGCATGCCATAAAAAGCCTTTCGTACATCGTATATGTGCTCGCCTATAAATAGAAGGAGTTTTCCTTCGATCGAAAGACTTTGGAAACTTTAGCGTCTTCTTGATTGCCAACCCTGAGTTCCACTCAAAAGTACCAGAAAGTCAGAGCATGTAACTCATCGTCAGATCATCAACAGAGTAAAAGAGCCGCTTCAGTGCTCGATCTCCACCATCATACTTTTCCAGAAATTTTGTACTTAGATATCCTGGTTAGGAATCCTTTGTACTCTTTTACATATTTAATATACAAGAAGATCATTCAACCTTTTGTCATGGCAAACACTTACAGGAAACTCGTACAACCTGAAGATCTGTCTCACTTGCATCTCGGCCAGCTTCTCCGTAGACAGACCCACCTTGAAAGGCAAAATTTCGATCAATTTAGTCAACCTGTCAATAATGACCCAAATTGCGTCTTTTCTTCCTGTAGATCGTGGAAGTCCAGACACAAAATCTATGGTAATGTGTTCCCACTTCCACTCTAGAATGAGTAATAACTAATTAAAGTAGACCACCTGGCCTTTGTCTCTCGACTTTGACCTGCTGGCATACTAAGAATACAGATACGAACTATGCTACCTCCCGCTTCATACCATACCACTACACGTGCTCTCTCAGATCTCTGTATATCTTGTTCGTACCAGGATGCATAGAGTAATGAGAATAATGTACTTCCTGATGAACCTTCTCTCTAATCTCTCTACTAGATACACACAATCTAGTACCGTGCCTCAACGACCCATCCTCGACGATAGAGAAATCATCCATCAACCCCTGAACCTGCTATCTGATACACCTCAGAGTCACATCATCAAACTGTGCTGATCTGACTCTATCCACCAACTCATACTGAATCTGTAAACCCCACATCTTTATCTCAATCCTAGGAACTACTACCTCGATACCCAAAATATCTAGTTTGCCAATAGATGACGATCTACCGTCAAATACATAGTTATCGGATACCTGCTCAAGGTATTGGCAACTATGTTGGCCTTTCCTAGATGATACTACAATAAGATATTAAGTCCTTCATCGGCTCTAGCTACCGCCTTTGTCTCATGTTCAACTCTTTTTTGAGTGAATACGTACTTCAAGCTCTTGTGATCTTTGAAGATCTCCATACTCTATACGCATAAGTACTGCTTCCATAGATTCAGAGCAGAGATAACAGCTGTCAACTCCAAATCATGGGTCAAGTAGTTCTTCTCATGAGAATGTAATTGTCTGGATGCATAGGCAATAATGTTCCCATGCTGCTAAAACACACAACCTAAGACTTTCCCAGATGCGTCACTGTAGATAGAGAAACCATCTGTCCCCGATGACAATGTCAAGTAGGTGTTGTGGTCAACCTCTTCTTCAATTCTTCAAAGGCGGCCTTATACTCCTCGGTCCAAACGAACTCCATGTCCTTCCTGGAGAGTCTAGTCCTTGACTCTACAATCCGAGAAAAGTTCTAAACGAACCTCTGAAACCCAAAAAGCTTCGAATCTCTGCAACTGTGCTTGGTGTGGACCAAGACTCAACTAGGTGTGGACCACGACTTAATTGCTAAAATCTTCTTCGGGTCCAACGAGATCCCCTTCTCGGTCACAATATGACCCAAGAACTCTACCTGCTCCAGGAATAACTCGCACTTCGACAGCTTCTCATACAACTGCTCCTTCATGAGAGTCTCTAGAAAAAGCCTTAGGTGCTTCTCGTGCTCCTCTGGCATCTTTGAGTAGAAAAAGATATCATCAAGGAAGACCACCATGAACTTGTCAAGCTACTGATGGAATACCTTATTCATCAAGTTCATGAATTCTGCCGGGGCATTAGTCAACCTAAACGGTATAATGGTGAACTCATACTGACCATATACAGTGTAGAAAGTAGACTTCGAAAAGTCTTCCTTCTTCACCCTTAGCTGATGATGTGAGCCCCCTATATTTTATTACTATTTTTTTTATTATGTGCTAGAAGGCATTCACATACTATTACTATTGATCTCTAAAATAGTAAAAATTTCTTTGTATATATATATATATATATATATATATATATATGTTAGTTGATATATTTGTGGTAGTCTTAATCACTTGAACTATTGACTTTATTTTTGGGTGTAGTAATAGGAGAATAGAGAATAGAAATTTCTCTCTAGCAATCTTTTTTATTAGTTCAAATATATCTAGAAATAAAACATTAAATTTTAAGATTATTATTATTATACAAAAAAATAATTAGCATTTTAATTAATTATAGTTTTTTAAAGATATATATATATATATATATATATATAAAGACATTTTATTGAAAAGCAAAGTGGGCTCAGAAAGAGCATTACAGGCGGGTACAAAGCCAAAACAACAAAAGTGATCTGTTAAGCAAAGTAAGACGGTTAAAAGTAAAAGTAAAAATGAAATTTCAAAATTTTGAATGTTCGAAATTGAAATTTGGAATTGTGGGAGTTATTTTCAAAATTTTGAAGCCTAAATTCCAAAATTTTGAATGCTGTTGACCGCAACACACGAGACCCGAGGGGGGACCTGGTGTGCGGTTCGAGGTGGGGCCTCACTGCCCGATGGGTGGGGCATGCAATGCAGGGGACACTCTGCTCGAGGGAGCCTCGCCCCCCCACCAGCTCATGGCCCGAAGCAAGGTGGCTCCGGCGGAGGACCGATCGACCCGACCCGGAGGAGGGGGGTGGGTGTCTCGACTGTGGGGGGGGATGGACCCCTAAGGAGGTGGGGAAGGGGTTGGAGAAGCCGACTCCGGTGGAGGGACAGAGAGGGGGGAGGAGGGTGGGGGATGGGGAAGGGATAGAAGGAGGAGTCCACCGACGCCCGGAGGCGTCTACCGCCTGCGATATGTAAACTTGGGCTTGGGGTTATTTCTTTTCTTTCAAACCCAAACCCTATTATAAGCTGACAAGCCATGCCCAAAATCGACCTGACCCAACCCCTTCACTTGAGTATCGGTTGGGCATGCAAATCTCAAACCCAAACCCGACTCATCATCCATTTCCAATCGTTACATTCAAAGTTGTATTATCTCTATCATTCTCGAGCGACAGAGCAGTAGTTGCCATTCCTGTCGTATGGGCGCAGCAGCTCCCCAGCTGTTCCCTCCACCTCCTCTAATACCCAATATGTTATTCTTCTCTCCAAAGAAACCAAACCCTAAAACTCTTCCCTCCTATATAATGTTTCCTATTCATCATCTTCCTTTCTTCTCATCCCCATCGGTCGAAAACCTAGCCGCCTACTGTGAATTACCAGTTCACCATCTTTATCTTCATCATCATCGACACCGACTCCATCTTCCTCATCATCGTCGACGTCCCCTTTCATCATCCTCATCGTCGATATTATAGTTCGATCATGGACTGTGCTACCACCTCCGTACGCCAGGACACATGATAGGCCGGGGTTCCAACCACCCAACACGTGCAAGTCGTTGGACCTTCCCTTCCACCGCGAGCTCTCTCTCTCTCTCGCATCTTGTTAAATCCCATCGACCTCACCTTTATTGTATAGCACTGTAGATATAAATAATAGTTGTGACATGAGTGTAGGTTTTGTTGACAGTAGACTTACAACTACAACAACAATAACTCCTTGCCTACACTCTGTGGCTATCTCTATCCGGCTATTCAAAGGCCTCCTCTACTACAAAAAAATAGTCTTTTAGCGACGGCGGGATCCGTCGCTAAAAGTCATTTTTCCGTCGCTAAAGCTAAATAGCGACATATTAGCGACAGAAATGGTTTGTCGAGAAATTACGTGTCGCTAATTTAAATTAGTCGTCAGTTTGTCGAAAATAGCGATTGTTTAGTGAAGCATTTAGCGACACACTATTTATTGGAAAATACGACGTAATAACGACAAAAACTCTGTCGCTATAGTTACCAACGAACTACCGACGTAGCAGCAACGTAATTTAGCATGAGAGTAGCGACGGGCTAGCGACAGAAAATTACGTTGCTAAGATGTTTCCGATACGCTTTTGGTGTTAGACAGGAACATAGAGACGGAATAGTAAGTAAAATTTATGTCGCTATTCATTCGCTATAATGAAATATAATATTTTTTAGAACCTTAGCGACAAAAACTACAGTCGCTATTCCGTCGGTAGCCTGCAAAGTAAATTTACCAGCCATGTAGCGACGGTAAAATTGTCACTGTTTTGTCGCTAGCCTGCAATATTCCAAGTTTTTTGTCACTGTTCCGTCGCCATTCCGTCGCTAAATATAATATTGCATGTCAGTATTTGTGTTTCCTGCACTCCACATCCCTGTCGACAGTTACACACATAATATACAGTCATATAAATAGTTTCCAAATACAATATCAGTATTCGTGTTTCCAGCAGTCCTTATCCATGTCAACAGTTTTACAGCAGGCACACGTATCAGTATTTGTGTTTCCTACAAATTCTCAGTTTCATGCACACGTATCAAAAATGTTTTAATACAACACATACACACATATCCAAAATTAGCTTCATACACACATACGTATAATGTTTTAATATAGGAAATATTAATACACATATCCAAAATGTTTTAATACAAGAAAGTACTAGTATATTAAATCTAGGTCGTCGAGCGTGATGGAAACCTCTCGGCGGGCATGATGAAGACCTCTCGACGGACTTAATGAAGATTCAAGCTGTAAATGTGAACGTCGACCTCTCGAAGCCATAGAAAAATTTGAAAGAAATAATAAGTGATGATGTGTTCAAAATAAAACTACTGTCATGTCATTATACTAATGGAACTCATATATTAAATTAAAACGTACGTACTAATCTGATTCATCTTTCCAAGAGCCTTCTGAATCATCGCTTGATTCTGAAGTGTCTTCTTCTGCTTCTTCATTTTCACTATTACTATGATCTTCATCTTCATCTTCCAATACTTCTTCCTCAACATCTTCCAATTCTTTATCAACGTTAACCTACATAACGTCATCTACCACAACCTCCATATCTTCTAAATCCTCTTCCTCAACACCAGCCAAACTTATATATGTTGGTTGAGGCTTGACCACCTCTTCCTCTTGGTAGGCTACATCCCCAACATTATATGTATTTCTTGCTTTGGTTTTGCATACAGCACACCAATCCAGGGTACTGCACCGTCGGCTAGGATAACTCGTATAGTACACTTAAACGGTTTGACTAGCCAACACAAATGGATCAAAACCTCCATATCTTATTCCATATTTATATCAACAAAGCCAAATTGTTTGTCAATCTTCCATCCTTGTTTGGGTGTTGTGCGAACCAACGACATTTAAAAAGCACAATCTTCGTATCAATGGAATATTCAATCTCCACGATATCTCCTAGAACACCATAGTAGTCGAATTTGGGATCGGCATCGTAGACTGAGGCTCTCAAAAAACTCCTAAAGTTTTGGTATAATTAACCTCCTCATCGACAAATGAATGATTGATAGGCTTATCAGTAGTTCTAAAGTTAAAGCCATAGATTGTATATTCGCTCCAACACTTTGCCTTCATGCTCAGTCCAATAGCAATTGCTCTTAGCCCTTTGTTCTGCTACTGTACACCACGACGGAAGACCTATTGTGGGTATTATCAGAAAAGTCATTAGACAAAGTGTGGGTAGTAACATATCGACTTTAGAATGGCTAATGATTATAATTATTACATAATTTTGGAACCACTACGGAAACTTCATATTGACCTATCTAGTAAGATCATCATCATCAATATCAGGTCTTTCCATTCTAATCTCAGCTCTAAAAGTACTGTAATAATAGGGAGAAACTTTAGCACACTTCTAAATATCAAATTTAGAATGACTAACTGGTGTCTCTTACTTTTTAATATCTTCAATATCTTGGATACCGCTATTGAGGCATATATACCGATGTGTGGCTGCAAATACATCGTCATCCAACCACCGTAATTTAGTCAAACTTGTCGGCTTGCCCCCCACATTGAAGATTGTATGGATCCCTTCGTTCAGTGCATTGATATCACCTTCATCATTCCTCGGTGCTCTATTTCGATTTGTTCGAAAATGAGTATCGAAGTAGATCGAGCAGAAGTTTGAAACCTCCTCAATGATGTACACTTCGTATATTGAAGCTTCTACATCAGCCTTATTGCCCACTTTCTTATTTTGGTGACCTAGATATCTATATGAAATATATTGAATATTAGAATTATTTAAATAAAAAAATTATAAATTAGAAGATTATTTTATACCTCTAAAATGGGTACATCCATCGATAATGGACTGGAGCACCGACACGTTCTTCGTATGCAAGATGAATCGGCAAATGTTCCATACTATCAAAGAAGCCGGGAGGGAACATCCTTTCTAACTTGCACAACGTCACTGAAACTTTTTCCTCAAGTTCTAGCATATGTTTCACCGTCAACTTACTTGAACACAAATCTCTAAAGAATATAGATAACTCGGCCAGCGGAGTCCACACATAAGAAGTGTGAGCACCCAGAATTTTGGGTTGACTTTTTTTATTTTTATTTTATTTCTGACTGATTTAGTTTTAATAAATAATTTATTCTGTTTATTATCTTTAAGTATACTTTTTTGTGCCTTTGATATTTGGAGTGTCAGGGATGTTCAACTCTGGAAATCTTCTTCACGAGTTTTGTAGTGGACATGATTACCTTCATGATGGTATATAATATCCCATCCAAACTTGTTCTCTTGTACTCTTTCTGCTTCGCACAAATTCGGGTCGATTTAGACCATTTGATTATTAATTATTTTTTCCACTCTTTTTCTTGATCATTATTAGCACGTTACCGTGACTTTTGAATTGGGAGTACCAGACCAGTCATTTTCTTGAAACCAACTTATCATCCATGATGTACTCGAGACGCTCTTCACCCATGACCTTCGTGTCCCACTCAGACACATCATTTTGTGCTCTATTTGTTCACACAACTTTCCTGACACGTGACCCGATTTTATTTTACCCCACGGTGTCACATTCATTTTCTAACTTGATTTGTGGGTACCCTGTCGACCAAAATCTGTCAGCCCCAATTATGGACATGGCCCACATTGAGCCTACTACCCGTATGACACTTGTGTCCCATTTATTGGAATCCCCACATGCTACTTATTTACCCATGATTATCAACACCTATTTTAATTTGAATATTGTGCCATGTCCGGTTTTGATCCAACCCTGCTTGACCGAACCCAGTCCAAGCTTCATGTTTCTCTCTCTCATGACATCCTCACTTTCCTCGTCCAAAAATAATACTAAATACTCATTCTACCTATTTCTAATATTTATTGGAAATTCCGTTTATTAAAATCCCTATAGGATAACCTATTTTCCCCTATATTAAATCCTAGCCATAGGTTCCCTCTCATTCAATCCATACCATAAATCTTTCCAAACACTCAAACCCACACATCCCTATGCATTGGTCGACCTTAAGAAATTTCATGGAGAGAATCTTTTCTCTCTCTACTTTATCCTTCACATTAATTATCACTCTCTTTCTCTCTCTCTCTCTCTCTCTCTCTCTCTCTCTCTCTCTCTCTCTCTTCGTTCCTAACCAACTACACAACAACCCCATGGCCGAATACCTCTCCAGCACCCTCTCCTTCACGAGCAGCCACCTCCTCCTTCGGAATACGACCATAAACATTCTTTCCATGCCTAGCTCCTCTTCCTCCTCACACACTCTTCTCCTCCATTATATTGGCTCCACCCCCACCATCAAAAACCCCCACCCGCACCACCATAGCCGCCACCACCTCCACTGCACGTCAGCCGTCGCCCCGCCGTACCATACCGTGCCTCCGCTAGGCTGCGCCTCCTTCAGCTGCAGCAGCGGGCACGGTCGCCCTATTTTGTGCGCGTGCACGTGCCACCGCCGGCGCCGTAGCCACCGTGGTCGACGTGGCCGACCCCCACTTGGCCGGGCGCACCCCCGAGGCAGGCCCCATAGCTGCCGTTCTCCTGTACGACGAGTATCGGAGGCGATTCGTGCGTTTGGCATGGGTTCCCGACGTGACGAGCCCAAAAACGAAGCTGAAATGCTGCCCAGTTGCAGCAACTTCGCGCATATTTTCCTAAAAATCTGACCGTTGGATCGGCAATTTCTTTGCTCCGTCACAATTTTGGTATGTCCATCTTCACTCATGTCAATTTTCGTCCATTAATTTTATCGTTTGATACATTAAAACCGGCCACCAAGTTGACCGTTTAAATTGTATTAATTTTGGACAGTTTCACGGAGCCAACTTTGTCAGCTTGTACCTCCTCCACTGCAGCTCCGTTTGACGTACTACCAGTTCTGGTGTGAAGCTGGTATAACCCTCTTACTACCCCTCCCGTTTCGTTTCATTGTGAGCTTGTTTGATTGGTTGAATTCGACGCCAAAGTTGGTCGTCCGAATTCGTAATTTTTAACTTGTAAAATTCTATTTTTGAACACGGGACTCCAGATTGTATTTCTGACACCACCAGTAGACTCGTGGCATCATTTTGGCATGTTTTCATATAAAATTTGTTAGATTTGGAGGACGTGAGCCCTGGCATGTATTTCGGTACAAAGTGGGTCCCACAGTCCGGGTCAACGGGACTTTTTGACGTCGGCTCATCGGAATCCAATTCTGGATATACCGTTGAGTTCGTATCGTCATTCTGGACTCGTTGACAAATAATTTGCTAAGTTTTGGTGGATATTAGATCCGACACACATTTCGATGCAAGTCGGATAACAATATCCGAGTCAACAGGTCATTTTGAGATTGGCTCATCGAAATCAAATTTCGGATATACCGTTGAGTTCGTATCGTCATTCTAGACTCGTTGACATATAGTTTGCTGAGTTTTGAGAACATTGGCTCCGGTACGCAGTTCCGTGCAAGCCGGAATTTCAAGTTCTAGTCAACGGACCAAATTGAGATCGGGTCAACGGACCAAATTAAGATCGGGTCAACGGAATCCAATTCCGGATATACAGTTGGGTTCATATCATCATTCTGGGTTCGTGGACATATAATTTGTTATATTTTATAGACTTGTTTTTTTGCACATTTTTTGATGCAAAACGGCTCCGACTTGGATACCGTTTTTGACCCAAAATTACCTTTTTGCCCTTGTGTCCAAATTGGACCGATGGGTAGGCTATCCTAGCTAATTTGACCATTCTGGACATGTTGGCAATATTTATTTCATCATTCGGCAATGTTTGTTGATAATTTCTCTGAGTTTAACCTTTTTATAAATAATTAATAATTAATTCTTATAGTGTTCGTATTTCGAGATTAGTACAACGAAACTGAGATTGGTCAATTCCAGTGATCTCACATCACTGAAATTGGCAAGACGGACACGTGGATCACTATAATAAGATTATTAACTTTACCGTTAATCATCTTATCTCGATTTGCGTTTCGTAAGTTTCGACGTACGAATAAAAAAGTACAGTTTATATCTACAATAATTATACTAGAATTAACAATGTTTGGCCAGAGTTGACCAGTTGACCAAAAGTCAACTGTAAGTCAACACTTGACCTAGTTTGTCTAGATTGATGACCGGAGTTGACCTAGAGTTAATTTGACTTAGAAGAACCTAGGATAATATAGATTGCTTGTAGAGATTCATTTATTACAACTTGAACACCTTGTAACCTGTGTTGCTTTAAATAGGACTCTGTGGCTTCAGTTGGACCCCCTATACTTATCAGCTATTCAGGTTATCAGGCGAGTACATTCTCTGATCATTTCATATCCTGCTTAGAATTATATTCCTTCTTTATATTACTTTACTTGATGCTGTTACGATATTATCACTGATTAGTACTATATGGATCTCTTCATGCGATGTTATCCCCCTCGGGAGCATCGGGTACATTGTGTCATGTGCATTTCACTTTCATCATGTACTCCTGTGCTTTCACCATACATGTACACTCTTGTGAATCATGTACTCTCATGTTCACAGAGCCCTCATGTAAACTATCATGTGCACCCTTTCATGGGCCCTCATGTGATATTATGTATAATAACATAACCTACTTAGATCCTTGTGTATTAATTGGGGAATGGGGGAGTGCTAGTTGTCATGTGAACAATTCCATAGTAGTGTAGATCATGTGAAACTCTTTAGTGTAGATTATGTACAAATCTGTCCTGTTCACATGTGCTATCCTGTACTCTACATCACTAGCCACTGTTAGTTCTCTATTTATAGTAGATATTTCTATTACAGTTCTCTCTCTGTTTACATACTGTAACGCCCCAGTCCCAAAATATATAGGACTAGGTACGTATCCATGCCAGCTGCATACATACGAAGTATACTCTAATATATGGAAACTCGTATGTATACATAAGCTGTAAAATGCAGTAAACCAAGGGTAATCTAATCTCATCCACAAACGAAGAATAAAAGATATCAAATAATCAGCTGTAATAAGTCTTTGTACAATGTGTTGGGCGGAGACAAATCCACTACCAACAAGTAAGGAAAAATATACATGGAAACGGAAATAATTTGGCGGGAGTAGCAAACAAAGACCCAAGACACGTCATCTCCGAATGAATAGAGAAGATCGAGACCTTGGCTAGAACACCTACAATATCACAGAAGCACAAACACCCGGAGAGATAACAAGGTCCTCAGAGGGACGTAACAAGATACAGGAAGAACATGCCATATGAACTGAATATAAATGCACCATAAAATAAAGATAAAGTAAAAGTGCCCAAACCATAACGCGGCTCAATATCCCATCATCGAAATAGTAGGCTACCCCTACAACCAAACAAGGACAAGGGGTAACTTACTATTCTGCGATGTGACATTTTTCCATGCCATGATTAGAACATAAAATTTGCTAAGGTCTCATAACCTTTCTAGTAGGCAATTTAGAAGACATATCGATGTATGGGCAAGTGAAGGATGACTCTCCCAGGACAAGGTAACAACTCACAACACGCACACGTCAAGTACGAATACTATCAACCGGTAGAACTCGAGGCTAGCGGCCCACGTGATCCATCAGTCCACATAGCTCGAGGCTAGTGTCCCTCGCGACTCGACTACCATAGTACGCAGTTACTATAGTTGTTGGATTTGGTGTAGCCCATACATTTAACTGTCTTCTTCCTCCCAAGGTCACTAACAGAAGGTAGTTCGCTAAGACTAGGTCCATATGCAAAAAACAAAAAGGAAAAATAACTGAAAGCAAAATAAAGTGAACTAAAAATAGCAAGTAATGGATCCAACTAAGAACAGATAATAAATATGCAGTAAATAAATAAATAAAGATGCATATAATTATAACAGTAAATAAGGCAAGGTATCTTGCCTGAGGGTGGTGCGAGAAGCAGCAAAATCCAACAATCAGAATCGTCAACACGAAAGTCAAAATCCACAAGAAGCTCCTGTCACCCTCATTTTTCGTATTTCCCGTATTTTGTATTTATACTCGTATCTGGATTTTTTGGCATGTATCTTATTTTTCTCAACTTGGGGAATTTCGGTATTTCTCATATTTTGTGTTTTTGGCATGGCTTGGTTTTATTGGGTTGGTTCAGTTTGGTTTGGTTTATGAGTATTGGATCACCTTAAGCCTATGCTATACCCTCAACCCACCACAACTCACCCTCTTTATAACTCCACCAACATTTTCTCTCTCCTCGTAACCACCATTTATTTCCTTCTTCTTCTTCTTCTCCTTCCTCTACACAACTCTCCCAACCCTAGGCAAGTGCACCTTGCCACTACATGAGAACCCTCTCTTATTTGTCCATTTGTTAGATTAGGACATGGTGATCAATATTAGAACTTGGTGTTTTGTGAATTGGAGTCTCCATTGCTCTAGATCTAAGTTTTCCTATTTTTGGATTTTTGCATGGTTTGATCTGTTTTAGTTGGGTTTTGTGGGTTTTGATGTTTCCATGTGGAAGAGCATTCAGTTTCACCCAAGTTGGAGCTTTAGAAATCCGGATTTGGAGCTCGGATGGCCAAGTTATGAACTTTTGAAGCTTGGGTTCTACCATGGTGTTCTTGCCGTTTGGAGAAGACAGTGAGCAGTGTGCAGAGCTGTTTAGCTTACGCACACTGAGCTGCGCGTGCTCTTTAGCGCTGCGTACGCAGACTTGGGTACGCTCCCTGTTGGATGCGTGCTCCCTTGAGCGTGCGTGACTTTTCACGCACGCTGCTCCCTTGAGCGTGCGTGACTTTTCACGCACACTGCTCCCTTGAGCGTGCGTGACTTTTTACGTACGCTGCTCCCCTCGAGCGTGTGCGACTTTTCACATACGCTGTTCCCCTTGAGTGTGCCTTGGTACGCAGACTTGAGCGAGCCTTGCGTGCGTGTTTTTGTGCGTATGCAGCTTTCCTGCGTACGTACTTTTACACGTATGCTGCCCCTGACCCTTTGCTTAATCCATTATTTCTTGGAGTTCTGGTTTTATTTCCTTAAGCTTGGCTCTTCTATAGCCCTGTATTTTGATATTTTATTAGATATTTTATGCTAATTTTATATCCTGACACCTTTTTGTCATGAACTTGATTTTACTTAACATGTTTGGAATGACTATTATACATGGCTTATTATGACAAGGAACTAGCATAACACGACAGAGACCCGTAGTGGAGCACTCCTGACAAGTTCCCTGACATAATTTATCTTGATAACTTGATAGTGGTCCGTGGCGGCGCACTCCTGACTTGACTTGACTTGATAACTTAGCTTGACCTGTCTTGACACCGTGGGTGGTTCTTTCTTACTTGCTTGTTAAATCCACTTGTCCAGTCTCGCATCATGTCTAGGATGGGACTCCTGAGTACCACGGTCAGGAGTACCTACTAAAATGGGTTAAGGTTAATAACTAGAATAACACACTAGTCATGAAGAGATGACACAGCTACAGGCAATCCCGTTACCTGGGCGCTCCAGGGATCTGTAGCCTGCCGTCGAGTAGGGCACATTTCCAGCACACTGTCAGGTGTTGCACCCTCTAAGTTACCTAAGGGTACATGTGTCTCCTGGACGATGTACCCACCTGAATTCAACCCTAATCTTTCGTCCTGGGTAGCCTGGATGGTCTGCATGACTTATGGCTGTGGAACAATCTCACTACATCTTGTTAGTAATTAGGCCTGTGATAACCCTAGTTAGTTAAAGTAGTAAGCCGTAGGATCTGCTTGGCCGTGATTGATTGAAAGAGGTATAATCAGTCTAGCTATGTCTTGATCCCGTACAAGATCGTTTCCTGTCTTGAATTTCTTACATTATTTTGCCGATAAATGGTAGGATACCAAGTTCTGTTCAGACGAAGGGTTACAACCCCGGTCCTTGTTTGGTTTACGGGTTGTAACCTGGCTATCGGAATAGTTCCATGGTTATCTCGTCGTATTTCATCTTGACATGTTTCGTAATTCTAGTTTTAATATTAGTTTTCTTGTGCTGATTGCTGGCTTTTGTTCTTATTTCGTGGCCCCTTGTGGCACTTGCTCTTTCTGGGGTTTGACCCAGCTGGTTTTGTGTGGCCAAATTTTGGAGCAGCTTCCGAGGATCTACCAAGCTTCCAGTCCAATGGTGAACACTAGACGGAACCCGGGCCAAGAGTGGGTTTTCTTTTTTGTCTTGCCCACTTTATTGTAAAAATATTCTTTTGAGGCGTTTAGCCGACGAGCACCTGTTAGCTCGATGTACTTTTACTTACTGTCTGCCTGCGGGCTGTAAACATGATTAACAAATCCTAGGGTTGATCATGTATGACTAAACTCTTGCTAGTCCTAACATTTTGTAACGACTAGCTTCATGATCAGCTGAATATGTGATATTTGGGACGCCTTATTATTGTATATTTAATGATCATACATCTTGTGACTTTACTTACTTGCTGTGATTGAGACATTAGGCTTATTCATGACCATAAGAGACTGCTGGCTTGTAGTAAACTCTCATATATCTAGACAGCCGTGACCGTATATTGAGGTAGTTTCCATTTCAATATACGTAGCTGGCTATGTCTGCCCCCGCTCTCCAGTATTCTGGTTATGGGGTGTGACATGGTTTAAGTGGTGGCCCATGCAGGTCTTGTCAATCAAGATATGTGGGGGTTTACCAGTTAGATGTCTCAATCAGTACTCGTCCATGATCTCTGTTCGTACCCTCTGAATCCCTGAATTCTTGTCCTGAATCCTGTGCTTATATCATTGATCTGTCCTGGTCCTTTTCTTATTGTTCCCTGTGTCATTTTCTTCAGCGACACTGTACCTGGTCCTACCGATCGACGAGGTGGAGCACTTTCCGTAGATCAGCAGCAACCCGGAGATGAAGCCCAGCATTCTGGGGTAGCCTCCAGAGTTGTGCCTACTGGAGGAGAGTCACCAGTTCGGCCCGTCCAGCCCGCAGAGCCAGACGATGGTACCTTAGTAGGCCTCATCAGAACCTTGATAGCTTCCCAGGATCGTCGAAGCGACGACCTGCACCAGACAGTTCAAGATGCTTTGACCCGAGGCGGACATCCAGGGAACCAGGCGGCCAACAGTTTCAAGCGATTGAACCCTTCTTTCTTCGATGGCAGCGAGGATGCGGTTGCCGCGGATACATGGCTTCAGGATACCGAGGTGATTCTGGAAGCAGCCAGGACACCTGAGAATGAGAAGGTGGCAGTGGTACGCCTGCAGTTATTGGATTTAGCTCATAATTGGTGGGCAGTGCAGGCCATCGAATTAATGGCACCCATTGCTTGGGCAGTGTTTAGGGAAAGATTCCAGACGAAGTACTTTGATGCTGTGGCTCGGTACGACCTGCAGACAAGATTTACCAACTTGAAGCAAGGAGGCAGGACGGTCGACAGTTATGCGACCGAGTTTTCTAGGCTGAGTAGGTTTGCCCCCACCTTAGTAGCAACCGAGCTCGATAGAGCCCAGCGATTCCAGCAGGGGCTGTATTTGGAGATCTTGTTGGCGGTGGAGCAGTTCGAGCACCAGACGTTCGATGCAGTCTTGAGAGCAGCTAGGAGGCATGAGTATACCTTCTAGAGGATCGTGGATAGGACCGGAGGTAGGAAGCGGTCCCATAGTCAGATGTACCAATCATCAGCTCCAGCCCCGGCAGCTAGGGGATTGACCATTGGGACTCCGAGGTGGGCGACCTCAGTAAAGTCGGTTCAACATTCGACCCCGACGTACCCGCAGCAACAGAAGCAAAAGCAGACTTCCTCCATGGGATGTTCTTATTGCGGGAAGCCAGGGCATGTGGTGGCAGATTGTCGCAGGGCACAGGGATTGTGCCTGGCTTGTGGAGCAGCAGATCATAGAGTTGGAGCTTGCCCGAATAGGGGTGGTTCATCAGCATCAAACACTTCTAGCTCTTCGGTGAGGGGACCGGCCCCAGCACCAGTTCAGCAGCAGCAGTATCAGTCTTCGAGGCCCTTGTCGCCTCAGTCTCAGGCATTCCAGCAACAATACCCCCAGCAGTATGCACAAGCCCAAGATCAGACCCAGAATAGGCAGAGAGGTTTCCAGCAGAGGGGACCAGCAGCCAGAGGACAAGGTCAGGCCATGATGATGGCTATGGAAGAAGAAGTTGCACCAGGTGAGGTAGTGGCAGGTACTATTCTCGTCAACTCCTTTCCGGCTTCGGTATTATTTGATTCTGGTGCATCGCATTCATTCATGTCTACACGATTCGCGATACGGATAGGATTGGAGCCCGAGTCGTTATCAGTAAGGCTCAATATACTTACTGGTAATGGTCTTGAGGGAGTAGATCGAGTGTTTTCCTCGTGTTGGATCATAGTTAGCGGTAGGGAGTTCCCCGCTAGATTTATAGAGTTTCCTATGGCAGACTACGATGTAGTCCTAGGCTTGGATTAGTTGAGGAACCAGTATGCTAGGATAGACTGCCATATTGGCAGAGTTGTCTTTAGTATCCCCGGCGAGCCAGAGTTTTCGTTTTCCCGAGACGCAGTGGAGCCATCTTCCCCAGCATTGCGGATGGCAGTAGCAGCAGTGCAGTTATCCAGGATAGTTGAAGAGTTTCCAGATGTCTTTCCACAGGAGCTTCCAGGGATGCCGCCAGAGCGAAAGATTGAGTTCACTATAGACTTGATTCCTGAGACAGCACCAGTATCAGAGCGAGTCTACAGGATGGCGCCTTCAGAGTTGGAGATTTTGTACAAGATGATTGAAGAATTGAGGACCAAGGGATTCATCCGTGCAAGTGGATCGCCTTAGGGAGCCCCGATGCTTCTTGTGAAAAAGAAGGATGGTACGTCCAGGCTATGTGTTGATTATCGTTCCTTGAATTCGGTGACAATCAAGAACAGATACCCTCTTCCGAGGATAGATGACTTGTTTGATCAGCTCAGAGGGGCTTTAGTGTTCTCGAAGATAGACTTGCGGTCGGGATACCACCAAATCAGAGTCAGAGAGCAGGACATCTCGAAGACAGTATTCAGATCGAGGTATGGACATTGGGAGTTCCTTGTTATGCCCTTTGGAGCAACCAATGCACCGGCAGTATTTATGGACCTCATGAATCGTATTTTCATGCCTTACTTGGATCAATTCGTGATCGTGTTCCTAGATGATATCCTGGTCTACAGCGAGAGTGAAGCGGAGCATGAGCAACATCTCAGAGTCGTCCTTCAGACGCTTCGGGAGCATCAGTTGTACGCCAAGTTCAGTAAATACGAGTTCTGGCTCGATCGTATTTCGTACTTGGGTCACATCATTACCCGAGGAGGAGTGGAAGTGGATCTCCAGAAGATTATGGCTATCGAGTCATGGTCGGTACCCAGCTCAGTGGCAAAGGTTCGCAGCTTCCTTGGATTAGCCGGCTACTACCGGCGGTTCGTTTCAGATTTCGCAAGGATTTCAGCGTCGATGACCCAGTTGACCCGCAAGGATGTGCCGTTTGTTTGGACAGCAGAGTATCAGGAATCATTTGAGAAGTTGAAGCGAGGTTCCATAACGGCTCCCATTCTCACCCTTCCAGATGGGACCGGAGGATTCACAGTTTATTACGACGCTTCAGGCAGAGGATTGGGGTGTGTCCTGATGCAGCATGGGAAGGTAATATCTTATGCGTCATGTCAACTTCGTGATCATGAGAAGAATTACCCGACCTACGACTTGGAATTAGCGGCGGTAGTGTTTGCTTTGAAGTTGTGGAGACACTACTTGTACGGAGATAGAGTGGAGATCTTTACTGATCATAAGAACCTAATGTATGTTTTCACCCAGAAGGACCTTAATATGCGGCAGAGAAGGTGGCTCGAGCTACTGGTGGAATATGATGTGGATTTGCAGTATCATCCCAGGAAGGCCAACGATGTAGCAGATGCATTGAACAGGAGAGCCGGAGTTTATTTCCTACGGCACAACCAGAATTATTGGCAGATCTTCAGAAGATGGGAATTGAAGTGGTTCTTCCAACCAGTGTGGCATTGATGGCCAGTCTACAGGTTCAGTCCAGCATAGTTTAGAGAATCCGGATGGCGCAGTCAACAGATTCCAAGATCCAGCGACTCAGAGCAGAGTGTGAAGTCGAAAGAAGGCCAGAGTTATGTATCCATGAGGACGGTACACTTCGGCACGGCACTCGTCTTTGTGTACCCAGTGGAGATATTAGAAAGGAAATCATGGCAGAAGCCCATAATTTACAATATTCTATTCATCCGGGAGGTACGAAGATGTACCGTGACATTCGTCAGCATTTTTGGTAGAATGACATAAAGAGGGAGATAGCCCGGTTTGTCTCTCGGTGTTTGGTTTGCCAACAGGTTAAAGCTGAACATCAGAGGCCCGCTGGACTTCTTCAACCCTTACCGATCCCAGAATGGAAATGGGAACATATAACCATGGATTTCATGACCGGGTTGCCCAGATCTCCGGCCGACAGAGATGCTATTTGGGTAATTGTGGACAGGCTCACCAAGGTGGCACACTTTTTTCTATTTAGAGTTGGACAGTCGACGGCACAGCTAGCAGAGATGTATCTCAGGCAGATCGTCAGGCTTCACGGTGTGCCAGTCAGCATCACCTCGGACAGGGATTCAAGATTCACATCACACTTTTGGCGCAGCTTGCAGAAGAGTTTGGGGACTCGCCTTCAATTCAGCTCAGCTTATAACCCGCAGACGGATGGTCAATCAGAACGTACGATCCAGATTCTTGAAGATATGTTGAGATCTTGCACCCTTGACTTCGGTGGTTCATGGGAGAATCATCTGCACCTAGTAGAATTCTCGTACAACAACAGTTATCAGGCCAGTATCCAGATGGCACCTTTCGAGGCTCTTTATGGCAGGAAGTACAGATCCCCGCTAGCATGGGACGATGTCGGGAAGAGGCAGATGCTCGGACCCGAGTTGATTTCCCAGACGGTTAAAGTGGTCAGGAAGGTCAGAGATCACCTCCGAGTTGCCTAGGACCGCCAGCGCCATTGGGCCGATGCTCATCGACGTCCCTTAGAATTTGCTGTCGGCGACCATGTATTCCTTAGGATATCGCCTAACCGCGGCGTCATTCGCTTTGGCGTGCGAGAAAAGCTTAGTCCAAGGTATATAGGGCCGTTCGATATTCTAGAGCGAGTAGGAGATGTATCCTATCGTCTCGCTCTTCTGCCGTCGCTAAGTGAGGTACATGATGTATTCCATGTGTCCCAGTTACGACGGTATATTTCGGACCCGAGCCACATCCTAGACCATTCGGAATTGGTTGTTGGTACCAACCTTTCGTATGAGGAGAGGCCCGTGTCTATTTTGGACCGGAGGGAAAAGATACTCAAGAACAAGACTATTAAATTAGTCCATGTTGCTTGGGGTCATCACTCTCTAGGTGAGTCAACGTGAGAGCGTGAGGACGACATCCGATCATGATACCCCTACCTGTTTGACTCGTGAGGTATAATGTCTTTCTTATGCCTTACGTTTTCTATTCCTTGCTTGCATTGTATGATTGTATGATTGAACTGCTTAGTGTAGCTTGCCTGTGCTTAGTATAGCTTGTCGTGGCAATCTCTAGCTCCTTGATTAAATTCCGAGGACGGAATTCTTTTAAGGTGGGTAGAGTTGTCACCCTCATTTTTTGTATTTCCCGTATTTCGTATTTATACTCGTATCTGGATTTTTTGGCATGTATCTTATTTTTTCTCAACTTGGGGAATTTTGGTATTTCTCATATTTTGGGTTTTTGGCATGGCTTGGTTTTATTGGGTTGGTTCGGTTTGGTTTGGTTTATGAGTATTGGATCACCTTAAGCCTATGCTACACCCTCAACCCACCACAACTCACCCTCTTTATAACTCCACCAACATTTTCTCTCTCCTCATAACCACCATTTATTTCCTTCTTCTTCTTCTTCTCCTTCCTCTACACAACTCTCCCAACCCTAGGCAAGTGTACCTTGCCACTACATGAGAGCCCTCTCTTATTTGCCCATTTGTTAGATTAGGACATGGTGATCAACATTAGAACTTGGTATTTTGTGAATTGGTGTCTCCATTGCTCTAGATCTAAGTTATCCTATTTTTAGATTTTTGCATGGTTTGATCTGTTTTAGTTGGGTTTTGTGGGTTTTAATGTTTCCATGTGGGAGAGCATTCAGTTTCACCCAAGTTGGAGTTTTGGAAATCCGGATTTGGAGCTCGGATGGCCAAGTTATGAACTTTTGAAGCTTGGGTTCTACCATGGTGTTCTTGCTGTTTGGAGAAGACAGTGAGCAGTGTGCAGAGCTGTTTAGCTTACGCACACTGAGCTGCACGCGCTCTTTAGCGCTGCGTACGCAGACTTGGGTACGCTCCCTGTTGGAAGCGTGCTCCATTGAGCGTGCGTGACTTTTCACGCACACTGCTCCCTTGAGCGTGCGTGACTTTTCACGCACACTGCTCCCTTGAGCGTGCGTGACTTTTCACGTACGCTGCTCCCTTGAGCGTGCGTGACTTTTCACGTACGCTGCTCCCCTCGAGCGTGCTCGACTTTTCACGTACGTTGTTCCCCTTGAGTGTGCCTTGGTACGCAGACTTGAGCGAGCCTTGCGTGCGTGTTTTAGTGCGTATGCAGCTTACCTGCGTGCGTACTTTTGTACGTATGCTGCCCCTGACCCTTGCTTAATCCATTAGTTCTTGGAGTTCTGGTTTTATTTCCTTAAGCTTGGCTCTTCTATAGTCCTGTATTTTAATATTTTATTAGATATTTTATGCCCATTTTATATCCTTACACCTTTTTGTCATGAACTTGATTTTACTTAACATGTTTGGAATGACTATTGTACATGGCTTGGTATGACAAGGAACTAGCATAACACGACAGAGACCCGTAGTGGAGCACTCCTGACAAGTTCCCTGACATGATTTATCTTGATAACTTGATAGTGGCCCGTGGCGGCGCACCCCTGACTTGACTTGACTTGATAACTTAGCTTGACCTGACTTGACACCGTGGGTGGTTCTTTCTTGCTTGCTTGTTAAATCTACTTGTCCAGTCTCGCATCATGTCTAGGATGGGACTCCTGAGTACCACGGTCAGGAGTACCTACTAAAATAGATTATGGTTAATAACTAGAATAACACACTAGTCATGAAGAGATGACACAGCTACAGGCAATCCCGTTACCTGGGCGCTCCAGGGATCTGTAACCTGCCGTCGAGTAGGGCACATTTCCAGCACACTGTCAGGTGTTGCACCCTCTAAGTCACCTAAGGGTACATGTGTCTCCTGGACGATGTACCCACCTGAATTTAACCCTAATATTTCGTCCTGGGTAGCCTGGATGGTCTGCAGGGCTTGTGGCTGTGGAACAATCTCACTGCATCTTGTTAGTAATTAGGCCTGTGATAACCCTAGTTAGTTAAAGTAGTAAGCCGTAGGATCTGCTTGGCCGTGATTGATTGAATGAGGTATAATCAGTCTAGCTATGTCTTGATCCCGTACAAGATTGTTTCATGTCTTGATTTTCTTACATTATTTTGCCGATAAATGGTGGGATACCAAGTTCTGTTCAGACGAAGGGTTATAACCCCAGTCCTTGTTTGGTTTACGGGTTGTAACCTGGCTATCGGAATAGTTCCATGGTTATCTCGTCGTATTTCATCCTGACATGTTTTCGTTATTCTAGTTTTAATATTAGTTTTCTTGTGCTGATTGCTGGCTTTTGTTCTTATTTCGTGGCCTCCTTGTGGCACTTGCTCTTTCTGGGGTTTGACCCAGCTGGTTTTGTGTGGCCATATTTTGGAGTAGCTTCCGAGGATCTACCAAGCTTCCAGCCCAATGGTGAACACTAGACGGAACCCGGGCCAAGAGTGGGTTTTCCTTTTAGTCTTGCCCACTTTATTGTAAAAATATTCTTTTGAGGCGTTTAGCCGACGAGCACCTGTTAGCTCGATGCACTTTTACTTACTGTCTGCCTACGGACTGTAAACATGATTAACAAATCCTAGGGTTGATCATGTATGACTAAACTCTTGCTAGTCCTAACATTTTGTAACGACTAGCTTCATGATCAGCTGAATATGTGATATTTGGGACGCCTTATTATTGTATATTTAATGATCATACATCTTGTGACCTTACTTACTTGCTGCGATTGAGACATTAGGCTTATTCATGACCATAAGAGATTGCTGGCTTGTAGTAAACCCTCATATATCTAGACAGCCGTGACCGTATATCGAGGTGGTTTCCATTTCAATATACGTAGCTGGCTATGTCTGCCCCCGCTCTCCAGTATTCTGGTTCTGGGGCGTGACAGCTCCGAATGCTGAAACAAACATCACGAACGAGTTTGGAATAAAAGATATTTCTAGGAAATGCCTGTCCAAAAGTCAAACTCTGGAACAGGGCCAATTTCGTAATTTCGGGTCAAAACGATGTCCGCCGTTGGCCTCGCTTTGTACCGAAATGCGTGCCAATATCTGTGGCCTCTAAATTTGTCAAACTATATGTCTAAAAATTTGTTTTGATGAGACAAACCCAACGGTATGTCCAATTTTAGATTTCGGTGGGCTGTGCACAAAATCGTCCGTTGAGTAGGATTGTGGGCCCGCAAAAATGGCGTCCCAGTCAATGGTCTCAGAATCAGACCAAACTTGGCTCACAGGACCAGAAAAATATTTCGAGTACGATGGCACAAGTTTCGTCGCGATTTGATGAGTGTGCACAAAATGATTGGAAAATTCCAAAAAAGCCCGATGCAGAAAAATTTGACGGATACGGGTCAAATTCGTCGCACACACGCAACCAATTTGAATTCCGTCAAAGCCCGCACGTTCGCAAAGTCGATACGGACCTTTAGGTGCTCTTGGTTTGCGACAGGGTCGCCCGGTTTGTCGGGACGTACCTCGTACGGGTTGTTTTTCTACTTTTTGAAAACAGAATTTACAATTTTTCGTAAAACTTTAACAACGTGTAACTTTTTACACACTAGATGAAAAGTGAATCCAGAAGGTGCGTTATAATATCGATTATATTGTCTTTGACTAACTTCAATTAGTTTTTATGAAAGTTTAATGGACAGCGAGAAAAGTGGCCGACAATTTGATGTTTCAAATAAGTTTTTAATATTCATAAAAGTGGTTTTTCTCCAACTTCGTCTCGATCTTTCGAGCAAGTTGGATGTCCATGCTAAAATCCACCTGGGGAATCTCGAAGAGGTTCATGTGGGCTTTCTACACGAATTTACGGGTCTAAAAACGGATTTAAAATGAGGGAGATATCGACCGGGGAATTGGGATACCTTAAAGTGGAAAACTTTTGTTGTTGTTATCGTTGTGACGACCGGGAGGCAGAACTGTTATCGCTCCGACGAGGTTGGACACGCACGCCGAGAAGAGGGAGGAGGACGGAGAAGAGAGGAGGAAGAAATTTTTAGGGTTTTTCCAAAACATATATATATATAACTTATATATATATATATATATATATATATATATATATATATATATATATATATATATATATATATATATTAGGGAAGGGGGGTCGGCCTCCATTTATTTGTGCTGGTGTTGCTAAGTATATGGGCGGCCACCACTTCATGCTTGCTAAATATATGCTGCTGCTCCCTTTTTGGGCGGCCAAGTGCTTCTTCTATTTGCTTGGGTGGTCGGGTGGGGCCGACCACCCACAAACCTCTTTTTTTTTAAACAAAACTTATCCTATATATAGTTATATATATATATTTATATATATATCCAAATGAACCCAATCAATTTTCTACAAAATCAATAAGAAATTTTAATATCATCTATCATATATGAAATCAACTTTAAAACAAATACAATATATTTAAATTCATTTGACATTAAAATCAACTAAATAATAATAATATCTAATAGGATAAATATGTTTTTTTATCACCATAAAAATAACTTTAAAATATATATAAAATAACAAAAATAGTCCTATTGTGGTTTTGGTGAACTTATACCACACACCCCTTTTTCCGAGTAAAAAAAATTACACAATGTGTTGCAAAGTATAATAATTAATAATAATAATAATAAATAAAAAACCAATAATTGTATAAATTTATTTTTAAGTCTAATAAAATAATAATTAAAAATTTAGGGATCTTACATCCTACCCAACTTACAAGAATTTCGTTCTCGAAATTTAGGATTAATAAGGTAGATAGGGTTGAGGAATGAGAAGTAGTTTAAAGGCGAGGATATAGCCACGTGGGTCGGTCGGTGGCTATCTACATTCGTGTATTCGCAACTGATAGGCAACTTAAGGTGATACCTTGAGTCGATCTATCAAGTACAAGCTTTGTCTAGAATAGGTAAAGACGAAAGCCATCAAGAGTCCAAGGAAGATGGTTTGAATACTAATACATGGTTCAAAGGCGATTGAATAATTCGAAGATTATTGTCAAGACAGTCGTAGATGAGACTTTAAGGGCAAGTCTAACTATGTCTCCATCCACGTAGAATAATACATGAAAAGCGAACCAAAGTTCAATAGGTTAATCAGACCATCATGCACCGGTTCTGATTAGACAAAATGTTAGTGGGTGCACCCAATAAAATATGTCATGATCAAGCTTGGTAAAGAAATAAGCTTGCAAAACTGAAGCAACATTAACAGCATGAGATAGTCAAAATATGAGCAAGGGAGGTACTATGAAGAAAAAAAAATTAAATAGTCCAAGATTTTTTAAAATCAAGGCTCGTCCGAAGATTGGGCCTATACAGTTTGCTTGGTTGACTAGCTAAGTTAGGGTCCTCTTAATTTATAGTTGGAGTAAACTTATTAACATGGGTCACAAGGACATAGGGTTTGTTAGGTCGTCATGTATTCTACCCAACTTACAAGAGTTAAACTAGTAGTATGATGGGACAATGGATCAAGCAATAAAGATAAAGCACAAATTTGGGCATTTACAAAATTAAGTAGAACAAAATTACATATCAGTCGAAAGAATTGAGTCGAGATGGAATCCCTATCCGTGGTCAAAAATATATCGGTATCATGGTAAAGGTTATAGTTTAGCCATTTTGATCAGAAGGTCATATCATAAAATTAGGGTACAAGGAGACGTGTTCTAGTGGGACATGACATATCTACATGAAGGCTTTCTTGTCTAGGTCTTACATATGAAATTTGTTGAAAGAAAAAGTTTAGTATTGTACTCCAAATATACAAGTCACGGTAGGGACACCAGAAGATCAAAAATAGAAAGTGGGAGTTCACGAGGTGATAATTAATGCACACAATAATGAAGATCAAGTTAAAGCATGAAATAAAATTAATTAAAGAATCCCGTAAAAATAATTTAGGAACACAATTCCGGAGAGAAGATAGTCTCCTAGATGAATACAGTTAAGGAACCATTAACTCATTATTCAAATTGCAAATGGGTTAGAAGGTCGCAATTAAAAGATCTAGAATTGAAGGAAGGTCAAGTAAGTCGAGTTGGAAATACAGTCACATAGCCGTGTAGATGACTAACAACACTTGTGTATATACTACTATCATGGTCATGAGTGATATGGCAGTTTAGTGTGGAATACTGTAGAATTCATCCATCTTATT
This sequence comes from Iris pallida, assembly GCA_029216955.1. Taxonomy (NCBI): domain Eukaryota; kingdom Viridiplantae; phylum Streptophyta; class Magnoliopsida; order Asparagales; family Iridaceae; genus Iris; species Iris pallida. The sequence goes on along the minus strand of JANAVB010012999.1, from coordinate 17,120,305 downwards.
TGGACTCTCTTGGTTGTCCACCATTAAAATTTTGCTCAAATTTTTCTCCAAAAGTCTCTGAATAAAATTTTTAAAAATAACTACCCAAAATTTGTATTCACTGCAGGTCGTTCAATTTAATCATGACAAAAATTAAATCACTTTCATAAATCTCAAAGCAAACTTTATCACGTTACTACTAACCTTTTCCAAAATTAACGTTTAAATTCAACTATTTAACTCAAGAGTTCATAATTTACGAATCCATAAAAATTTCACAATCAATCAAAAATTTAACACTCTAAAATTTTCCAATAACTCATAATAAAACTCTTAGAATATTAAAAGCAATCTCAAAAATTAAGCTCAATGCTCTCATCAATGCTAAGTTATTCCAACAAAATCACAACTTTTAAATGGTAACTTCCTTTAATCAATCAAAATAACTTTCCAACACATCCTTCGAAATTCTCCCAATTTTTTTTTAATATTAGCAATCACTCATTAAACTAAATTTTCTCAAAATAATTTTATCAGTCAAAATAACTTTTCAATCACCCATTCCAACAAAGTTGTGAAAACGATTTTGAGAAATTTTTATTTTCAAATAATCTTATCAGTCAAAATATTTTTTTTACCAAAATCTAAATAGATTTGTAAATCCTCAATCAAAGGGCACCATTTAAAATAAAAATTTCTCAAAAATCGTTTTCATAACTTTCAAATATTTTAAACCAAAATTCACCGTCATTACTTCCAGTTAAAATTCAAAATTTACTAAACACGAAAATCGCAAGTTGTACAACTCAAATTTAAATAATTCCTATGGCCATTTTTAAAAGCTGAGATCATTTTCATACCAAATTTATAACTGTTCAAAGGTGTATAACTATAATACAATAAATCATAAACATCAAAACTCGAAAATCAAATAAAATTTATATTTGTTCAAAGATGTATATCTATCACCCAAAACTCATAAATATCATAACTCGAAAAGCAAATCAATTTTGTACTTGTGCAAGGATGTATAACTATAACCCAATAAATCATAAATATCAAATCTAAAAAAGCCAATCAATTTCTTAAATCAAGGGTATAAAGATTCTAGCTATTTTTTTTCCTTTCTGCAGTATCAATCCTATGGTGTTTACTATTTAGAAATATCAAGATTAAAACCTTCTTTGGTAGTATCCTACTTTACAAATTACGAATCATTAATTCACACAAAAAAGCCTTTTTAACTCAATTAGAGTCTTGAATGTATTCCAATTGTCAATATAACCATTCTAGCCATATGTGTGACCTATGAGTATATACTAATGTAGTCATCTTCCTAGTTGATACTAAGCACGAAAATAAGAATCGACGGTAGAAAGGAATCAAGCAAGGTGCAATTCAAGGAAGTCGAACGAGAGTTCGAAATTTGAAGCCAAAAAAAGAGGTCAAGCTGTATGGATGAGATTCCTAGATTCTAATCCTATGTTGCAGGCTCACATCGGTACAATTACGTAATCGAAATGACAAACTCGACCTGCATGGGCCACCACAAAAACATATAACGTCCCAGTCCCAAAATACTTAGGACTAGGTACATATCCATGTCAGCTGCATATATACGAAGTATACTCCAATATATGGAAACTCGTATGTGTACATAAGCTGTAAAATGCAGTAAACCAAGAGTAATCTAATCTCATCCACAAACAAAGAATAAAAGATATCATATAATCAACTGTAATAAGCCTTTGTACAATGCGTTGGGCGGAGACAAATCCAATACCAACAAGTAAGGAAAAATATACATAAAAACGGAAATGATTTGGCGGGAGTAGCAAACAAAGACCTAAGACACGTCATCTCCGAATGAATAGAGAAGATCGCGACCTCGGCTAGAACACCTGCAATATCACAGAAGCACACACACCTGGAGAGATAACCAGGTCCTCAGAGGGACGTAACAAGATACAGGAAGAACATGCCATATGAACTGAATATAAATGCACCATAAAATAAAGATAAAGTAAAAGTGTCCAAACCATAATGCGGCTCAATATCCCATTATCGAAACAGTAGGCTACCCCTACAACCAAACAAGGACAAGGGGGAACTTACTATTCTGCGATGTGATATTTTTTCATGCCACGATTAGAACATGAAATTTGCTAAGGTCTCATAACCATTCTAGTAGGCAATTTAGAAGACATATCGATGTATGGGCAAGTAAAGGCTGACTCCCCCAGGACAAGGTAACAACTCACAACACGCACACATCAAGTACCAATACTATCAGCCGACATAACTCGAGGCTAGCGGCCCACGTGACCCATCAGTCCACATAGCTCGAGGCTAGTGACCCTCGCGACTCGACGACCGTAGTACGTAGTTACTATAGTTGTTGGATTTGGTGTAGCCATACATTTAACTGTCTTGTCCCTCCCAAGGTCACTAACAGAAGGTAGTTCGCTAAGACTAGGTCCATATGCAAAAAACAAGAAGGAAAAATAACTGAAAGCAAAATAAAATGAACTAAAAATAGCAAGTAATGGATCCAACTAAGAACAGATAATAAATATACAGTAAATAAATAAATAAATGTGCATATAATTATAACAGTAAATAAGGCAAGATATCTTGCTTGAGGGCGGTACGAGAAGCAGCAAAATCCAACAATCAGAATCGTCAACACGAAAGTCAAAATCCACAAGAAGCTCTGGATGCTGAAATAAACATCACAAACGAGTTTGGAATAAAAGATATGCCTAGGAAACACCTGTCCAAAAGTCAAATTCTGGAACAGGGGCAATTTCATAATTTCGGGTCAAAACGATATCCGCCGTTGGACCCGCTTTGCACCGAAATACGTGCCAATATCTATGGTCTCTAAAGTCGTCAAACTATATGTCTACAAATTTGTTTTGATGAGACGAACCCAACGGTATGTCCAATTTTGGATTCCGGTAGGCTGTGCACAAAATTGCCCGTTGAGTAGATTGTGGACCCGCCAAAATGGCGTCCCAGTCAATGGTCTCAGAATCAGACCAAACTTGGCTCACAGGACCAGAAAAATATTTCGAGTCCGATGGCGTAAGTTTGGTCACGATTTGATGAGTGTTCACAAAGTGATTGGGAAATTCTGAAAAAGCCTGATACGAAAAAATTTGACGGATACGGGTCAAATTCGTCGCGCACACGCAACCAATTTGAATTCCGTCAAAGTTCGCACGTCCGCAAAGTCGATACAGCCCTTTCGGTACTCTTGGTTTACGACGGGGTCGCCCGGTTTGTCGGGACGTACCTCGTACGGGTTGTTTTTCTACTTTTTGAAAACAGAATTACAATTTTTCGTGAAACATTAACAACGTGTAATTTTTTACACACTAGATGAAAAGTGAATCCAAAAGATGTGTTACAATCTCGGTTATATTGTCTTTCACTCCCTTCAATTAGTTTTGATGAATGTTTAATGGACAGCGAGAAAAGTGGCCGATAGGTTGATGTTTCAAAACAATTTTTAATATTTAGAAAAGTGGTTTTTCTCCAACTTCGTCTCGATTTTTCGAGCAAGTTGGATGGCCATGTGGAAATCCACCTGGGGAATCTCGAAGAGGTTCATGTGGGCTTTCTACACGAATTTACGGATCTAAAAACGGATTTAAAATGGGGGAGATATCGACCGAGGAAGTGGGATACCTTAAAGTGGAAAACTGTTGTTGATGTCGTCGTTACGACCGTGAGGCGGAACTGCTGTCGCTCCAACGAGGTTGGACACGCACGCCGAGAAGAGGGAGGAGGACGGAGGAGAGAGGAGAAAGAAATTTATATATATATATATATATATATATATATATTATATATATATATATATTTTTTTTTTATATATATATATTATATATATATATATATATATATATATAACTTAAAAATATATATATATATATATATATATATATATATATATATATATATATATATACATATATATATATATTTTTAAGTTATATATATATATATGTATATGTATATATATATATATATATATAAAAATATATATATATATATATATATATATATATATATATTAGGGAAGGGGGGTCGGCCTCCATTTATTTGTGCTGGTGTTGCTAAGTATATGGGCGGCCACCACTTCATGCTTGCTAAATATATGCTGCTGCTCCCTTTTTGGGCGGCCAAGTGCTGCTTCTATTTGCTTGGGTGGTTGGGTGGGGCCGACCACCCACTAACCTCTTTTTTTTTAACAAATCTTATCCTATATATAGTTATATATATATATATATATATATATATATTTATATATATATATATCCAAATGAACCCAATCAATTTTCTATAAAATCAAAAATAAATTTTAATATCATCTATCATATATGAAATAGACTTTAAAACATATACAATATATTTAAATTCATTTGACATTAAAATCAACTAAATAATAATAATATCTAATAGGATAAATATGTTTATTTAATCACCATAAAAATAACTTAAAAAAATATATAAAATAACAGAAATAGTCATGTTGTGGTTTTTGTGAACTTATACCACACACCCCTTTTTCCGAGTAAAAAAAATTACACAACGTTTTGCAAAGTATAATAATTAATAATAATAATAAATAAATAACCAATAATTGTATAAATTTATTTTTAAGTCTAATAAAATAATAAAAAATTTAGGGATCTTACACGTACTGTACTTCTTTCTGATCCTGTATCTTACTTTACTGCATGATTATACTTTCTAACCTGCTATGATCTGTTGAGATATACTGTGCTCGCTCATGTCCTTGTAACGCCCCAGTCCCAAAATACTTAGGACTAGGTACGTATCCATGCCAGCTGCATACATACGAAGTATACTCCAATATTTGGAAACCTCGTATGAATACATAAGCTGTAAAATGCTGTAAATCCAAAATAACTAAATCTCATCTACTAGATAAATAAATGATATAAGAGCAACTTTGAATTTATCATGTATACAATCGTTGGACGAAGACAAAGTCCACTACCAACTATCTCAAATAAAATATACAAGAAGTGATCGATAAAATAACGAGACGAACCAAGCGCAATCGTCTTCGAAAGAATGGAGAAGATCACAGCCTTGGCTAGAACACCTGCAAATTCATAGAACCACACACCTGGAGAGATAACCAGGTCCTTAGAGGGACGTAACAAGACACATAATATCATGCCATATAAACTAAATAAATATTACTCAAATAAATAAGGGATGCCTGCAATAGGGTACCAAACCGTACTATAATGAATGCAATAAGAACAAACCTTTGACGCATGGGCCGGATCAACAATATAAGGAATCAGGACCGTATCTCCCACTGGAGATAACCGACAATCAGGACCGTACCTCCCACTGGAGATAACCGGCTATCAGGACCGTACCTCCCATTGGAGATAACCGGCAATAAGGGGAGTGCATATATGACCCATACATTAAGGAACTGTTCTTCCAACCCAATGTCTATTATGTTGTATCCACAACATAAATCCTCTATTAACCGCTAAGTCAAACTAAGCATGCAACCTCTATTAGCGGTTATTCCTATCGTACGGCTTGTACGTACTGGTGGCCAGCTAATCACGCACATCCGTATTCTACATGCGACACACAACTTCGTGGTACAACGTGTCAAGGCCATGAATACAACACACAAGGTGGTCCCTTAAATCTAGGTTTAATGTGTAAGAAAAATAATACATAGCAAGAAATATAAATAAACAGTAAATTCTAACAGGTTATGCCATGTATCACAGTTTATTTTGCATAAAGGAAATAAATAATGCTTGAAATATGAGCTAAAATAAATAAACAACAAATGGCGAGGTGTCTTGCCTGAGGTCCTTGCTGGTGAAACCGATAATCCCGTTGGGTACAGAATAGTCACAGGGCTACACAAGATGAACTCAGCCGATGTGACAGACTTCTAAAATAAAAATCAAAAATAAAATATTCTAAAATTTTTTTGATTCCTGGTTCTCCCAGAATCTCAAAAACACTAAAACGTGTCAGATTTCGGACCACTGACACTCCACAAATTTTTCAGAAAATTAAGTTCCAAATTTATGAAAATAAAATTTACATTCAGAAAATATACCTCAATACGATTCCAACAAAAAAAACTAGAGGTCAAAAGGAGTCCGGAGTTGGAAGTTATGGTCATTCGAAATTGCTACAACCTTTGAAAATTGAGGCTGAATTTATGACAAAAAAATAGAAAATTTTTGACAAGGATGGTTTGAAAGATGATTTGTGCTAAAAATAATATGGAGGAGTACCTGCCTATTTATAGAATATGGGAATTCCCAATTAGATAAGAATTAGGATTCCTTTAAACCCAATTTAGATATTTAATAATTTAATTTAAAAGCAATCAAAATCCAAATCCAAATCCAAATCTAATTTAAATCAAATCAAATTCTCTTAGTTTAAAATCAAATCAATTAAATCCAATTTAAATCTATTTAAATTTTTAGCTCAAAATCAAATGGGATAAATAAATTTTGAATATTTAACTATTTAAATAAATCGAAAAATCAAATCAAGATTTAAATGGCAACCATAACTTCCAAATATATTTTTCAAAATACCAATAATAATAATTTCGAAAATAATAATTATTTTTAAATATCTTTTTAATTAATAAAATATTTATTAATAAATATCAAAAATTATATTTTTATTTAAAATAGTCTAATAAATAATTACTAAATGTATGTATGCACTAATAATGCATACATGATTATGCTTTTCCTAGTATACAATGAAATATTATTTATGATTAATAACTGCTAAAAATAAAATGATTTTTATAGCAAGAATAATAATTATATAATATTTTGAAAGTGTATAATAAAATAGAAAAATGTTTTTCTAAAATATGTACGCTCGCACATATTCGCACTTGACGAGCAACTACGTAAAATAAAATTTCGTACGCGACGTACAATACGACTATGCGACGTACAATATAAAAATTTTAAATCAGTACCAAATTTAATATATATAAAAAATAGTTAAAATTTAGGGGTTTTACAGTCCTGACTGGACCTGTTGATAAATTTTACAAATAGCCTGGAGGCTGCCTGCTAGCCTAGAGAAGACACAGTAGAGGTTGTATAGATAGCTAGGATTTTCCTCATAGTTTATTTTCAGTTGTCATGAGTTGTATTTATGGATTACTATATTTGAGCTTTGAGATGTATTTCTGGGTTGTGTAGCTTAGACACTTATACTTCTATCTGCTGTATCTTATTTGGATTTTATGTTTTATCTATCTTCCATTATGTCCTACCTTAGATGTGATTGAGTTTACATTCTGCTATGTCACCCCCATTCGGGGAGTATAAACTGCTTAGCCTTATACTGTTAGATGCATGAGACCTAGGACAGCTTTCTACTGCCGACACTGCGGTGTAGGCTGGACGTACCCACGTCTCGTGCCCTTACTCTAGCGTGCGCGGGTCGTGACACATTTTTAGTGGTGGCCTATGCAGGTCGAGTTTTTGTAGTGGTATTCGGACGAGAGTACCACTACAGCCTGTAGTAGGATTAGGATATATTTTTGAAGGTACTCAATCACAGTTAGGATCCCTTGAGAGATTCCTGGGACGACCCTTGAGAATCTTATTTAACTTCGATTTGAAAACTCTCTTCCCTTGATTTGATTTATCTTTACTTTCTGTTGTTGAATTTGAGTTTGTATTTATTGATTTTGATGGATTATTGTTGAATTTGAGTTGTATTTATTGATTTTGATGAAAGATTGTTGAATTTTGAATCTTGATGTTAGCTGTAGCATCCGAGTTTGTATTTATATGATTTGAAAGATTTTTGTTCATTTATAAATCTTGATGTTCGTTGATAAATTTGATTTTTGGGTTTTCATAGTTGATTTAATTTAATTTTTGTCAAGATGAAATTATATGGGCTAGGTCATCTAAGTTTTGGAATCTAGTCTTCTATAGTCATATTAGCCAGCATGGTGAGAACATATAGTCTGATTTTGGATGTATTTCTCGGGTGTGGGAATTTAAGGTTTTCGCAGCCAAGCTAGCGAAATCGCGAAAATGTTAAATACCATGATTCTAGAGGTATGTGCCTAAGTCGAGGACTCTGTGATTATCGTAGCCTTGCTTACTAGTATGACGAGGATTTAGAGTACCATGATTTTGGATAGACGCATATGATTATCAGATTGTACCTTAAATATTTTCGAACATATTTTCTCTACTTTTGTTCAGTCCTTCAAAAAAAAAGAATTTTTATTTGTTTATTTTGTTTTGCTTCTCATTATTTAACTTAGGAGTAGGTTTAGCTATTTTTATAAACCTTTGTGTAACTTCTTACTATGAATTTCTTCTTAATACAATGAATTGATGATTTCTGCTAGACCTTATCTTAGATTTGATATTATAGCCCTGATTTCAAAATGGTTCCTTCTTTTAAATAGATAAGCAGAACAGATTTTATCGTTATTTTCGTCTTGCTATTATTCTTGTATTAAATAATAATAATAATTAAAAAAATTGTCTTGGTTACATCAATCACCTACTTTGCAATCTTAGTAAGAATCTGAATGTTGGTCGTGATATAGAATTTGATTTTTATAATGGGACATGGAATATATATAGTGGACACTTGCTTAACACGTATGCATGCTACACTTTGATTCCTACCTATCTAAATACATATTAATATGTCGTTGATGTTTAAATTTTCAAAATCTCGATATTTTTGGTTCTCTGCTTTTTCCAGCTTAAACTCGTATTTTAAAATAAATTTCATGTTATTAGTTATGTTTACATCACTGCACATGTATGTTATACATAGGGTTTCAATTCAAAAAAAAAAATAGTTGAGTTTTGTGTTTGAAATTGTCAAATCTAAGACTGTGTGCATATTAACCCTTAATACTGGATTCCAAATGTTAGTTTAAATTGCTATTTTTAAATGTGATATTTTAACCTATATACATTGTTGTATGTAGGGACATAAATTTAGGTTTCATATTCTTACATGGTAGTTTGTGATAAACATTGGGTTGGTTTGATTTTTGAATTTCTCCAAAATTCTAAAACTGAATACATGTTAACATTTTTTCTTACATTATTAGCTTAGTTTCAGATTTTGTATGTAAATGCTGAACTAAAACTGGATTTAACCTTTCAATACTAAGCTATAACCCTGTACAAGGACACACACCCTAACTTAGTATACACTGCCATGTAAACCTAACCCTTCCTCTATGTTATATTCACATATCTATATAGATATATATAGAGCTTAGGCATACATGTTATAATGTATACAGATAACTAAATCTCTACCTCTTTTATATATATATATATATTAATATATATATATATATATTATATATATATATATATATATATATATATATATATATATGGTCAACCATGCATGTTATGAGTAAATAGGTTGTGTATTTTAGATTGTTTAACCAATATGCCATGAGTAGTGTAACTGGATAGCTATTGTTTTGAAACCCAAATCCTCCTATACACTTTCATGTATAATTCACATACACACATGCCTACTATCTAACCATATGAACATGTCCACATACACCCATACAAATACGAACCATATAACCTTTACATAATGCTAGCTTTTCCCTCTCTAACGCTATATATATAAATATATTGTGATTGGATTTCAATGCAATTGACTTTCATTTTTTTCTTTTGATTGTGATATTTTCTTTGAATAGTATCCCTTAATAGAAAATTGGTGGTTATCTTTATTTTATTTTTGAATAGTACCAGTTTCATATAGGATGGTAGACAACCTTACAAGTTTTGATGATTGTTATTTCTGTATCTTTTCTAGTATAGCACCCCTAATTGCTTTTGTGTTTTGATACCCTATGACCGTTTCGGTTAGCATGACTAGTATACCTAGATGAGACTTTCACTGCCACCATATACCATGACCTTGTATGTCGTCCTTTTGATGGTATGATTTGTTTAAGTTCTCGGACTTGATTGTGTCGGTTTGACCTAGAAGGAGTATGAACATTTTAATTTCGAGAATGAAATTTTTATAAGGTGGGTAGGATGTGAGCACCCTGAATTTCGGGTTAACTTTTTTTTTATTTTTATTTTATTTCTGATTGATTTAGTTTCCATAAATAATTTATTCTGTTTATTATCTTTAAGTGTACTTTTCCGTGCCTTTGATATTTGGAGTGTCAGGGATGTTCAACTCTGGAAATCTTCTTCACGAGTTTTGTAGTAGACATGATTATCTTTATGATGGTATATAATGTCTCATCCAAACTTGTTCCCTTGTACTCTTTCTGCTTCGCACAACTTCGGGTCGATTTAGACCATTTGATTATTAATTAATTTTCCCACTCTTTTCCTTGATTATTATTAGCACATTACCGTGACTTTTGAATTGGGAGCACCAGACCAGACATTTTCTTGAAACCAACTTATCATCCATGATCTACTCGAGACGCTCTTCACCCATGACCTTCGTGTCCAACTCAGACACATCATTTTGTGCTCTATTTTGTTCACACAACTTTTCTGACACGTGACCCGATTTTATTGTACCCCACGGTGTCACATTTATTTTTCAACTTGATTTGTGGGTACCCTGTCGACCAAAACCTGTCAGCCCCAATTATATACATGGTCCACATTAAGCCTACTACCCGCATGACACTTGTGTCCCATTTATTGGAATCCCCACATGCTACTTATTTGCCCATGATTATCAACACCTATTTTAATTTTAATATTGCGCCATATCCGATTTTGATCCAATCCGGCTTGACCGAACCCAGTCCAAGCTTCATGTTTCTCTTCCTTATGACATCCTCACTTTCTTCGTCCAAAAATAATACTAAATACTCATTCTACCTATTTCTAATATTTATTGGAAATTCTATTTATTAAAATCCCTATAGGATAACCTATTTTTCGCTATATTAAATCCTAGCCATAGGTTCCCTCTCATTCAATCCTCACCATAAATCTTTCTAAACACTCAAACCCACACACCCCTATGTATTGGCCGGCCCTAAGAAATTTCATGGAGAGAATCTTTTTTCTCTCTACTTTATCCCTCACATTAATTATCACTCTCATTCTCTCTCTCTCTTCCATCCTAACCAACTACACAACAACCCCATGGCCGAAAACCTCTCCAGCACCCTCCCTTTCATGAGCAGCCACCTCCTCCTTCCGAACTCCACCACAGCCATTCTCTCCATGCCGAGCTTCTCTTCCTCCTCACCAACTCTTCTCCTCCATTATATTAGCTCTAGCACCACCATCAATAACCACCACCCGCACCACCATAGCCGCCACCACCTCCACCGCACGTTAGCCATCGCCCCGCTACGCCAGGCCGTGCCTCTGTTGGGCCAGACCAGGCGCGCAGCCCCGTGCACTGCTGCAGCAGCAACAGCGGGCATGGCCGTCCCATTTCCCGTGCGTACAGGTGCCACCGTCGGCGCCGTGGCCGCCGTGGTCGGCGTGGCCGACCCCCACTTGGCTGGGCGTACCCCCGAGGGAGGCCCTATAGCCGTCGTTCGCCTGTACGACGAGTATCGGAGGCGATCCGTGCATTTGGCACGGGTTCCCGTCGTGACGAGCCCGAAAACGAAGCTGAAATGCCGCCCCATCGTAGCAACTTTACGCACGTTTTCACAAAAATCTGACTGTTGCATCAACAATTTCTTCGCTCCGTCACAATTTTGGTATATCCACCTTCACTCCTGTCAATTTTCGTCCGTTAATTTTATCGTTTGATACATTAAAACCGGCCACCAAGTTGACAGTTTAAATTGTATTAATTTTGGACAGTTTTGCGGAGCCAACTTCGTCAGCTTGTACCTCCTCCACCGTAGCTCCGTTTGACATGCTACCAGTTCCGATGCGAAGCTGGTATAACCCTCTTACTACCCCTCCAGTTTCGTTTCATTGTGAGCTTCTTTGATTGGTTGAATTCGACGCTAAATTTGGCGGTCCTAATTCGTAATTTCCAACTTGTAAAATTTCATTTTTGAACATGGGACTCCAGATTTCATTTCTGACACCGCCAGTAGACTCGTGGCATCGTTCTGGCATGTTTTCATATAAAATTTGTTAGATTTGGAGGGCGTGGGCCCTGGCACGTATTTCGGTGCAAAGTTGGTCCCACGGTCCGGGTCAACGGGACTTTTTGACGTCGGCTCATCGAAATCCAATTCCGGATATACCGTTGAGTTCGTATCGTCATTCTGGACTCGTTGACATATAATTTTCTAGGTTTTGGTGGACATTGGACCCGACACGCATTTCAGTGCAATTCGGATACCAATATCCGGGTCAACAGGTCATTTTGAGATCGGCTCATCGGAATTCAATTCCGGATATACCATTGAGTTCGTATTGTCATTCTGGACTCGTTGACATGTAGTTTGCTGAGTTTTGAGAACATTGGCTCCGGCACGCATTTTCGTGCAAACCGGAATTCCAAGTTCTAGTCAATGGACCAAATTGAGATCGGGTCAACGGAATCCAATTCCGGATATACCGTTGGGTTCGTATCATCATTCTGGGTTCATGGATATATAATTTGTTATATTTTGTAGACTTGTTTTCTTGTACATTTTTTGGTACAAAATGGCTCCGACACGGATACCGTTTTTGACCCAAAATTACCTTTTTGCCCTTGTGTCCAAATTGGACCGATGGGTAGGCTATCCTAGCTAATTTGACCATTCTGGACACGTTGGAGATGTTTATTTCATAATCCGATAATGTTTGTTGATAATTTCTCTGAGTTTAACCTTTTTATAAATAATTAATAATTAATTCTTATAATGTTCGTATTTTGGGATTAGTACAACAAAACTGAGATTGGTCAATTCCAGTGATCTCACATCGCTAAAATTGGCAAGACGAACACGTGGATCACTATAATAAGATTATTAACTTTACCGTTAATCATCTTATCTCGATTTGCATGTCGTAAGTTTCGACGTACGAATAACGAAGTACACTTTATATCTTTAATCATTAGACTAGAATTAACCCTGTTTGACCAGTTGACCAAAAGTCAACTGTAAGTCAACACTTGACCTAGATTGACTAGATTGTTGACCGGAGTTGACCTAGAGTTGATTTAACTTAGAAGAACCTAGGATAATATAGATTGCTTGTAGAGATTCATTTATTACAACTTGAACACCTTGTAACCTGTGTTACTTTAAATAGGACTTTGGGGCTTCAGTTGGACCCCCATACTTATCAGCTGTTCAGGTTATCAGGCGAGTACATTCTCTGATCATTTTATATCCTGTTTAGAATTATATTCCTGCTTTAGATTACTTTACTTGATGCTGTCACGACATTATCACGGATTAGTACTGTTTGGATCTCTTCATGCGATGTTATCCCCCTCGGGAGCATCGGGTACATTGTGTCATGTGCATTTCATTTTCATTATGTACTTCTGTGCTTTCACCATACATGTACACTCTTGTGAATCATTTACTCTCATGTTCACAGAGCCCTCATATATACTATCATGTACACCCTTTCATGGGCCCTCATGTGATATCATGTATAATAACATAACCTGCTTAGATCCTTGTGTATTGATTGGGGAACGGGGGAGTGCTAGTAGTCATGTGAACAATTCCATAGTAGTGTAGATCATGTGAAACTCTTTAGAGTAGATCATGTACAAATCTGTTATGTTCACATGTGCTATCTTGTACTCTACATCACTAGCCACTGTTAGTTCTCTATTTATAGTAGATATTTTTATTACAGTTCTCTCTCTGTTTACATACTATATTTCTTTCAGATCTTGTATCTTACTTTACTGCATGATTATACTTTCTAACCTGCTATGATCTGTTGAGATGTACTGTGCTCGCTCCTGTCCTGACTGGACCTGTTGATAAATTTTACAGATAGCCTGGAGGTTGCCTGCTAGCCTAGAGGAGACACAGTAGAGGTTGTATAGATAGCTAGGGTTTTGCTTATAGTTTATTTTCAGTTGTCTTGAGTTGTATTTATGGATTACTGTATTTGAGCTTTGAGATGTATTTATGGGTTGTGTATCTTAGGCACTTAGACTTCTCTCTACTGTATCTCTTTTGCATTTCATGTTTTATCTATCTTCCATTATGCCCTACCTTAGATGTGATTGAGTTTACATTCTGCTATGTCACCCCCATTCGGGGAGTATAAACTGCTTAGCCTTATACTGTTAGATGCATGAAACCTATGACAGCGTTCTACCGCCGATACTGCGGCGTAGGCTGGATGTACCCACGTCTCATGCCCTTACTCTAGGGTTCGAGTCGTGACAAGAAGGTAGCATCTCTCTAAAAGCGATAGAAAATAATCGCTCCATAAAAACTTGACAATCATGACTCTTCATCCCTATCAACATGCGTTCGTTGAGATCGACACATCTCGCCAGATTCGATACGTAACCATCAGAAAATCTCAACTTTGAAATCCATTTACATATTATCAGTTTATCATCTCCACTCAATGTAAATGGTGCTGGAGGCTTCACCCAGTTACCATTGGACCTTTGCGATAGATGCAACTCTGGACGCTTGTAAATAATTTCTAACTCCTTCCTTGATTTAATATTGTCTTTCATTTTGCCCTTAATATCCATCACAGTATTAAATATGTTGTCAAATATTTTTTTTCTGTATGCATGACATCGAGATTGTTTCTTATGAGATTGTTCGGCCAATAAGGCAAATCCTAAAAGATACTCCATTTCGTCCAATTGTGATGCTGTCCGATAGTCCGATCTCAGATTTTCCATGACAGTCGGTAAATCTCTAACCACTTTCCAAACTACATATCCCGTTAATCTCAATGGAAGAAAAGATACTTCCCGTCTACCAGCCCTGAATTCATCTCTGTTCCTTCTCCATGAATGTGACGAAGGAAGAAACTGGCGGTAGCAATAAAAAACACGCCTTTCCTCCATTCTGAAGGCGAAATACCTTACTCTTCCCAATGCATATCGGACATGACATAATACCATGAGTACTCCACCACGATAACATCCCGTAAGCTGGAAAATCGTTGATGGTCCACATTAGCATTGCCCTCATCTGAAAGTTCTGCTCCATCGATATATCAAACGTCTGGACGCCAAACTACCATAATTGTTTCAACTCGTCCACCAATGGTTTCAAGTAGATATCGAAGTTCTTCATTGGATTTCTTGGATCGGGTATGATAAGTATGAGGAACATGTAAGGAGTTTTCAGGCACATCCACGGTGGTAGAATGTACGGGGTCAAAATCATCGGCCAACAAGAGTATTGCATCCCCGACTGTCCGAATGGAGTGAATCTATTAGAACATAAAGCCAATCGAACATTCCTAGGCTCCACAGCAAAATCAGGATGACACCGATCAAAATGCTTCCATGCTTCTTGTTTGCCATAAAATATAAATGAACAGAACAATTATCGGAGGACCGGACTTTTACTTCACGTTACAAACTCGCTTGTACAAAGAAAACCTAGGGACGAAAACCTAGGTACAATAATCTAAGTACAATTGTTTATTTTAGATTCTGGAGGGTGACGATAGAGGCTCGAAAAAGCGACGGCAGCTCTGCCTTACTCCTTGGACGATCGGTATATAGCCTTGGCTCCAGAAGAATGCTTGGCGTTAGAAGAAATGCTCTTCTTGCTCTCCTTATTTTGCTCTTCTGGCTTCTCTCTCTCTGGATTGATCTCTGTCGATTTTTCTCTCTGATTATTGGGAGGAGTGTCTCTCTGTATGTGCGTATCTCTCTCTGTCAGTATATATTACAAGGGAATGGCACCTTGCTATTTATAATAGTGGGAGCATCATTAGGGTTTACCATGATTGCCTCTTGGAGATGGTGGCAGCCTGTGGAGTGGTCAATCTAGGCCATTCGTTTTAATTGTGACGAATCCGGATCATTGAGTGTAGATTACACTAAATCTCATCAGCCATTAATGTTGATGGGAATAAATCTTCCTTATAATGATCTTCTGATGTCTGCGAATAAATTTGATTTATTCTCCTGCCACGTGTCCCAGGTTATGGGGATTTGACCCGATCTTTGACTGCAAGAAATCTGAGAAATTGATCGGCTTAGGACACATGTCCTAGGAACCACTGGGGGATCTGAACCGCATGAAGATTGAGCCGCATAAGATTTGGGCCGCATAAGATTTGGGCCGCATATGGTTTTGGGCCACGTGTCAGGGCTGCCTGGGTAGTGGCCCTCCCTCGAACCTTTGGACCGCATGGAGGTGATCATTACGAGCCGCATAGGAAAACAGCCGCGTGGAAATGGTCCGCTTGAGCCGCATGGGAAGGCCTCCGTTTTGAGCCGCATGAGACTGTTTCGGCCTGTGTCGCATAGGACGGCTTCATTCTGAACCGCATGAGAAGTCTTTGCTTGAGCCGCATGAGGCTGTCTCGGCCTGAGCCGCATAGGACAGCTTTATTCTGAACCGTATGAGAAGTCTTTGCTCGAGCCGCATACGAACGCCCACGTGACGAGGCCACGTGGCATTTTTATGGCTCTCGGGGGATTTGTGTCAGAGATCTCTTTCTCTTCCCTAGAGGTCTGTCATTATGACAGAGTCATAATTACCTTTTCATGTCAGGGCTGTCACTTTTTCAGAGTTGTCAGCCGTCAGAGTGATTAATGCGGTATGGGGGCGGAGGGGAGCACTGTTACGCCATGTGTCTTCTGAGCCGCATGGGATGTCTTGGGCCGCATAGTCCCTTATGCCACATGACTCTCTGAGCGGCATGGGCTTTCTGAGCCGCATGGGGTTCCTTGGCCGCATGGATCATTTTCTTTAATATTTTCCATGCTTCTACAAGACCCCCTTCAAAGTTTTCAATTTGCAAAATTGAAATACTTTGAATAAGAAGCATGGCTGTATATCCTTTTTGGCCGCATATGAAACCCTGACCGCATAGAGATCTTAAGCCGCATAGATTGGTGAGTCGCACAAATTGACTTAGCCGCACAGATAGTTCAGCCGCATAGAACTTTCGGCCACATCATCGTTGCCACGTATGGCAATCTTTTGCATCAAATGCTGTTTTGATTTGCTGTCAGCTTTTAAGGCCACTTTTTGGTGCGGGATCCTAGGCGTTTGGCCTTCATTTTCGGCGGCTCACCGCGATGACTGAAGGGTCGGTGTACGAGAATCGAAATGCCTCATTTTTTGTTTATAAATATGGATGAGTTTAGCCGGAGGGACTTATTTACCTTCTTCTTCGTTCACTCCTTTTGCTGTCTCCTCTTCCTTATCTTCTTTTTCTGACCGTCGAAGAAAATGGCTCCTAAGTCTTCCAAAGTTGTCTCCGCCGCCGCGAAGGGCAAGAAGGTGACGTCTTCGTCGGCCGTCGAGCCCGAAGCACCCGAAGTGCTGTCTGATGTTCGTCCTGCTTTCAATGGTAAGGGTTGCATTTGAATCTTGAGAACCCATGGCTCTGTTGCATATTTATGCACAAGCCTCCCCCCAAGTTGATGGTAGAGCCGCATATGCTGTATGGGCCGCATGACCTTCTCATATCCGAGCCGCATAGAAAATACCCCATGTTTGAACCGCATGAGAAGGATTTGAGTCTCTAGATAAAAACCACATAAAGTCTCCTCTGAACGGAGCCGCATACGTTTCTAACAGGCTGAACCGCATGGCATTTTGTGCCGCATGAGCTCTTCTGTTAGAACCGCGTATATTCAACTGATCCATATAAGCTATCGAGCTAGTGTCATATAGAACTTCCGTCTGATTTGGGCCGCATGAGACTGTGTTGACCCGAACCGCATAGGCTTCCTCGAAACCGCATCTCCTGAGGCCCAATTGGAATGGAGCTGCATAAGGCTTCGTTGACCCGAGCCACATAGGCTCGTGGGAACTTCTTTATTCAGTATTTTTTTTTGTTTGCTTTAACCATCTTTTAATCCTATTTCTCTTTGTCCTTTTTTTCAGTGAACCTCCCAACCAACCCAGCAGGAGAGCTTCTTGTGGGTTCAGCTCAGTTCGCCGTGGGCGTGCGGCTTGATGACATAATCCGTCGTATAGTGGATCAGCTTCCCGCTAATGAACCTAGGAAGAGAATGGCTGCCATTAACCAACCTTTCCACTTTTTTTGTTCCATGATGAATTCGGAGAAGCTGGATGGAGAATATCTAAAATCGGCTTTTCTCTTTGGGGACGCCTTTTCCAAAATGAACTCCCGATTGCTGGATGTTTCGGAGCACTGGGATTTTTCTGTAGACGGAGTAGAGATCCATATCCCCGAGATGGAGCGGTGTAACGCCCCAGTCCCAAAATACGTAGGACCAAGTACGTAGACATGTCAGCTGTATACATAAAAAATACATGGACCTCGTATGTATACATAAGCTGTAAAATATAGTAATCCAAGACAACTAAATCTCATCCACAATGAAAGGAATAATAATATAGAAATCAACTTAAATATTTATGATACAATCGTTGGGCGGAGACAAAGTCCACTACCAACTAATTTAAAAAGAGAAGAAATATACAAAGAAAGTGATTGGTCGAGCAAAGCAATGACAAGTCCAAAAGCAGTCATCACGAAGGAAGGAATGGCCTTAGCTAGAGCACCTGCAAGAAATCACGAAAATACATACCTGGGGAAAAACCAGGTCCTCAGAGGGACGTAACAAGACACATAATATCATGCCGATAAACTGAATAAATAAACTCAACAGAAAAGTATGCATGAGTAAAGGTTCCTAACCATTCTATGTGACATGCATTTTGAGGACAACGTTCTACGCAGGGGCTGTAACGGATTCACGCAAGCAAGTAATAGAGAGTGACCAGCAAGTAGCGCTCATCCGAGACGCTATCGGCCTGGGCAGAAGGTAGTGCTCATGAGAGTCTCCCTCGGCCCAAAATGTGTATAAAAATAAAATGTAGCCCCTACGCTAATAACTGTCCCCTCCCCTCCAATGATACTATACATGTGTCGACTCCACGACACTATTTAATCCTTAATAACTGCCAAAGTCTTCTACACAATCTATTAGCAGTTATATTCTAACGCATGCGCACGGGGGATCAGCCCACACGCAAGTGACCCCTACATGATACTCACAACTCTCACACACAACTCGTGTACAATCGTGACAAGTCAATAAGACACACTAAATCTGACGGTAGTCCCTTAACTCTAGGCCAATTGCATAAAATATAGTAATTTGTATTTACATATAATTTAAAAAGAAATAACTAAAACATGCATGATATTGAGAGGAAATTTAAACAGTAAAGGCAAGGTGTCTTGCCTGAGGTTATGTGCAAAAGAGAATAATCCAGTAGCTCGAATAGACCAATAGATGAAGCAAGAAAAGCCAAATGCCGCAGATGACTCCGGATGCTGCAACAAACATCACGAACGAGTTTGGAATATAAGATATGCCTAGGAAATGCCTGTCCAAAAGTTAAATTCTGGAACAGGGGCAAATCGTAATTTTGGGTCAAAACGATGTCCGCCGTTGGACCCGCTTTGCACCAAAATGCGTGCCAATATCTACGGTCTCTAAAGTCGTCAAACTACATGTCTACAGATTTGTTTTGATGAGACGAACCCAACGGTATGTCCAATTTTGGATTCCGGTGGACTGTGCACAAAATTGCCCGTTGAGTGGGATTGTGGGCCCGCCAAAATAGCGTTCCGATCAACGGTCTCAGAATCAGACCAAACTTGGCTCGCAGGACCAGAAAACTATTTCGAGTCCAATGGCGCAAGTTTCATCGCGATATGATGAGTGTGCACAAAGTTGTGACTTAATTTGCAAAGAGTCGATACGGGGTATCTCGACGGATACGCATTGATTTCGTCACGCATATGCAACGAAATCGGGTTCCGTCAGTTCCCACACGTCGACAACATCCATACGCGCCTTTCGATGCGTATAGTGCTTGACCATGTTGCCCGGTTTGTCGGGATGGATGCCGTATCGGGGTGTTTTTCCACTTTTTGAAAACAGAATTTACAATATTTTGGAAACCTTTAACAACGTGTAACTTTCTACATACTAATTGAAAAGTGAATCCAAAAGGTGCGTTACAATCTCGGTTATGTTGTCCTTGACTGTCTTCAATTAGTTTTTATGAAAGTTTGATGGACAGCGAGAAAAGTGGCCGACAAGTTGGTGTTTCAAAACAGTTTTTAATATTCAGAAAAGTGGATTTTTCTCCAACTTCGTCTCAATTTTTCGAGCAAGTTGGATGGCCATGTCAAAATCCACCTGAGGGATCTTGAAGAGGATCAAGTCTACTTTCCAAAACATTTTACGGATCGAAAATCGGAGTTACGAGCAAAAAGTTACGTCGTAGGAAAGTAGGGTACCTTGAGTGGGAAAACTGCTCCGTGGGTGATGTGGGGCTGACTTCCGATGCTCCGTTCGTCGTGCACACAACTCCGTTGCTGGTGAAACAAACTCGTAGACGAAGAGGGTATGATCAGCCCCAACTTTCGTTTTGGAAGTTTAGGGTTTTGGTAATTGTGGAAAAAGTTATATATAAAACCAATTGGTTGAAAACCTAATACTATTACTACTACTAATAAGCCAATTAGGCTTTACCCATCGGTTTTGTGCTTAGCTTGCTGCTGAAGCAGCAAGCATGGGATAGGGAGGGGCCCGCCCACTTAATGGGTGGGTGTGGTTGTTTATATTTTTTTTTTCTTTTTTTCTTTTTCTTTTTCTTTACTTATTCCTTTCTTAAACTTTATTATATATATCTATATATATATATATATATATATATATATATATATATATATATATATATATATATATATATATGCACATATCCATAAATACACCAAAAAATCTATTTAAAATTCAAATACCATTTAAAAATCAACTATCCAATTATTTAATATATTTGAGCATATCTACATATATATATATATAAATCCAATCCTTAATAAATCAACTAAAAATATTAATAATATTTTAATAGGAAAACATGTTTATTAAATCTCCACAAAATAACTTAAATTATAATAAAATAATAATAATCGTCCCAATGGGTGTACTTTACCGCTCACCCATATATGGGTCTAAAAAATTGTACCATCTTGTAAAATATTATTTTATTAATAAAACATAAATTTTGTAACAGAAGTCAATAAATATTCAACAAGTCTCAAAATTATTTAAAAATACTTGTACACACATGAAATGTTCCTACATGGCCATCTTAGTCACCCCACATGCTCACATGGGCTTAAATTTGTTCGGGCCCTGTTCGGGCTGAATTGGCCAACGCGGGTCATCAAAAAAATAAAATAAAACCATTAATTGTATAAATTCATTTTTAAGTCTAATAAAATAAAAATAAATAATTATAAAAATAGGGGTTTTACATCCTACCCAACTTACAAGAATTTTGTCCTCGAAATTTAGGATTTATAGGATAGATAGTGTTGAGGGATAGGAAGAGTTTGTCAATACCAAAATACAATTTAATTTTGGAGGAGGCGCTAAAACGGCGTTCAACACCACCATGCAAATAGAAAATTGTGGAGTCGATATATACAAAATATATCATGGTTATGGAATTGAATAAGGGTTGCCTGTGAAGGTAGCAAAATTTCGATAATCCAATTTGGAGGGTAATAAGGAATTGAGTGGACCAAAGAGAATAATTTAGACATTTGGGAGATGTGGTTCCAAGAGAGAAACTGGAGATTAATCGCCTCGATCGAGAATTTGATTGAAGTGAATGATTAGAATCATTCTCGAGTGCTCAAGAATAATTGAAAGGACATGATAATAATTCTAGGTTTGAGAATGAGTAGTTAAAGGCGAGGATATAGCCACATGAGTCGGTCGGTGGCTATCTACATTTGTGTACTATTATCCGATTGGACAACCAAGGATGATACCTTGAGTCTATCTTAGCAAGTACCGTGCCTTGTCTTTCCAAAATAAGTAAAAGACAAGAACAACAAAGGTTTCAAAGACGGTGTTATATATTGAGTACGAATTACGGGGTTCATTGGTAGCGAAAATAATTCTAAAGTGAATTGCCAAGGCTGTCGCGGATGAGACTCTAAGGCAAGTTTACTATGTCTCCATCCGCATAAAATAAGTTATGATAAGCAAACCAAAGTTCAATAGGTTGATCAGACCATCATACACCGGTTCTGATTAGACAATATGTTAGTGGGTGCACCCAATAAAATATGTCATAATCAAGCTTGATAACGAAATAAGCTTGCAAAACTGAAACTACATTAGCAGCATGGGATAGTCAAAATATGTGCAAGGGAGGTACTGATGAAGGAAATTAAATAGTCCAAGATCTTTTAAAATCAAGGCTCGCCCGAAGTTTGGGCCTATACAGTCGGCTTGGTTGACTAGATAATTTAGGGTCCACTGAATTCTATGGTCCAAGTGAACCTATCAATGTGGTTCACAAGAAAGATGTTTGTTAGGTGGTGAGGTATTCTACCCAACTTAGAAGAGTTAAGCTAGTAGTGTGATGGGACAAAGGGTCAAGCAATCAAGATAAAGTACAAATTTAAGCATTGAAGGAATTCAAGTAGAACATCATCACATATCGGGTCGAAGAATTTGAGTCAAAGTTGGATCTCTAATTAAAGTCAGAAAGTATTTGGTGTCATGGTAGAGTTTATAGTTTAGTCATTTTGACCAGAAAGTCATGTCAAGAAAATAGAGTACAAGGAGACGTGTTCTAGTGGGACATGATATATCTACATGAAGGTGGGCTCATCTAGGTCTTACATATGAAATTTGTCGAAAGGAAAAGTCTAGTGTCATGCTCCAAATATCCAAGTGACGGTAAGGGACACCAAAAGATCTAAAGTAGAAAGTGGAAGTTCACGAGGTGATAATTAATGTACAAAAATAAAAAAGATCAAGTTTAAAGCATAAAATAAAATTAATTAGAGAATCCAATAAAATCATTTAGGGACATAGTTCTAGTGAGAAGATAGTCCATTAAATGAATACAGTTAAGGAACATTAGATCATTATTCAAATTGCAAATGGGTTGGAAGGTCGCAATTAAAAGATCTAGAATTGAAGGAAGGTCGAGTAAGCCGAGGAAGAAATACAGTCACATAGCTGGGTAGATGACTTACAACACTTGTG
Source organism: Iris pallida (assembly GCA_029216955.1). NCBI lineage: Eukaryota > Viridiplantae > Streptophyta > Magnoliopsida > Asparagales > Iridaceae > Iris > Iris pallida. Next base: position 17,097,112 of record JANAVB010012999.1, on the reverse strand, counting down.
TATATACTACTATCATGGTCATGGGTGTCATGGCAATTAGTGTGGAATACTCAGTAGGGTTATCTTGGGGCCTACCATTAAAATTTAACTCAAGTATCCTCGAAAAAGTCCAAAATTAAAATTTCAAAAATATACCACCAAAATTTGTATTCACTCCAAGCTGTTCAAATTCTTCACAAAAAATTTATATCACTCTCATAAATATCAAAGCAAAATTTTATTACGTTACTACTAACCTTTTCCAAAATTAATGTTTAATTCTCAACTATTTAACTCATGAGTTCATAATTTACGAATCCATAAAATTTCACAATCAAAAAATTTTAACACTCTATAATTTTCAAATAACTCATAATAAAACTCTTAGCATATTAAAGCAATCTCAAAAATTAAGCTCAATGCTCTCATAAATTTTAACTTTTCATGCTAAGTTATTCCAACAAAATCACAACTTTTAAATGGTAACTTCATTTAATCAATCAAAATAACTTTCCATCACATCCTTCGAAATTATCAAAAAAATTTAATATTAGCAATCCCTCATTAAACTAAGTTTTCAAATAATCTTATCAGTCAAAATCTTTTTTTTTTCAAAAATCTAAATAGATCTGTAAATCCTCAATCATAGGACACAATTTAAAATAAAGAAAAATTCTTAAAAATTGTTTTCATAACTTTCAAATATTTAAACCAAAATTCGCCATCATTACTTTCACTTAAAATTTAAAATTTACTAAACACGAAAATCGCAAGTTGTACAACTCAAATTTAAATAATTTCTATGGCCATTTGTGAAACCCGTAATTTTTCCGCAAATATTTAGGAATTATTTCTCGTTATTTTATTGTGCTTAAATAGATTTTTTTTCGATAAAACAAAATTTTATTAATTGTGAAAGTGTTAGTTTAATATTAATGTTATCTTTAGTTAAATTATTATCCAAAATTAATATGGATTTTTCTTTGATTAGCCAGACCTGTTCCTAAAGACCAAATGTAACTTAAAGTATTTCAAAATAAATATTGATTATATTTTTTAAATAAATTTATGTAGGCCAAAATCCTTTTAATTACCTATAATATTAGAGCTCAAAACCTATTTTCCAATAGACCATTAATTGACTGGGCCTTGATCCTTAACAGCCCAACAAGAATTTTTATAACCTATTATTTTACAAAACCTTAGCCATTAGATTAGAAGTCCATGAGTAAGCGTTACTCATAATGTTTCCAAAGCCCATTAGTTGGAAAAAGCCCAAGTCCAATTGTTCCTTATAGCTAAGTTTATTTAAACCAATTGTTCCAACCCAATTGTTCTCAAACCCAATGTCTTTACTAGCATCAGCTAGTGTACAGAACATTGTTAGGAAGAAAGTTTCCTTTGGCTTGAAGAGCTTTAAAAGCTCTGAAGCTTTTCTCCTTCCCAACCGTAGAGATCCGTTTGGTTCTCAAACCGATGGCCCCTCGGCTCCCCGGCCGCCGGAGTTGATGGCCATGGAGGCCCTTCATCTTCCCCTACGGTAACCCCCGGTCACTCTTTCCCCTATATAAACCCCTTTTCTATTTTCCTCATCACCAACTCCATTCTCCTCTTCTTTCTCTACAAAACCCCTTTCTGGCGCCCGACCCGATCCCGGCCCGTCGACCGCTGGCGCTCCACCCGACTCCGGCGCCGAACCCCGCGGCCGATCCGCGCCCACCCGCCGGCGAACCGCCGCCTCCGCCGATCGTCTGACCCGCGCGGCCCCTGGCCGTCCGAGTTCGCCGGCGTTCGTCGCGGTGACTGCCCTGTCCGCTTCCCGGTGACGTCTCGTCCGTTTCTCGGTGCTGACCGTTCCAGTTCCGAGATCCAGTTCGGGTTTTCCGTTGTCGGTACACTCTGACTCAATTATTTTCTTTACTGTCCATGATGAACTGGTCCAACCGAATTCCTCGGGAATTCGGGATTTCGACAACGTAACAGTTACGTTGTCATTTTCGATTCCGAAGTTTCTTCGGAAATGGTAGTTTTGGATTTCTGTTGGTTATGTTGATGGTTATTTTTGGTGCTGATGGTTCTGTGGGAATTTTCCAATATTTTCGAATTTTTCGAGAATTTTTAGGAAGAAATTCTGTGTTTGGATATCCTCGGGTTTTCTGAGAATTCGCAGGATAATTCAGAATTTATATATATTCATATATAACTATATTCTGGTTCTGTATGATGGAAGTTTTGGTAGGATTTTGGGTTCTGTTATGAATTTTGGGTTTTCGGGCCATTACGTTACTATTTCGGGAGTGATGGTTGGCTTGGAGAAAAAAATATATTATATGGTTGTTTATATAAAATTCGGGTTTTGGGAATATTTTTGCAGGTAAAACCGGAGCATTTCCCAGTTCTTGGGTTGACCGAAAACAGAGGGAATGCTGCCGAAATTTTCGGGAAATTTAATAAAATGAATTTAAAATGATTTTGGTATTTTGGGCGACAACCATAATTGGTTACTGGGCCCCAACGAAATGCAAACGCACCGGTTAGACCGGACGTTGAGGCAGAGTAGTTGAAAATGAAGTTTGGACCAAAGTCTGAGACTATGATTTTCTTTAAATATTATTTTTGAAATTTATTAGTTTTTTGTTAAATTGTAGGTAATTTTCGGACTAACCTGTCTTTTTCTTATTTCAATTTATGTAATTAAATATTGTAAGGGCATAAGCCCAGTTTCTATGATTTAAGTCTTGTAATAAGTAGGAAGTAATTTTTACTTTATTTTCTGGGAATGTGGAAAGCGTAGGATTAACCGTTAAATTATTATTAATTAATAATATATGAATTTCTCATCTTAAAGAAAATATTTTATGTATTTTAACAAGTTTGTCCAATAAGTAGATAAAATACCAAGTTTTATATTAATTTGATAATTACAAGTTTTTCCCGAAAAAACTAAATAAATTGAATTTCTAAATTCAAACTCATTAGTAAACGTTGTGATGTTGTGTTAGCTAGTGATAACTAAAATTGACTAGGAAAGACCAATAGAGATTGTAACTAGATACTTTAGAGTTTGTTTCTGAAACAAGTTCCCCGGAATGTAGGATTTCAAGGAAGAGTGTGACCTTTCGAATCCCGAAGTACCAATCTCGTCCAACTGAAGTTTAAGGCAAGTACATTTTATGTAGATTTTACAATTATTTTCACAATTGTTTCATTGCAAGTTTAAACCACTGTTTACACGAACTCCTTCGGGAGCATTGATCGTATTGTTGGGGACTGGGGGAATAGTGTACTGGATATGACCAAATCCAAACTTAGGATAATGAATGTGTTAGCTTTCCCCTCTTCACACGGGGACAAGCCATACCGTATCGTTAGGATACAAATGTACCCAAACCGGTCATATTCTTTACCTATTCATATCACTGTACTGTACTATTTCAAAATTGTTCATTTTCAAACTGTTTAAAAATGCATGTTATAAATTGTCATTTTTAATTGTTAAAATTTGCATGAACTGTACTTTGCTCACTCCTGACTGGAGAACAACATTTTAGGTTACTCTGAGGTTGATCTTTCTAGAGTATCTGGTGGCACAGAGCTAATGTTCAACAATCCTGTTCAGTACCCGGCGGTACTACCTGACGACGATGGATCGGCGTCTCCTTAGATGCTGTTGGTGTTAGCTAGTCTTATTTCAGTTTTTTGGATCTTTTAAACTTTTGTACTGGACAAGTTTATTATCGAATAAATGTTGTGGCAACTTTTAAATTCAAACTTGTTGTTGATTTACCTGCAATATGGATTACAGCTTACTGCCGCCGTCTCATCAACGGTGCAGGCTGGGCATGATCCGATTCGACCCAAGTATTTGGGGACCGGGTCGTGACATGTTTTTAGTGGTGGCCCATGCAGGTCTACTAAATCAACAATTTAGGAAAACTAGAAACAATTAGGAACACTAGAACATCAAAATTTCCACAACATAGGACCGATTTATATATGATAAATATTTTTATTATAGACTGGTAGGTTACCTTGCTTATGCTTGCATCCTAAACCTTCCAGAGAATGACCACTGACAAAACCAACTCTGCTGGCGATGTGGTATCATCTCCGGATCGAACCCCGCCTCTTCAGTCAAGTCAGAGCTTTTCACCCAACCAGCTGATTGATCATCCTCACCAATCATCCAGTGAAGTTTTCCCCACACTGGCAAATCCTACCTCTCCTTTAACTGGGTTACTTTTCTTTGAGGAAGTATCCACTCATGTTGCTTCACCAGTACCAGAGAACACCTCTCAGATGGTTGCTCTATTTCAAGAAATCCTAGAGTATCAGAAGATTCAAGCTGAACAGATGGATATCTCGAAAGAAGTCATGAAGAATATCAACGACGCAACCTTAGCCATTTTAAACCAAGTTGGAGCGGAACCTCGTCCTACGAGGGATACCCATGAGAATAGAAGATATTTGGGCCCTGTCCGACAACCATATTGCAAGAAGCTTTTGGCTTGTGCCTACTGTAAGAGACCTGGTCACCAAGCCAACATTTGTCGCAAGAGATTAAGGCAATGTTTGGTGTGTGGATCTGCTGAACATCAAGTTAAGGACTGCCTCTTATCTTATCATCGTATCGGAGCGTCTATTATGCCACAACCTCAGGACTCTATCCAACAGACCGTAGGAAGGGATGAAGCAGAATCAAGGATCTTAGAAGAGGAAGAAAATGGAGATGCCCAAGCAAGAACCAGAACCATGAAGAATAGTACTTAGGACTGCTGAGTAGTATTATCTATTAAGAAGCTGTAACAAGATGTCCCTAGATCAATTATGAGAGTTTTGTTGTAATTCTCTTATATGAATAAAATCTTAGTTACATCTTCATGATAGAAGTTTTCCCTAATAGTTTCTGGATTACCCTATGCATAGAAATATTCCATTAACCTAGTACCTAGCTCCTTCCCTATGACTAAGTGATACTATAGAATCGACCTGAAGGAAGCCAAGGAAATGAAGGATTAGATCAATGGACTAAAGGTGTTGGGTTTCATAAAAGACGGAGCTTCACTCTAAGAAGCATCAGTCTTGTTTGTATCCAAGAAGGATAAAACAATATGGATGAGAGTAGACTATCAGGGCACTGAAGAATTACTTTTTCTTGACTGATGATCTATCCAAGTTGAGTGAACTTAAGGGTTTTCGGAGATTAACTTAAGAACTGACTACCATCAGATTAAGATCATGAAGGAGTACATTCTCAAGACGACATTCAACACCAAATACTGGTAGTTGAATTTTTGGATCATGTCTCTTGGAATGATGAATACTCATGTTGTGTTCATGAATCTCATGAACAGAGTCTTTTTATGAGTAATTGAATCAGTTTGTTGTCTTTTCTTTAGATAACAAAAATCTGATATACTCAAGGACTGAAGAAGAACATGAAGAGCATCTGAGAAATTTCTAGGAACTTTGAAGAAGTTTTTGGTAAGCTATCAAAACATGAATTTTCTTAGACAATGTAGTTTTTGCCATAATGTCACAAGAGAAGAAAATTTGATAGACTCTAGATAGATAGCCGCTGTGGAGAAGTCGTATATCTAAGTTCAATGGTTTCTTGGACTTGATGGAATACTACTGGAATCTGTGTAGGAATTCGCCAAGATTGCTGAGTCGATGATGAAGCTGACTCGAAAGAATGAAGAGTTTGTCTCGACGCATTTAAGAAGCTGTAGAAGAAGCTTACCAATCCTTGCGCTACCCGCAGGATCCGGTGGTTTCACCATCTACAGAGATGTCTCAGGAAAAAGACTGGGTTGTATTCTTCAACAACATGGGAAAATAATTGTCTACATATCTAGGCAATTACGGACTCATGAGAAGAACTATCCCACACATAATTCAGAACTTGTTGTAAGTATCCTTGCTTTAAGGCTATGGAATTATTATGGAAAGGGAGTAAAATTATATACGGACTATAAAAGTCTGAAATATATTTCTACTCAGAAAGAGCGGAATATTGGGTAAACGAAGACGATTGAAGCTGATATCGATGGTTTGACCAAGAAGCGGCACCAAGACATCAAAAAGCTTGGACTGGAGATCATACTGCCTGGAGATAGAAGGATGGAGCTGGATGCTGATTCAGTACTGACGAAGTTGCAAGTGAGTTCGACTCCGATGGACAAAGTCGAGGAGACTCAGTTTCAAGACGAGGTACTTTGCAAACTGAAGGATCAAGTGTTGGTGGGAACACTTGAGGGTTTCTCAGTCACCAGCGATGGAGCTCTGAAGAATGGTACGAGGCTCTGCGTACTATCTAGCTAATGGAGGAACGAGCTGATGAAAGAAGTGCACCAGTCGCAATATTTCATGTATCGGGATATGCGTACCATTAATTGGTGTAATTGAATGGAGAAGGACATTACCAGCTGCTGGACAAGTCGACTAAGGAAGTAGGAGCATAACGATGGACTTTGTGTCAGGATTACTTTGTTCCCAAGGAGGGAAGGATACCAATTGGATTATTGTGGATCAACTCATTTTTAAGTATGGTTTATTCACTGAGAAGTTGGCAGCATGGTACGAGAGGCACACTTGCTGGAATTATGGAATATAAACCGACGGACAATCAGTGAGGTCAATCCAGACGCTTGAAGACATGCCGAGGATCTTGCGTCTTGGAATTTGTAGAGCTTTGGAGAAGACCATTTACAATTGGAGTTTCCTTACAACAACTATCAAGTTAGCATCGTCGACTACTGGAGTTTGAAGAAGGAGATAGCATCTTTGTGAAGATTTCTCCTACCAGAGGAACGATCAATTTTGGCAGAGCAGGAAAGTTAAGTCAGGTACATCGGGCCATTTGAAGTTTTGAGACAAGTTGGAGAAGTAGTATACCGGTTAGCTTTACCAGCTAATCATTGAGGGTGTGCACAACGTCATCCACAGTTCAGAAATCGCATCTTGAATCTGAAGTAATATTTTGGACAATTCAGAGCTGGAGAGTAGATCAAGCCTTACAGTGCCAGAGAAACCAGTAGCAAGCGCAGTCAGAGGTGAGAAGAAGATCAGAAAATTTGAGCCATCTTAATTCCTATTTTCTTCAAATTTTTATCTTTTCATTTTGCACTTGACATACGCTGCTAGTTAGCCTAGTTTTGCAAGCTATTTCTTTTTCAAGCTTGATCACGACAGTATTTTATTGGGTGCACCCACTAATATATTGTCTAATCAGAGCCGGTGCATGATGGTCTGATCAACCTCGTGTACTTTGGTTCGCTTATGTATCTTTCTGCATATCATAAATTTGTCCCTAAATTGTCTCGTTCACGACTACTTTGGAAATTCTTATTGTTTGAACCTGAGTTATGAGCACCATACGCGTGCCTGCTTGAATTGTGGAAATCCTGTCATACCTAATTCTTTAAATTTCGAGGACGAAATTTTCTAAGGAGGGAAGGTTGTGAAACCCGTAATTTTTCCGCAAATATTTAGGAATTATTTCTCGTTATTTTATTGTGCTTAAATAGATTTTTTTTCGATAAAACAAAATTTTATTAATTGTGAAAGTGTTAGTTTAATATTAATGTTATCTTTAGTTAAATTATTATCCAAAATTAATATGGATTTTTCTTTGATTAGCCAGACCTGTTCCTAAAGACCAAATGTAACTTAAAGTATTTCAAAATAAATATTGATTATATTTTTTAAATAAATTTATGTAGGCCAAAATCCTTTTAATTACCTATAATATTAGAGCTCAAAACCTATTTTCCAATAGACCATTAATTGACTGGGCCTTGATCCTTAACAGCCCAACAAGAATTTTTATAACCTATTATTTTACAAAACCTTAGCCATTAGATTAGAAGTCCATGAGTAAGCGTTACTCATAATGTTTCCAAAGCCCATTAGTTGGAAAAAGCCCAAGTCCAATTGTTCCTTATAGCTAAGTTTATTTAAACCAATTGTTCCAACCCAATTGTTCTCAAACCCAATGTCTTTACTAGCATCAGCTAGTGTACAGAACATTGTTAGGAAGAAAGTTTCCTTTGGCTTGAAGAGCTTTAAAAGCTCTGAAGCTTTTCTCCTTCCCAACCGTAGAGATCCGTTTGGTTCTCAAACCGATGGCCCCTCGGCTCCCCGGCCGCCGGAGTTGATGGCCATGGAGGCCCTTCATCTTCCCCTACGGTAACCCCCGGTCACTCTTTCCCCTATATAAACCCCTTTTCTATTTTCCTCATCACCAACTCCATTCTCCTCTTCTTTCTCTACAAAACCCCTTTCTGGCGCCCGACCCGATCCCGGCCCGTCGACCGCTGGCGCTCCACCCGACTCCGGCGCCGAACCCCGCGGTCGATCCGCGCCCACCCGCCGGCGAACCGCCGCCTCCGCCGATCGTCTGACCCGCGCGGCCCCTGGCCGTCCGAGTTCGCCGGCGTTCGTCGCGGTGACTGCCCTGTCCGCTTCCCGGTGACGTCTCGTCCGTTTCTCGGTGCTGACCGTTCCAGTTTCGAGATCCAGTTCGGGTTTTCCGTTGTCGGTACACTCTGACTCAATTATTTTCTTTACTGTCCATGATGAACTGGTCCAACCGAATTCCTCGGGAATTCGGGATTTCGACAACGTAACAGTTACGTTGTCATTTTCGATTCCGAAGTTTCTTCGGAAATGGTAGTTTTGGATTTCTGTTGGTTATGTTGATGGTTATTTTTGGTGCTGATGGTTCTGTGGGAATTTTCCAATATTTTCGAATTTTTCGAGAATTTTTAGGAAGAAATTCTGTGTTTGGATATCCTCGGGTTTTCTGAGAATTCGCAGGATAATTCGGAATTTATATATATTCATATATAACTATATTCTGGTTCTGTGTGATGGAAGTTTTGGTAGGATTTTGGGTTCTGTTATGAATTTCGGGTTTTCGGGCCATTACGTTACTATTTCGGGAGTGATGGTTGGCTTGGAGAAAAAAATATATTATATGGTTGTTTATATAAAATTCGGGTTTTGGGAATATTTTTGCAGGTAAAACCGGAGCATTTCCCAGTTCTTGGGTTGACCGAAAACAGAGGGAATGCTGCCGAAATTTTCGGGAAATTTAATAAAATGAATTTAAAATGATTTTGGTATTTTGGGCGACAACCATAATTGGTTACTGGGCCCCAACGAAATGCAAACGCACCGGTTAGACCGGACGTTGAGGCAGAGTAGTTGAAAATGAAGTTTGGACCAAAGTCTGAGACTATGATTTTCTTTAAATATTATTTTTGAAATTTATTAGTTTTTTGTTAAATTGTAGGTAATTTTCGGACTAACCTGTCTTTTTCTTATTTCAATTTATGTAATTAAATATTGTAAGGGCATAAGCCCAGTTTCTATGATTTAAGTCTTGTAATAAGTAGGAAGTAATTTTTACTTTATTTTCTGGGAATGTGGAAAGCGTAGGATTAACCGTTAAATTATTATTAATTAATAATATATGAATTTCTCATCTTAAAGAAAATATTTTATGTATTTTAACAAGTTTGTCCAATAAGTAGATAAAATACCAAGTTTTATATTAATTTGATAATTACAAGTTTTTCCCCAAAAAACTAAATAAATTGAATTTCTAAATTCAAACTCATTAGTAAACGTTGTGATGTTGTGTTAGCTAGTGATAACTAAAATTGACTAGGAAAGACCAATAGAGATTGTAACTAGATACTTTAGAGTTTGTTTCTGAAACAAGTTCCCCGGAATGTAGGATTTCAAGGAAGAGTGTGACCTTTCGAATCCCGAAGTACCAATCTCGTCCAACTGAAGTTTAAGGCAAGTACATTTTATGTAGATTTTACAATTATTTTCACAATTGTTTCATTGCAAGTTTAAACCACTGTTTACACGAACTCCTTCGGGAGCATTGATCGTATTATTGGGGACTGGGGGAATAGTGTACTGGATATGACCAAATCCAAACTTAGGATAATGAATGTGTTAGCTTTCCCCTCTTCACACGGGGACAAGCCATACCGTATCGTTAGGATACAAATGTACCCAAACCGGTCATATTCTTTACCTATTCATATCACTGTACTGTACTATTTCAAAATTGTTCATTTTCAAACTGTTTAAAAATGCATGTTATAAATTGTCATTTTTAATTGTTAAAATTTGCATGAACTGTACTTTGCTCACTCCTGACTGGAGAACAACATTTTAGGTTACTCTGAGGTTGATCTTTCTAGAGTATCTGGTGGCACAGAGCTAATGTTCAACAATCCTGTTCAGTACCCGGCGGTACTACCTGACGACGATGGATCGGCGTCTCCTTAGATGCTGTTGGTGTTAGCTAGTCTTATTTCAGTTTTTTGGATCTTTTAAACTTTTGTACTGGACAAGTTTATTATCGAATAAATGTAGTGGCAACTTTTAAATTCAAACTTGTTGTTGATTTACCTGCAATATGGATTACAGCTTACTGCCGCCGTCTCATCAACGGTGCAGGCTGGGCATGATCCGATTCGACCCAAGTATTTGGGGACCGGGTCGTGACACCATTTCTTTAAAAAGCTAAGATCATTCTCAATTCAAATTTATAACTGTTTGAAGGTGTATAACTATAATATACAATAATCATAAACATGAAAATCAAATAAATTTTATATTTGTTCAAAGATGTATATCTATCACCCAAAACTCATAAATATCACAACTCGAAAAGTAAATCAATTTTTATACTTGTTCAAAGATGTATAGCTATAACCCCATAATTCATAAATATCAAAACTCAAAAATCAAATCAATTTCTTAAATCAAGGGTATAAAGATTCTAGCTATATATTTATATATATATTTTTCCTTCCTGCAGTATCAATCCTATGGTGTTTACTATTTAGAAATCTCAAGATAAAACTTTCTGTGGTAATATCCTACTTTACAAATGACTAATCATTAAATCACACAAAAAAGCCTTTTAACTCAATTAGAGTCTTGAATGTATTCCAATTGCAAATATAACCATTCTAGCCATATGTGTGACCTATGAGCATATACTAGTGTAGTCATCTTCCTAAACACTAAGCACGAAAATAAGAATCAACGGTAGAGAGGAATCAAGCAAGATGCAATTCAAGAAAGTCAATCGAGAGTTCGGAATTTGAAGACAAGGGAAGAGGTCAAGCTGTATGTATGAGATTTCTAGATTCTAATCCTATGTTGCAGGCTCACATCGGTACAGTAACGTAACCGAAGTGACAAACTCGACCTGCATGGGCCACCACAAAAACATGTAATGCCCCAGTCCCAAAATACGTAGGACCAAGTACGTAGACATGTCAGCTGTATACATACAAAATATATGGACCTCGTATGTATACATAAGCTATAAAATATAGTAATCCAAGACAACTAAATCTCATCCACAATGAAAGGAATAATAATATAGAAATCAACTTAAATATTTATGATACAATCGTTGGGCGGAGACAAAGTCCACTACCAACTAATTTAAAAAGAGAAGAAATATACAAAGAAAGTGATTGGTCGAGCAAAGCAATGACAAGTCCAAAAGCAGTCATCACGAAGGAAGGAATGGCCTTAGCTAGAGCACCTGCAAGAAATCACGAAAATACACACCTGGGGAAAAACCAGGTCCTCAGAGGGACGTAACAAGACACATAATATCATGCCGATAAACTGAATAAATAAACTCAACAGAAAAGTATGCATGAGTAAAGATTCCTAACCATTCTATGTGACATGCATTTTGAGGACAACGTTTACGCAGGGGCTGTAACGGATTCACGCAAGCAAGTAATAGAGAGTGACCAGCAAGTAGCGCTCATCCGAGACGCTATCGGCCTGGGCAGAAGGTAGTGCTCATGTGAGCCACCCTCGGCCCAAAATGTGTATAAAAATAAAATGTAGCCCCTACGCTAATAACTGTCCCCTCCCCCCAATGATACTATACATGTGTCGACTCCACGATACTGTTTAATCCTTAATAACTGCCAAAGTCTTCTACACAATCTATTAGCAGTTATATTCTAACGCATGCGCACGGGGGATCAGCCCACACGCAAGTGACCCCTACATGATACTCACAACTCTCACACACAATTCGTGTACAATCGTGACAAGTCAATGAGACACACTAAATCTGACGGTAGTCCCTTAACTCTAGGCCAATTGCATAAAATATAGTAATTTGTATTTACATATAATTTAAAAAGAAACAACTAAAATATGCATAATATTGAGCAGGAAATTTAAACCGTAAAGGCAAGGTGTTTTGCCTGAGGTTATGTGCAAAAGAGAATAATCCAGTAGCTCGAATAGACCAATAGATGAAGCAAGAAAAGCCAAATGTCGCAGATGACTCCGGATGCTGCAACAAACATCACAAACGAGTTTGAAATATAAGATATGCCTAGGAAATGCCTGTCCAAAAGTTAAATTCTGGAACAGGGGCAAAATCGTAATTTTGGGTCAAAACTATGTCCGCTGTTGGACCCGCTTTGCACCGAAATACGTGCCAATATCTACGATCTCTAAAGTCATCAAACTACATGTCTACAGATTTGTTTTGATGAGACGAACCCAACGGTATGTCCAATTTTGGATTCCGGTGGGCTGTGCATAAAATTGCCCGTTGAGTGGGATTGTGGGCCCGCCAAAATAGCGTCCCGATCAACGGTCTCAGAATCAGACCAAACTTGGCTCACAGGACCAGAAAACTATTTCGAGTCCAATGGCGCAAGTTTCATCGCGATATGATGAGTGTGCACAAAGTTGTGACTTAATTTGCAAAGAGTCGATACGGGGTATCTCGACGGATACGCATTGATTTCGTCGCGCATATGCAACGAAATCGGGTTCCGTCAGTTCCCACACGTCCACAACATCCATACGCGCCTTTCGATGCGTATAGTGCATGACCACGTCGCCCGGTTTATCGGGATGGACGCCGTATCGGGGTGTTTTTTCCACTTTTTGAAAACAGAATTTACAATATTTTGGAAAACTTTAACAACGTGTAACTTTCTACATACTAATTGAAAAGTGAATCCAAAAGGTGCGTTACAATCTCGGTTATGTTGTCCTTGACTATCTTCAATTAGTTTTTATGAAAGTTTGATGGACAGCGATAAAAGTGGCCGACAAGTTGGTGTTTCAAAACAGTTTTTAATATTCAGAAAAGTGGATTTTTCTCCAACTTCGTCTCGATTTTTCGAGCAAGTTGGATGGCCATGTCAAAATCCACCTTGGGGATCTCGAAGAGGATCAAGTCTACTTTCCAAAACATTTTACGGATCGAAAATCGAAGTTACGAGCAAAAGGTTACGTCGTAGGGAAGTAGGGTACCTTGAGTGGGAAAACTGCACCGTGGGTGATGTGGGGCTGACTTCCGATGCTCCGTTCGTCGTGCACACAACTCCGTTGCTAGTGAAACAAACTCGTAGACGAAGAGGGTATGATCAGCCCCAACTTTCGTTTTAGAAGTTTAGGGTTTTGGTACTTGTGGAAAAAGTTATATATAAAACCAATTGGTTGAAAACCTAATACTATTACTACTACTAATAAGCCAATTAGGCTTTACCCATCGGGTTTGTGCTTAGCTTGCTGCTGAAGCAGCAAGCATGGGATAGGGAGGGGCCCGCCCACTTAATGGGTGGGTGTGGTTGTTTATATTTTTTTTTCTTTTTTTTTTCTTTTTCTTTACTTATTCCTTTCTTAAACTTTATTATATATATCTATATATATATGCACATATCCATAAATACACCCAAAAATCTATTTAAAATTCAAATACCATTTAAAAATCAACTATCCAATTATTTAATATATTTGAGCATATATATATATATATATATATATATATATATATATATATATATATATATATATATATATATAAATCCAATCCTTAATAAATCAACTAAAAATAATAATAATATTTTAATAGGAAAACATGTTTATTAAATCTACACAAAATAAATTAAATTATAATAAAATAATAATAATCGTCCCAATGGATGAACTTTACCGCTCATCCATGTATGGGTCTAAAAAATTGTACCATCTTGTAAAATATTATTTTATTAATAAAACATAAATTTTGTAACAGAAGTCAATAAATATTCAACAAGTCTCAAAATTATTTAAAAATACTTGTACACACATGAAATGTTCCTACATGGCCATCTTAGTCACCCCATATGCTCACATGGGCTTAAATTTGTTCGGGCCCTGTTCGGGCTGAATTGGCCAACGCGGGTCATCAAAAAAATAAAATAAAACCGTTAATTGTGTAAATTCATTTTTAAGTCTAATAAAATAATAAAAAATAATTATAAAAATAGGGGTTTTACAAGCGGCGCTATCCTCTCTCATGGTTTAACATGGTACCGTTGGGCAGGACAATAGTGGGCTCCCTGACTCCCACCCAACAGGGAATGTTTGTGAGCAACATCCACTACAACAGGCGCACGGGTTTAGTATGTGCGGGCAAGGAATCAGTGAGTCGGACTGTGATGGGGCTGCTCCCTGGCACTTTTGAAAACATGACTGGCCCTAATTTTACTTTACTCTAGCTGATACCTTTCTGAATCAACTCACTCGCAAGGGATCTTATCCCGTGGGCAGGTTGTCGCTGCTGAACTGGATCAACCCCATTCCCGCATGGGCTAATCTTACCTCATGGATCTTGAGGAAGTATCGGGAATACCTTCAGGAAATTGACCTCTACTACGCCGTCAGGGGTACCTGCTACGGGATGCCCATTAACAAGCCTTTGTTTATGGATCTTTTGGAGCTGTATAATCGGCGTACAGGAACTTTCTTTGCCCCCGGAGGAGAGCTGGGACTTGCTCTCCATGAGATGCACGCTGTTTCTAGATTGCCGTGGGGAGGTGAAGATTTTGAAGCATATACACCGACGAACGAAGAATTCGCAGACATGGATCGACGATTTCCTGGTTTCGTTACCGTGTACCAAGAACTGTTGTATAGCGCCTACCACCAGATGGCTATCAAGAAAAAAATAGCTCAGAAGGGAGCGCCCCTCACACTACGGCCTGGGTTTTGTATCTTTTCAAGTTGCGTCCCTCCGGCCAAGTTTCGTCTCGAAGTCCTGGAACCCCGGAGGAGGTGAAGGACATGATGTTGAAGGTCAAAAGGTCGAGGTCTACCCGTGACCGGTTTGGGAGTCGTACTGACTCCCTCAGTTACTTCCACTATGGTACCCGGAAGATGTTCGATAAAGCGATCTTAGCTGGGTTATTGATGGTGTGGCTACGCAATTACGTAGTCTCGGGCGGCACGGGTTCTATGGAAAGGATCAGCTGCCATTTCATTCTTTCTGCTGTGAAATTGGTCTTCAAGGTAAGACTGGCGCTCCTCCCGGCCATGGTGTGTAGCATACACCACGGCCTTCGCGCATTTTCATCCAAAGTCATTGCTCGTGATGTGATAATAGATTTTGAACGGATAGAACTACCATACCACTACCTTATGGGGTGGTTATTGATGCATTATCGGTCATTGATGAGGCCAGGAACTGATGAAAATGTTACCGATGATGACGCCTTCCTTTCCCGATACCGTCATCAGCCTTGGGAGCACGATACCATGTCGGCTTGCCGGAGGGCGTTGGCGAGAGTTGATGGGCCTGAATTCTTCGTATCTCTCCCTGAATTCACCCCTAGAGAAGTGAAGAGGGTACACATTGACGGCGTTGATCCTCCCCAACTTTTATCTGAGAAGATGCTTCTTTGGTTACGCAACATCCGCCCCGCGCACCTGGTGTATCGTTACCGGAATAAAGTATACCTGGAGCCTTATCTGCCTTGTAGATTTTCTCGTCAATTTGGGTATAGTCAATTGTTCCTGGATCGTCCTAGCGCTTGCTTGAGCTTTGAAGACAGTGTACTCGATGGCGTCCGGGCTTGTCATTATTATAATGCGGCCCATACCCGGGCCAGCTTCTCAGTCCCCGATGCCAAGATGGCAGGGGATATCTTGTATATAGCGGCCCTTTATCATATTACAGCGAGCAAGCCTCCTGTCAATTTTGATATAAATACTAGCTTTATTGTTGGCACCGGTTTGGCTGAGAAGCCAGAGGGATCCAAGAAGATGAAGAGGGGGGCGAACAGGGTTCCTGCGCCGGACTCAGAGTCCACTAGGGCGGATGAAGAGGATGACGGACAAGATATCGATGACTCGTCGCATTCTTCAGACGAAGAAGTTGGGAATCAACCCCCTATCATGCCGGATGAAAGGGCTGCGGGTCAACCGTCTACTTGGTCTGACGAGGTGGTGGAGGATCAACCATCTGCGGTACTTGGCACTTCGCATAAACGAAGCAGGCGCGTGACTACCATTGATGACCGAACCTATTCTACGAAGCACGCTGCGGTAAGACGTCGCAGGCTGTTTATTGATGATGTGGACGTTGTTCCTGAGGTGATTTGGGCTTCAGCTGTTTCCTTTCATCTTCTTCTATGTTATGGCCTAATCATTTGTTTCTTTTGCTCTTTATAGGCGTCGGATGAGCTCGTTCCTCAGGACCCGATTACCGAGGCTGACCCGGTCCTGTCTTATTTAGTCAGTGATGTGTGCACCGCTATCATTGCTGCTGGGGTGCTTCCGGTTGCGGCCGAGGATTTCTACCTTGCTGGGACCTCAACCCATGGGGATGGCGGCTTTACCGCGCCCGTCCCTGAGACATCCGAACCCCAACATGATGACTTTGTAGGTGGGGAAACTACACCGGCTGTGAATGAGCCGTCGCCTCCACGCTCTTCCCCTGGTAATACAAATCAAACCATAGCTCGTGAATAAGCCTATGTATTCCGTCATCTTATCTTTCAGATTATGTCGACTAATGGTTGCTTTGGATGTTCAGATCCCAACCCTTCATTGCCAGTGATGGATATTGCTGGATCGAACCCTACCGGAGAGGGCCTGACGGAACCTCCATGTATCGAGGGACCTTCGTCTGGGTCGAACTCGGGGTCCCAGGTAGCAGTGCAGCTGGGACAAGGGACGATGCTCCATGTGTCCTCCTCTGGGAATATAGTTTCGGGGGTCAACCTTTCCTCCCTGCCGAGCATCCAGGCTCTTCGGGCGTCGGAAGAGGAGTTAGCCGCCTTTCAAGCATCTTTCCGTACAGAATTTGCTTCCTTGGTGGCGGGTACAGTAACTTCTGAAGCTCCTTCGGTACCGCCTGCCACTCTCCCTCTGATACCGTCCTCTACAGAGGTCTTGGATGACGCATTACAGGATGTGGTTGCCAGTTTCCATCGCCACCTGAAGAGGGGGATCGAGGCAACGGTGGAAAGGGGGACTCCCTTTACTCTTGCCCGTCGATGTGCCGGTGGCCAGATTAATACCCTTAAGACACTCCTAGGCGGAGGGGAACTGGCTGCGCTTCTGGAGCCTAAGCTATTAGAAGCTGATCGTCTCGTGGCCCAGTTTCGCTTGTTGCAACAGACTGATTTACCCGTGGTCATAAATCAAGAGCGCAACTTCCTCATTACCGCGGTGGAGAAGGTGATGACTGTCCGGGAGTTGTCAAGCCGACTATATTGCAGGACCGCCGGGATCTGACTCGGTTGTACGACCAATGGAGCCGTCGGACTGAAGCTTGCACGACTCGGGAAGCGGATGCCTCCCGCGGGGTAACTGATGCCCGGGAACAGATCCTCGACCTCCAGAGAAAGCTGGCCTTCCTGGAGTTAGAGCTCGAGGCTGCTCGTATTGAGAAAGAGATTGCTATTCAGGAGGCTGACAAGTACAGTAGGGCTTCTGCTAATCTAGAGCTTGCCCTAAAGAAGATGGAGAACAACTGGCAGGCGTACATGCATTTGAATGACGCAGAGCAGTTGTCCCAAGAGGCCGAGCGCCGAGCTAAACAGAGGCTTGATCGGGGGACTGTCTTGGTAAAAAACCATCTCTTGGAGTTGTGCAATGCCGAACTATAGTCGGCTTTTCTTTCTTTTGTTTTCTTTTCTCTCTTTTTCTTTTGAACGGGACGTGGTCCCAAAAATGTAGTGCTTTTTTTCTTCCTTCAAATAAAGAGTGCTTTCAATTCTACCCTTCATTTGTATTGCTTGTTGCGCCTGTGATATTTGAAGAACAGTTTGGCAACTCTAGAGGGGGGTGAATAGAGTTTATATAAAAAAATAGCCAATTAAAAATAACTCTTTCACCAACAATAAATAATCAGAGTAAAGTACGGAAAATAAATGAAGAGCAGAAGAGCATACGCAAACACAGCAATTTTAACCTGGTTTCCCTCGTGGAGGACTAGTCCAGGCCTGAGAACTCTAGCTCAGGATTAAATCCACTATTTGTGAAATAGTAGTTTACAACCCGTGCCTTTTCTTCAGAAGAGTACGTCAACTTCTAACAGAGGATCGCAGTGGCGATTTGCTTGGAATTGTCCAAACGACTTCTTCGACTCTTGCACAAGAATCCTAACTGAGAGATGCTGAGCACTCGAGACTTAGGAGGCTTGTGGCTAGTAGATAGGAAGGGTATGGCTTATTGAGCTTGTAGGAGAGAAGAGAAGAGAAGATTGAGTGAATTGAAATGAGAGAATTCATGCCCTATTTATAGTGTTTTTAGAAGCAGAATTCGGCCAGAATTCGGGTAAGAAAATTCAAAAATTTGGCCGTTGGACAGCTAGCAACCAGCTAACCCTAAAATTAGGGTTCCTGATTTCTAGGGGACAGAGTTCGGCCCGAACTCTGTCTCCAGAGCACAGAGTGGTTCTAAGTGGGACTTGTGGGCAATTTTTGTTTTGGTGGAGCTTGGGATTTTGGGTAGGCTTATAGACAAAGTTCCAAGAGCTCAGCATAACTCAGAGTACATACTTCTAGACTCAATAAAATGTAAAAGTACAGACTCGAAAATACACTGAGAGTCTGAAACTGAGCTGTTGTCTGTCCTGGAACTGAATGCAGACGTCGTGTGTCGTATTGAATTTATACAGATATTATTTAGTCAATGTAGTCAATATTTGGTTGACTGTGACTTTGTGTCAACAATCTCCCCCATATTGATAATTGACAAAATAATAATAAATGTATATTTCAATATTCATACCTGGACATAGTTGGTTAAAACACAGCTCCCCCATAAACAATGCCGAGCTTGAATAAGATAGCTCCCCCGTAATCAGTGAACGGTGCCGAGTTAGAATCAAAAGCTCTCCCCCGTAAATAATGCATAGAACCTGTGGCCTGATAAAAATATTTTACCAAAAGCAAACACAAGCACAGACAGATATACATTTGAAATATACATATTTCTCCCCCTTTTGGCAGTTAGCAATATAAAGGATCATATAGACTGCATAAGGAAAAGCATGGAAATAGCAGTATAGATAATGAAAAGTAATCCAACCACACCAAGCAGAGAAGAAACAGTATAATACTAATAAAACAAGTCACTGACATAAAGTAAAAATACAAAAAATAGCATAAAATGTTATCCACCAACCAGAATGTCAAGCACATCATCAGGGTGTGAAGACAGAAATCCAGTACATAAATTCATAACAAACTGAAATAACTAAAATCAAAAGGCAACTAAGACCATCAGCAGTGGCAGCAGCATATCAAGCCAATTTCCATCATGGAGCACGAGAAGGTCCTGGAACATCGAAAAGGTCCCGGAACATCTGAAGATCCACAAAAGCATCATCCGGATCCATATACCTCATGACCCACGGATCGTCTATACGATGACCCGCGCGATCTGGATCCCGCTCAATAGGCACATGCAGATGAGGATGACGAGCAAGCGAATACCGTATATCATGCAGAGAGTTCCCAAGGGCACTGATCTGCAAGGTGGTACGGTAATCCTGCTGCGTAAAGCGATCATCCTCAACGGCAAAACGATCGCGAAGCATAGTCTGAAGAGAATCCAGGTTGGCAGGAGGAGGAGGTGCATCCTGACCAAGTGGAGGGGCGTCAGCCTCCTCATCAGCAGAATGCTCAGATGACTCAGAAGCAGCGACAGGCTGAAGGCATCGTGCCTTGGATAGAAAGGCAGGTGCAGGCATGAACGGACAAGCATCAAGTGGTATATGAAAAGCACGAAAGATCAAAGGAAGATACAGAGGATAAACCAAAGCTCGTGGTTTCCTCCTACAGCGAATCATCCAGTCCATCATGGTACGTGGAAGATTGAAAGGAATTCCAAAATGAAGATGATAAAGAGCAGATATTTCAAGATAAGTGATGTCATCATGGGAACCTGTTTTGGGTAGAATGGTGTTAGAAATAATCCAATGAAGGTCAGAAAAATATGGGTTGAGATATTTAGCCGTGAGCTTGCGAGGACGTGTGTATGGAGTACACAAATCGTCCTTGAAGCTCTCAAGGGAAATTCCGTCGGGAAAATGTAACGAGCGAGCGTCAACTAGCTTTTCCCAAGAATTGGGCTCTTGAAGATCAAGATATTCGGCTAAGTCAAAGTCATCAAAAGATATATTGATACCTGCAACTCGTGAATAAATATGAAGGTCATCAAAAGTTAAGTTGCAGTAGAACATTTGAACGGCATGACGATAGATAGCAGAAGTTGTAGTAACTAGTTCATCAAGATAGAGGTCATGGAATAAAGAATCATATTGAGAGAATATGGAAAAATTAATGGGATGTCCTGTGAATACCTGACGATTCCGAAAGTCACTAAACCAGTTGTTTGATGCATCTAGTGAGACAAAAAGTCTGTTGTCATAGGTGGAAGGATTTTGAGGACGAGGTGGATTGAACAAAGGATGAGGAGGTTGAAGTTGTTCAATGATTTGTTCAATTGATGGAGGAGAATCCGAAGAGGAAATACTCTCAACTCGAATTCTCTTCCCACGATTGAACAAGCAAGGAGCCATTAAAAAATTTAACTAGAAGATAGAAAATAGGAATGGTACCTCAAACAAGTAATAAACAATGGAAGAGAATGGAGAGAAACCCCTTTTTCTTGATTTTGAGAAGCAATGGAGCACTCTAGATCAAAAACTAGGGTTAGGGTTTCAAGGAAAGAGTTTGTATAGGTGAGAAAGGTGGTAGTAGTGAAGGAGAGAGATGGAATCCCGACATAAAGTAGGGCTTTGTCTTTGGTCGGGTGAAATATTGACCATTGGATTAGAATTGATCCAACGGCAGAGCCAGATCCCGACCCTGGAACCTAAGAACCGAACTCGGCCCAAACTCTGATAGGGACAGAGTTCGGCCCGCGTTCTGGATCAATGGTCCAGAACTGAAAACAGGCAAAGAACATGAAGAAAATGTTTAAGAGTTAAACAAAAGATAGTTGAGGACAACAAAGAGTGTTGAATTTAAAAAAATAGATAGAGAGGTACTCAGAAAACAGAATGAACTTTAGAAAATATCAATTAGGCAATATTAAATCGAAAACGAGCCATATAATAAATAAGGACATATACTGTGGTTCAATAGTCCAAATTTGCCATGGGTTAGCTGCAGGGGCCGGATCCCAGCTAGCGGTAGTCCTGAGGACTAGTGCACCGTGTCGCTTAGGCTTTTACGCCTTGTTGTCAGAAGGACCCTTTCGGCTTGTACCCATACCAAATTCTTTGTAAAAGAATCACAATATACTCGATATTTACGCAGGTGAGTTTCAATTTATAACTGCTTCATCTAAAATTCCAAGTTCACGACAAAGAAAATTGAAGCGCTCTTCGGATAGTGGCTTAGTAAAGAAATCTGCCAGCTGATGATCAGTGTCAATAAATTCTAAGTTAATCGTGCCATTTTGCTGATGATCACGCAAAAAGTGGTGTCTGATTTCAATGTGTTTAGTGCGTGAGTGGTAGACAGGGTTCTTAGTCAAATTGATTGCCCTAGTAATGTCACAGAATATAGGAATATGCATGAAAGATAACTTATAGTCTTCAAGGGTTTGCTTCATCCACAGAATTTGTGCACAACAACGCCCAGCTGCTATATATTCAGCTTCTGTTGTGGATAGTGCAACAGAGTTCTGCTTCTTGCTAAACCAGGAGACTAAAGCTTTTCCTAATAAATGACACGTGCCGCTCGTACTTTTACGGTCGACCTTGCATCCAGCGAAGTCAGCATCGGAGTAACCAATAAGATCAAATGATGTTGACTTAGGATACCATAGGCCTACTGTAACCGTACCCTTAAGGTATCTAAAGATACGCTTAACCGCGGTCATGTGTGATTCCTTAGGATTAGCTTGATATCTAGCACATAGGCAAATACTGAACATGATATCGGGACGACTAGCAGTTAAATAAAGTAAGCTGCCTATCATACCTCGATACTTACGTTGATCAACAGGTTTGCCACTCTCATCTGGTTCGAGTTTGGTTGAAGTAGCCATTGGCGTGCTGATTGGTTTGATGTTGTCAAGATCGAACTTCTTCAGCATGTCCTTGGTGTACTTTGATTGGCAGATAAAAGTTCCATTAGCCAGTTGTTTTACTTGCAGACCAAGAAAATAGTTGAGCTCTCCCATCAAGCTCATCTCAAATTCCGTTTGCATATACTTGGCAAATTCTTGACAAAGAGTTTCATCAGTAGACCCAAAAATAATATCATCAACATAAATCTGAATTAATAGAATGGTGTCCTTGAAAGATTTGATAAACAGTGTAGTGTCAATTTTCCCTTTTGAAAAATCTTTCTCAAGCAAGAAACTGCTTAGCCTTTCATACCAAGCTCTGGGGGCTTGTTTAAGGCCATAAAGCACTTTCTTCAGCTTGAACACGTGGTCGGGAAATTTGTGATTTTCAAAGCCAGGGGGTTGTTTGACATAAACTTCCTCCTTAATAAAGCCATTCAAGAAAGCACTTTTAACATCCATTTGAAATAATTTAAAGTTCTGATGATTGGCAAAAGCACAAAGCATCCGAATGAATTCTAGTCTAGCAACAGGAGCATATGTCTCATCGTAGTCGATACCTTCCTCTTGATTGTATCCTTGAGCTACTAGACGGGCTTTGTTACGAGTGACTGAACCATCTTCATTTACTTTGTTTCTAAACACCCATTTGGTACCAATTATTGAGTGATTAGCAGGTCTAGGAACTAGTTCCCATACTTGGCTCCTCTCAAATTGGTTGAGTTCTTCTTGCATAGCAGAAATCCAAAATTCATCATTAAAAGCTTCAGAAATGTTTTTAGGCTCTACTTGTGAAATGAAGGCAGTGCTAGCAACGGAGTCTCTTAGTGATGATCTAGTAGTTACTCCACGTGAAACTTCTCATATAACTAAATTTTCTGGATGAGAAGGTTTGAAAGAGAATTTCTTAGGCAAACCCTCCAGAGAATTAGTTTCAGTTGAAGTGTTCATTGGAGTAGAAATTGATGGCTCAACATCATCATCAAGAGCGCTTACTGCACTGTTATCTTCATCAAAAGTCACATTAGTTGACTCCTCCACAATAAGTGAGCGTTTGTTGAAAACTCTATATCCCTTACTCTTGGCGGCATAACCAAGAAAGATACCATCGTCAGCTTTGGCATCAAATTTGCCTAAGTTGTCTTTGGTGTTAAGGATAAAACATCTACAACCAAAAACTTTAAAATATGAAACATTGGGGGTTCTCCCAAACCAAAGCTCATAGGGTGTTTTCTTCGTAATGGGACGAATAAGCACCCTATTCAAAATGTGGCATGCTGTACTTACAGCCTCTGTCCAAAAATATTTCGAAAGAAAAAATTTATTCAACATGACTCTAGCCATATCGCCAAGAGTCCTATTCTTCCGCTCCACAACACCATTTTGTTGAGGAGTTCTAGGACAAGAAAATTCATGATCAAAACCATTTGCATTACAAAAACTTTCAAAATCATAATTTACGAATTCACCTCCATGATCACTTCGGATTCGAGTAATCATGTAGCCTTTTTTGTTTTGAACTTTCTTTACAAAAATTTTGAAAGCAGAAATAGCATCGCTCTTATTGGCGAGAAAGAAAACCCATGTAAATCTCGAAAAATCATCAACAATAACAAATGCATAAAGTTTGCCTCCAAGGCTAGCTATTCTACTAGGACCAAATAAATCCATATGAAGTAGTTGCAAGGGTCTAGTAGTACTTACAGAGTTGATAGAATAAAATAAGGATTTAGTTGCCTTGTTTAGTTCACATTCGGCACATACCGTGTCCTTTTTGAACGTGATGTCAGGCAATCCTCTCACTAGCTTCTTGGTGGAAAGCCTGGATATAGCATCCATGTTGGCATGACCAAGACGCTGGTGCTAAAGTAGTCGTTCGTCTTTGTGGGCATATAGACATCTACCTGCATTGTTAGTATTTATAGAAAGATAGAAAATGTAGATGTTGTCCACTCTTTTCCCTTCAAAAGCAATGTCTCATGTTGACCTATCATAGATGTAGCAACTGTTTTGTCCAAAGTTAATATCATATCCATGATCAGCAAGATGACTAATGCTGAGCAGGTTATGCTTTAACTCGGTCACTAGGCAGACATCCTTTATTACAGGAGAAGGAGGATGACCAATGATACCATTACCTATAATGTGCCCTTTGAGATTGTTACCGAAGGATACGTATCCTTCTCTCTTCATCGATAGTGATGCAAAAAGATTTGTGTCTCCCGTCATATGTCGCGAGCATCCACTATCGAGAATCCACTTACTTTCAGTTGAGGAGGGAAGGTCCACCTACATCAAGAGTAGATGTGACCTTTGGTACCCGAGTTCTTGAGGGTCCTGAAAAGTTAGTCTTTGGGAACTAAGCATATATCCTTTTATCTACAAGTCTTCTAACTCTGCACTGTGGTGAGATGTGTCCATGTAATCCACAATAAGTACAGATAGCATTCTTATTTATACTAGGAGCATGAGAATAATATCTATAAGCAACAGGATGAGGATGGACATGATGTGAAGAGTTAGCATGGTGAAGATGATTATGCATGGAATAAGTGGCATGGTGATGGTGTCTATGAGGCATAGAATGATGGTATTGTCTATGATGTGTGACTTGCTGAAATTTTCTAGATGGCATGGCATGATGATTTTGTCTATATGGTATATGAGGACCTTGTCTATATGGCATGGAATGATGATTTTTATGTGTGGAGTGATGTTGATTGTGTCTTTGTGCATGATGAGTGTGTACTGAGTGAGAATTGTTCTCACGTGCACGTGGTTTGTGAAAGTTTGTGTATATAAATGCATGGTTATGTGCTGCATGAGAATGACGTGATTGACTAGCATGAGTGGTATTGTGCCCATGTGATTGGGTTTGAGGTTGAACAACCTGTTTACCCAATTTGGTTTCTAATCTTTTAGAAATAGCTTGCAGTTCATCAACCTTAATATTTAAGCCATAAATCTTAGTCATGGAAATCTTGTGTCTACTCTTTTCTTCAGCAAGCAACGTGTTGAGAGTAGTGATTTCTTGAGTTTGTTGCTCAATACGTGCTTCAGCATCATGTAAGCTTAATTTAAGCTTGGATACTTCATCAGTGTCATTAGTGGGTGATGTGTTTCTAACATTATCAAGAAGTAAAGAAATTCTTTGTATCTCATCTTCTAGACTTTTGATTTTGTCCTTGGCATGTTTATATTTACCGATGACCTTTTTATGATCATCGAGTAAATCAGTGAAAGCATCGCCAAGTTCATCAAAAGAGAAGTCATCCAGAGTTTCGTTAGATACCTTGTTGGAAGTTGCCATCAGGCACACATTTGCTGTATCTTGAGGAGAGTCCTTTTCTTCCTCAGAGTCACTCGCTTCACTTTCATGCCAGATGCCTGTGTTGGCATATTTCTTTGATGAGTTCCTTTTGTATGGCTTCTCATAGCGGTTGCTCTTCTTCAGGAATGGGCAGTCTTTTCGGACATGTCCAGTTTTCTTGCAACCATAACAAGTTGGTTCCTCTTCATCTTCTTCTTGAGATTCCTTCTTCCTTCGATTGAAGCGAAGGAATTTCCTGAAGTTGCGAACCATGAGAGCTTGGTCTTCATCATCCGAGTTATCTTCTTCGGTCTCATCCTGATTAGCTCTTCGTTGATGAGCTTTGAGTGCGATCTTCCTGGTCTTCGGAGCAGGCTCTTCGAAGTCCTTGAGGTCAAGCTCGTGAGTCATAAGCTTACCCATCAAGGTCTCCATTGACATTGTTGTGAGATCGTTTCCTTCTATGATGGCTGTCACCTTAGGGTTCTAAATCTTTGGTAGCCCTCTGAGCAGCTTACGAATCTTCTCGTGGTTTGAGTACTGCTTTCCAAGCGAAGATAGAGGATTGATGATGTCGAGGAATCTTGTGATCATTTGAGTGATCGTCTCACTTGGCTTCATCTTGAAGGCTTCGTATTCTTGAGTGAGACGACTTATTTTAGATTCCTTGACCTGTGTGGTTCCTTCATGCGTCACTTCTAGAAGTCTCCATACTTCATGAGCAGTGGTGCATATAGAGACCCTGTTGAACTCATTCCTGTCTATAGCACAGAATAAAGCATTAATAGCCCTAGCATCTAGACTTGCCTGTTTCTTCTCCTCGACAGAATATTTGTCGTGTGGTTTCTCAATGAGGTCACCATCGACAACTATCCTGGCAGGCTTTTTGTAACCGTCAGTGACGACAGTCCACAGGTCAAAGTCTAGAGACTTAAGATAGAAGCTCATCCTTGTTTTCTAATATGTGTAGTTAGTCCCATCAAATAGAGGAGGCCTATGAGTGGACTGACCTTCACCATGATTGGAAATCAAGGATTGTGTGGTTGCCATGGATCAGCTCTTAGGATGTTAGTCCTTGTAAAGAGAACAGTACTTTGATACCAATTGAAGAACAGTTTGGCAACTCTAGAGGGGGGTGAATAGAGTTTATATAGAAAAATAGCCAATTAAAAATAACTCTTTCACCAACAATAAATAATCAGAGTAAAGTACGGAAAATAAATGAAGAGCAAAAGAGCATACGCAAACACAGCGATTTTAACCTGGTTTCCCTCGTGGAGGACTAGTCCAGGCCTGAGAACTCTAGCTCAGGATTAAATCCACTATTTGTGAAATAGTAGTTTACAACCCGTGCCTTTTCTTCAGAAGAGCACATCAACTTCTAACAGAGAATCGCAATGGCGATTTGCTTGGAATTGTCCAAGCGACTTCTTCGACTTTTGCACAAGAATCCTAACTGAGAGATGCTGAGCACTCGAGACTTAGGAGGCTTGTGGCTAGTAGATAGGAAGGGTATCGCTTATTGAGCTTGTAGGAGAGAAGAGAAGAGAAGATTGAGTGAATTGAAATGAGAGAATTCATGCCCTATTTATAGTATTTTTAGAAGCAGAATTCGGCCAGAATTCGGGTAGAAAAATTCAAAAATTTGGCCGTTGGACAGCTAGCAACCAGCTAACCCTAAAATTAGGGTTCTTGATTTCTAGGGGACAGAGTTCGGCCCGAACTCTGTGTGGAGGCAGAGTTCGGCCCGAACTCTGTCTCCAGAGCATAGAGTGGTTCTAAGTGGGACTTGTGGGCAATTTTTATTTTGGTGGAGCTTGGGATTTTGGGTAGGCTTATAGACTAAGTTCCAAGAGCTCAGCATAACTCAGAGTACATACTTCTAGACTCAATAAAATATAAAAGTACAGACTCGAAAATACACTGAGAGTCTGAAACTGAGCTGTTGTCTGTCCTGAACTGAATGCAGACGTCATGTGTCGTATTGAATTTATACAGATATTATTTAGTCAATGTAGTCAATATTTGGTTGACTGTGACTTTGTGTCAACAATATTGTGGTGATGTTCTCCCCCGCATAGGGGATATATTTGTGGACCTGTTACCCATGGCATACCTTGGTTTTAGATACAGATAACAAGTTTTGGTCAGGATACCTGAAGCAACCATGGCAAGGTGGTCATGGGTGCTCTTGGTATTGGGAAAAGGAATGTCGTAGAGTAGCTGGGCTCCTGGGGCATAATGATATGGTCGATTTGTGCTAAGAAATTTAGCTAAGGATTTTTGTGGGTCTATTATCCTTGGCGTATCCTGGTTTAGGATACGGATAATAAGATGAAGAGAATACCTGGCATACTTGCTCAGAGGTAATGAGGACATGGCAAGTAGGAAGGTTTCTTAAACGTAGAGTCTTCCTACTCAGAGGTAATGAGAACATGGCAGGAGTGAACTCGACGGAGGATATTGATGGTCAACAGAGGACGTTTATGGTCAACAGAGGAGATTTGTGGTCAACAGAGGACATTTGTGGTCAACAGAGGACATTTGTGGACCTATTACCCTTGGCGTACTCCGGTTGTGGGTACAAATAATAGGTCGAAAGGGGATCATCACACTTACTCAGAGGTAATGAGGACATGGCAAGTATGAAGGTTTCTTCGACGGAGCCTTCCCGTTCAGAGGTAATGAGGACATGACAGGAGTGGGCTCAATAAAGGAGGGCACATAGAACGACTCAGAGGTAATGAGGACATGGAAGTTCTATGTAAGGGATGATTTATTTTTGGCGGAAGTGGAACGACTCAGAGGTAAGGAGGACATGGCCGTTTTGGAAATTTGTGGATCGATTACCCTTTTTGGTGTACTGGGAGTACGGGTATTAGATCATGAGGTAGGATCTCCTTCAAGAAGAAAGTTCAGAGGTATGATCATACACGACTTACTACCTGAAAGAGTGAACGAGATATGAGTTCAGAGGTACCAGCGGGTACATGACTCGAGAATCTGGAGAATGGTGACCGTGAATTCAGCGGTACCAGCGGGTACATGACTCAAAAATCTGGAAAACTATGAGGGTGAGTTCAGTAGTACCAGCGGGTACATGACTCAATAATCTGGAAAACTATGAGGGTGAGTTCAGTGGTACCAGTGGGTACATGACTCAAAAATCTGGAATGTTGTGATGGTGAGTTCAGAGGTACCAGCGGGTACGTGACTCGATAATCTGGAGAGAATGTTATTTAGATATAATATTTCTTCAGGAACTTGCCGTTGACGGGCAACATGAGCAAGTCTCCGTTTTGCTTAGCGAGGCGGTAAGCACCGTTGGAGAACACGACCTCGATAAAAAATGGACCTTCCCATTTTGGCTGGAACTTGTCGGCGGTCTTGTGAGTTATGACCATTGGCCTCCGGACTGCCAGAACAAGATCGTCCACTTGGAATGTTCTGATTTTGACCTTTTTCTTGAAGGCTCCTGAGATGCGTGCTTGGTATAGCTCGATCCTTTACTGAGCTAGAAGGCGCTTTTCATCTAAGGCCTCCAACTCTTGTAATCGACATCGGTAGTTATCATCCGTCGTCAATTGATAAGTGAAGGTGACGCAGAGTGAGAGTATTTGAGTCTCTAATGGGAGAACTGCCTCACTCCCGTATACTAGAGAGAATGGTGTGTTCCCGGTAGCTGTTCGGACTGTAGTACGGTACGTCCATAAACACTCGCCGAGCTTCTCGTTTCAGTCATATTTGTTGGAGGAGACAAACTTCTTGAGAAGTTTGATGATTATTTTGTTGAATGCCTCTGCCAACCCGTTTGCCGCCGGGTTGTACGGTGTCGAAGCGACATTCTGAATACGGTGCTTATCGCAAAACCGATAGAAAGCGTGGATTACAAACTGCGGACCATTATCATGGATGATCCTTCGGGGCAGTCCAAAGCGGTAGATGACGTGATGCTTAAGGAAGCCGATCATGTTTGAAGTCTTGACTTCTGCGAGTGGGACAGCTTCCGTCCATTTGGAGAAGTAATCAGTGATCGCAAGTATGAAGCGATGTCCTCGGGAGGAAGGTGGGGTGATTGGACCAATAATATCCATTTCCCATGCTTCGAATGGCCAGGACGCTACTGTCGGATGTAGAAATTTGGATGGTTGGTGAATAAAGTCCGCGTGGACTTGGCAGGCTTTGCATTTTCTAGCATAGTCTATCGCATCTGCCACCATTGTGGGTCAGTAGTAGCCTATTCGACGGAGGCGGTCTTGCAATTTAGGGCCAGGCTGTGGGCCCCGCAGACACCGTCATGAGCTTCTTGTATGGCTTCTTTGTCTTCCGCGTTTGACAGATACCGAAGCAGTAATCCGTCGTAGGAGCGGCGATATAGCATTTTCGTTTCTGTATCGTAAAAGAATCTGAGAGAACGCCGTCTGATGGAAGTGGCTTCCTTTGGGTTCTCGGGCAGGATGTCATAGACGACGAAGTCGATGAATGGTTGTCTCCAGTCTGGGGCATCATCGATCGTCTGGGCGGAATAACTTGCCACAAATTACACATTGTTCTTGGGACAGACCAGTTCGTGGCCTATCACATCCACTGATTGGCGATCATAATTCGAACTGCTAGGGAAGCGGCAAGACTAGCTAGGGCATCAGCTTCGATATTTCGGAGTCTGGTGACATATTCGATGAAGAACCCCTCGAACGATGAGATAATGTCAATCGCTATTTGGTGATAAGGGGTCATGTCTTCGTGGCGGACCTCATATGAGCCCCGGATCTGATTGACGATTAGTTGGGAATCGCCGTATGCTTCAAGGTATTCTACCCCCAGCTCTCTTGCAAGTTGTACGCCAATGACCAGAGCGTTGTACTCGGCCACATTGTTAGAACAGGGTTCTGTGAGGGAATAAGCGCGGTTAATCACCAATCCGGAAGGAGAGACCAGCACTACTCCGACTCTGACGACTATATTGCCTTTAGGTCCTGTCCTCGAAGTACCGTCGAAGAACATTCGCCATATATCATCGTGAGAGGTTGCATGCGAGTTAGCGACCTCATCTGGGTTCTCTTCATATATTCTGGAGGACTCCGAGCCTGGGTGGGCTGCTAAGAAGTCTGCTAGGGCTTGACCTTTGACTGGCTTTTATGGGACGAAGATCATATGGTAAGAGGACAGTAATATTGTCCATGTAGCGAGGCGAGAGCTGAGTGCCCCTGGTTTAGTCATGAGGACCCTGAGAGGGTTGACTCGTGAGATCACATGTATCATTTGTCCGGTGACATAATGTCGCATTTTCTGAATTACGAACACCAGGGCATGGCATTCCTTCTCCACAGCGGTGTATCGGTGCTCTGGCCCAATCATCATTCGACTGAGGTAATTTATGGCTTGCTTATGGCCTGCGTCGTTGTTTTGTGCGAGCAGAGCCCCGAGGGAATGTTCTATTGCTCGTACATAGAGCATGAATGGTTTTCCAGAAACCGGGGCCACCAGGACTGGAGGGTTCAACAAATATTCTTTGATGCTGTCGAAGACGCGCTGGCATTCTTCATCCCATACGAATGAGACGTCTTTCTTCATGAGATGGGTGAATGGTCGACATCGCCCGGAGAGGTTGGAAATGAACCTCCTGATGTAAGCTAGCCTCCTTTGAAGGCCTCTGAGTTCGCGGAAGTTTCTCGGGGGATCCATCTCCATGATTGCTTTCGTCTTCTCAGGGTCTACATGGATACCCTGTACAGTGATGATGAAGCCCAAGAACTTTTTGCTGGATACGCCCAGAAAGGACTTCGTAGGGTTCATTTTCAAATTGTGCGCTCGCATTAGGTCGAATATCATCCTTAGATCCTGTAGATGGTCTGCCTTGTCGCGACCCTTAACGGCTATATCGTCAACATAGCACTCCACTGTCTTTCGTAAGTGGTCTCTGAAGATGATGCTCATGGCTCTTTGATAGGTGGCGCCGGCATTCTTCAAACGAAAGACGTGACTGTGTAGCAGTACGTGCCAATTGGTGTTCGGAATGATGTATGCTTTTCGTCATCAGGAGACATTTTGATTTGGTTGTACCCCAAGAAACCATCCATGAACGACATACGTTCTAAGCTGCAGGTATTGTCGATCATGATGTCTGTAATAGGAAGGGGGAATTCATCTTTGGGGCATGCCTCATTCAGATTGCGGAAGTCGATGCAGATTCGAATCTTTCCATTCTTCTTGAGGACGGGCACTATATTGGCAACCCAATCGGGATGTTTCTCCTCACGAATGAAGCCACTGGCTATCAGTTTGTTGACTTTGGCTTCAATCGTGTCCATGATGCCTGGGCGGAAGCGTCGCTGTTGTTGCTTGACTGGCTTCTCATTCGGCCGAATGTTGAGTTTGTGAAGGGCAATGTCGGGATTTAACCCTGGCATGTCTTCATAGCTCCAGGCGAACACATCAATGTATTCTCTGACAAGTTCTAGCAGTGGCTCCCGCTCTTCGTCTGCTAGGCTTTTACTGACAAAAATTGGTTTTGGAGAAAATTTGCTGCCGAGGTCAACCTGTATGACTTCATCTTTAGTAGGAGGTTCTCTCAGCTCGAACCATTTTTTCTATTGTGCATCCAATTGCTGGGCCCACGGCTCTAGCTCGAGGATCTCGGGGATGTCTTCG
Source organism: Iris pallida (assembly GCA_029216955.1). Lineage (NCBI taxonomy): Eukaryota > Viridiplantae > Streptophyta > Magnoliopsida > Asparagales > Iridaceae > Iris > Iris pallida. The sequence continues at coordinate 17,064,786 of JANAVB010012999.1, read as the reverse complement.
TCTTCTTCGTGAGCGTCGGCGAATGCCATGTTGACTTACAAGACTTGTCTGAACACGTCTCCGATGCTGGTATCCGAGTCAGAAGTTGGTGACCCGGTTGAATGTGACTGCCAGTCGCATTCTTCATCTGAGCTCTCAGGGGTCGTAGTAGGCGTTACATACCCTAACCCGCATCGAGTTTTGCTATAGTAGTCCCGTGGTTTGCCCGTCGGGACTGGTGGCTTCAAAGGTAATCGTTGTCCAGTGCCGTAGTTCAAACTTGGCATCGTCTCCAGATCATACTCCTGTTTCTGCATGAGATATTTAGATTGGGAGCTATAAAGATACAGAGGCAGTCTTCCGGCATCTGACCCGAGGTCGGCTTTATCTATGGTGAAGGGATGCGGGTCGTCCTTCCGGTCGAAGATGATTGGATGGTCCCCTCCCTCGATTATTCGGTAAGCGTCTTCTACTGGAGTAAGCTGGATTGCGGTATATACATTTGTCACCTGTGTGTTGGTGAGTGCCTATACCGTGTTCCATAGCATACATTATACATAGCTTATTGTGCTCGGTGTAGTTCAAAGATAACCCTTTATTGATGAAGTAAGGTATCTTTTCTAGGGGGATTACATCATCAGCGGAGGGAACATCAGTGTGGGCAGCCACATACTTGGCTAGCTCCGGTTCCTCTTCGGCTATCCCCAGTGTAAATGAAGACTGAGAGGACGCCCTAGGCAGCTTGATTGTCAGAGGTTCAGCTGATGGAGCAGAGCGTGGAGTTGTTGGCCGACTAGCGACCCCCATTTTGGCACTTGATGTTGAGCGAGGAGTGACTGGTTCGCTAGAGATGTCAGACCTTGCATCGGGGTGACGACCATTCTTGGGAAGGCGTATCGTCAGTGGCCTATCGGAGGGATTGAGCTTCTCCATTTGGGGTTGACCGACTCTCGGCAGTCTAATTGTTATTTGCCCCGTTATGGGTCTCGACACTTGGCCGGACCATGGCAGCCGAATTATCATCTGCTTTTCCTACGTCGAGAGGCTGATCGCGTCCTTCCGCAGAGTGGCAGTAAGGGGTGCAGACCTGCCTGGTTTGCGAGCTTGGAGGTGGATCGTCAGAGGTTCTTCTGATCCTGTGGCTGTCTCGGTATGAGCTTGTACATTTCCTTCATCAAGGTGGCTCTTTGACTTTTCCTATAGGCAGGAGTCTGAGTAGTAGGATTCGACCCCTTTGAAAGGATCGATATCAGCAAATTCTATCCTCACGAAGCCGTATTTGTCGACATATTTGAAGCACTGGTGTAGCGTGGAAGGCACGATCATGTAATCGTGTATCCATGGGCGCCCCAAGAGGATGTTGTAAGAAGTGTCTGCATCTATGACGTAGCAGGTGACATCGGATTGGAGGTCGCCAATTTGACACTTCAGACGAATCTTCCCAATAAGATAGCTCCTGCCTGAATTGATACCGCTGATGGCGGTACTTGTAGGTGTCAGGCGATGCATTGGGATGCGGAGATGATGTAGCAGACCCTTCGAGATGATGCTTATGGAAGAGCCATGATCAATGTGCATCCGATCCACCTTCACGTCGTCAATGTATCCCGTGTAGTATAGCGGGCGATCGTGTAGGTTGGTTTTGATGAGCATGTCCTGCGGAGTGAAGACGATGTTGGGCATTGCTCCCGTGCAGGCACTGTCTTGGAGATCTACGGGTGAGTCCTCCCCGGTGAGGTTGGATTGAGCCAGATAGGCATCGACATTTTGGAGTCATTTGCTTAATACAATATGAACGTCCTTGGAGAGCCTTAGGAGTTCGTACAGTGACAACTTGGCCAGTGTGTTAGCCAATTGCGCTAAGATGTCAAAGTTGTAGGGCCTCTCTAGCCCTTGGGCTGCCTCTTTTCGGAGGGATTTGTCGAAGCGAGTCTCCCTCGGCCTAGGCTTGTCGGTCGTCGAAGGCTGAGCCGGTCCCGGAGCATCAGTTGTAGTGGGTTGATGATTTTCAGCTAGATTGTCAACCACAGGTTGGGATTGCGCTCCAGACCGCGTGACGACGGCTGTAGCTTCCTCAATGTCTGTCGAGATTGTGTGGCAGGTCCTGACTTTTCTAATTTTTTTTTGTAGGTGGAAGATGGTGTGGGCCGAGTCACTTCTGACACCAAGTCTGGATGGATCCACATGACCTTCCCTCGTGATGTGGTGAGGGGTACTAGACCAGCAGCCTGATCTCAGGAAGGTGGAAGATTGGTAATCTCCATTGTCGCCAGAGGGATGGGGACCACCGCATCTTGAGTTTCCGTTGGAGGGAAGCTGCCGAATTGTACGGACACCATATCGGCTGCCACGGTTACCTCTTCGAGATCGATAGCCAGAGCGTTCGAATCGATGAGGTTTTGGATGTACCATTTCAGCTGGTAGCAATCGTGTGTAGCATGATAGACATAGCGATGATAATGGCAGTACTTTGGATTCTCTATCTCTGTCAGCCGCGGTTCCCGTCTTGGTGGAGGAAGCTGAATTCTGTCCCCTTGTATGAGCATGTCCAAGATGGGCTTGACGTGACCGTCTTCGAAGGAGTAAGTGATTTGCGGCCATTGTTTATCGGCTGGCTTTGGCTCGGGTTTTTGTGCTGTATCGGCCTCCATAGCCTGCTTTGCTTTGCTATCCCGATTGTTGGAGGGGCTACCCCCATTATCGTTGTTGGGACGCTTGCCCTTGTTTTCTCCTTCCGAGATGTGCAATCCCAGATGGCGAGCCTTCTTCAGTCGTTCTTCGGCACGAGCTGATGATGAACGTCTTCCAATCCTTGAATTGACTTTCGCCCATCCAGAGACTGATTGTCGGGAGGAGTCTCTTTTGGCAAATCTCGATCAAAGTGGAATTTGGGTTTCCAGAGGGTAGCTTCATGGCGGTCTGACGAAACCGCTCGATGTAATTTCTTGTCAGCTCCTTCTCCCCTTGGACGACGTCCATAAGGGTGGACATGGTGATGTCCTGCCCTACTTCGTAGAATCTCTCCAAGAACAGGCGCTTGAAGCCGGCGAAGGAGTGGATGCAGTTGTCCGACAGATTGCGATACCAGTCGAAAGCGACTCCTTCCAATGCCCCGACGAATAATCGGGTGAGAATAGCATCGTCATGGGGCAGATGGTCTGTGGTGACCTCGAAGTAAGTGATGTACCGACTTACTGAGTTCTTGCGATCATAGGGATTGATGTTGAACGGCTTATATCTTGGTGGGAAGGGAAGATCCCTCCATGCAGCCCGGTATGGTTGCCGTATTCTGAGGTCTTGAGAGTTTTCTCGGGCTTGAAACAGGGCTCGGAGCTCCAGGACCTCTCTTCTTGCTTCCATGGCATCATCTGCAGCGGTGGGAGCTATTATTTTTGGAGGATTATTGCACGGGTTCGGTGCCGCTGAGTTCGAGTCCGCATTGACCGTGGGACCCGTGCTTGTTTGGCCAGGTGTTCCTCCTTGCAGAGTTGGAAGAGCTGCCTTGATTTCATCTACAGACTTGACCAAAGCCTGTAGTATGGCCTCCAGAGTGTCGATGCGCTGGCGATCACTCGAACCACTTTGATTGCTGTCCGTCATGAACACCGTCCTTATATGATGAGAAACGGAAGGGACGGTGGAGGACGTATCCTCCGAGTCATACCCATGTACTGAGAAGTTATCGGAATATGTGGGAATATTCTCTTCTGGTTCGGACCCAGAGGGAATAGTACCCCCGGCTTCAGAGCTTGCTTCATCTTGAGAGTCGTGGACGTCCTCGGGGATGCCGACCTCGGCTGTATCTGATGGGAGAGTTGTCTTCCATGGCTCATCTTCTTGGAATATCGGATTGTTGTAGAGGTTCGGAGGGGTGCTACCCCCAGCCCCAGCAACCCCCTGCGTTATGGACGACGAGCCTCCCACTGTAGCAGATTTTGTCTTTGAGCGAGTACCTTAGAAAACTACGGTGGTGGGCACCCATTTAGACGACAGTCTTTTAGTCACAGTGGTTGAGGTCTTCGGGCTGGAAACATTCGTCTTCTTCCCCCTTCCATCAGCGGGGACTTTCCGAGCAGAGTTGCAGGAGACGACGGGTAGTGCCTCGTCTTCTGAAGATGGCTGTTGTAGTCTTTGAAAGACAGACTGCCGGTCTTCTTGCATCGTCGTGCCATTGCAGCAGCAGTTGACGATGATTTGGGTGCAGTGACGTTCGTGGGAGGACTCTTTGCATCCCGATGCATCCTTTCTTTCCTTGCATTTGTGGAGGATGGCCTCACGCAAGTCAGACGGGTCTGGACCGACCATGTTTGCTCCCGAGATTTTGGAAGACTTTTGTGAACCTCTCTGTCCGTCTGCCGCCGGGGGCTGGACTCGAGTGGTTCTATACAACTTCCCATCCGAGGCCTACGTAATAATTAGCGGGATGCCCCGATAGTCAGAGGTTGGGGCAGCTGACTGGGCTTGGTGGGCCCGCGCTGCCCTAGACTTCTTTCTTTTAGCACTCGCGGGTGCATAATAGGAAGAGTCTAAGTTGAATATCACAGAGTCTGGCTTATCATCCAGAGAATCATCACGGTCAGGACCGCATGAGAGACGGTCGAACACTGATTGAGAGAAGCGTGGAATAACCGCTATGCGGCTAGGATTGGGAACTGTGCATGCTGTCTGCATGCGGCTGTCTTTTGCTGTCGGATGGGTTATCCTGGTGCGACTAGGAGTCACGACCGTACAGGCTGGCCGCATACGGTTGGCAATTGTAGCCACATGGGTTTTCTGCAAGCGATTGACTTCAGTAGCCGCATAAGCTTCGTCCATGCGGTTGGCAACTGTAGCCGCATAAGCTATACGGCTGACAGATATGGCCGCGTGAATTTTATTCCTACGGTTCGCGGATGTAACCGAATAGGCTTTCTCCATGCGGCTAGAACCCTTATGCGGCTCGGATCGTATAGAGTTCCTCTTTGCCCCTGCAAGTCCAGCATCATAATGTTTTCTTCTGCCGGACTTGGGGACAACAGAGTCGTCAATGATCTGAAGTGGGGCCGCGGAAGAGTCTTTTCCACCGTCTTGAGCAACAGAGGGTATCTCTGCAAGAGCTTCAGTAGGAACGAAGGATCGGGGTCTCCACTCCTTGCGGGCCTTCTTTGTGCGGGCTCGCTTCAGGACTGGGCCAGCGCTCTTCTCGGAGAACATTTCTTCGAACGCGTGTTGGTCGAACCGGGCGACCATCTTCTGTTGCGTGGAGCAAAGCTTGGCTGCATCCGATTGCGTCACCAACTCCTCAACCGTGGAGAAGTTTGTCCCCAGCAGAGTCACCATCGTGTTTGCCATAAAATACAAAAGAACAAAATAATTATCGGAGGACCGGACTTTTACTTCACGTTACAAACTCGTTTGTACAAAGAAAGCCTAGGGACGAAAACCTAGGTACAGCAATCTAAGTACAATTGTTTATTTTAGATTCTGGGAGATGACGATAGAGGCTCGGGAAAGCGACGGCAGCTCTGTCTTACTACTTGACGATCGGTATGCAGCCTTGGCTCCAAAAGATTGCTCGGCGTTGGAAGAAATGCTCTTTTTGCTCTCTTTATATTGCTCTTCTGTCTTCTCTCTCTGGATTGATCTCTGTGGATTTTTCTCTCTGATTATTGGGAGGAGTATCTCTCTATATGTGTGTATCTCTCTCTTTCAGTATATATTACAAGGGAATGGCACCTTGCTATTTATAATAGTGGGAGCATCATTAGGGTTTACAATGATTGCCTCTTGGAGATGGCGGCGGCCTGTGGAGTGGTCAATCTAGGCCATTCGTTTTGATTGTGACGAATCCGGACCATTGAGTGTAGATTACACTAAATCTCATCAGCCATTAATGCTGATTGGAATAAATCTTCCTCATAATGATCTTCTGATGTCTGCGAATAAATTTGATTTATTCTCCTGCAACGTGTCCCTGATTATGGGGATTTGACCGGATCTTTGACTGCAAAAAATCTGAGAAATTGATCGGCTTAGGACACGTGTCCTAGGAACCACTGGGGGGATCTGAACCGCATGAAGATTGAGCCGCATAAGATTTGGGCCGCATAAGATTTAGGCCGCATATGGTTTTGGGCCACGTGTCAGAGATGCCTGGGTAGTGGCCCTCCCTTGAACCTTTGGACCGCATGGAGGTGATCATTGCGAGCCGCATAGGGAAACAGCCGCATGGAAATGGTCCGCTTGAGCCGCATGGGAAGGCCTCCGTTTTGAGCCGCATGAGACTGTTTCTGCCTGAGCCGCATAGGACGACTTCATTCTTAACCGCATGAGAAGTCTTTGCTTGAGCCGCATGAGGCTGTCTCGGCCTGAGCCGTAAAGGACGGCTTCATTCTGAACCGTATGAGAAGTCTTTGCTCGAGCCGCATACGAACGCCCACGTGGCGAGGCCACGTGGCATTTTTATGGCTCTCGGGGGATTTGTGTCAGAGATCTCTTTCTCTTCCCTAGAGGTCTGTTATTATGATAGAGTCATAATTACCTTTTCATGTCAGGGCTGTCACTTTTTTAGAGTTGTCAGCCGTCAGAGTGATTAATGCGGTATGGGGGCGGAGGGGAGCACTGTTACGCCACGTGTCTCCTGAGCCGCATGGGATGTCTTGGGCCGCATAGTCCCTTATACCGCATGACTCTCTGAGCCGCATGGGCTTTCTGAGCCGCATGGGGTTCCTTGGCCGCATGGATCATTTTCTTTAATATTTTCCATGCTTCTACACTTCTCCATCGGCAGGATGAGATAATTCTCCTTCATCCATCTTCCTTTCTTTGTTATGCCATGTCATGTGTTGTGCAGTATTTGCAGACATATACATCCACTGCAGCCTCTTTGTGATTGGCAAGAACTGCATGTACTTGTACGGGCGCATTCGCGTCCGGGCAATTGATTTTCCTTTGCCCCGGATTATCTTGTACCGGTCCTCGTCACAGAAAATATGTTTGTCTTTATCATTGTTCTCCTTGTAGTATAGAATGCAACTATTTCGACAGCAGTCTATCTTCTGGTAGCCTAATCCGAGTTTCCGTATAATCATCTTCGACTTGTAGAAGCTTTCAGGCAAATCATTTGATCATTTTGGCAACAACTCTCTTACAAGCTGAACTATCCGGTCATAGCATTCTTGCGGTAAGTTAAAATCAGATTTAAGGTTCAACAGCCGCATCACCACCGACAATACCGAATGAGAATCGCAACCCGGATATAACGGAGTATCAGCATGCTTAAACATATCGTAGAACTCCTTTGCATCAGGATTTAGATCCTCACGTGCCACCGCAAAATCTAATACCATCTCACGTGCCAAGTTTGTTGGTTACGGATATTCAAAATGATCTCCGAGAGTCGAATCTCTCACCTCGTATTGAAGAAGGACTGAGATTACGAAGCTGGAGATTCTCCTTGATTAATCCACACGTTGTAGTTCGGCATGAAACACTTATTGTAAAGGTGCTCTCTCACGAGTGACACCTCTCTAAATGGTATATTCTTACATTTGACACAAAGGCACTTTATGCGCCTTTTGTCCATGAAATCGGCATGGCTACTTGCATATATGAGAAATTGCTCGACGCCCGCCTTAAAATCGTCCGTCAAGCCAATCATACTCTTATATTGCCGATTGTACATCCACGAACGGTCAAGTGAGTATCGACTCATTGTTCTAATCCACGTGAATGATTCTGCACGAAGAATTAAGATGCTATATATCACTTGGTATCATAAAACAAACCTAGTATAACTTGGTATGACGTACCCCTCATGTATATTCACTCATAAAACAAACCTAGTATAATTAGGTATCACGTTGATACTCAAGTATCAAATTGATACTCAAGTATATATCGCATTGATCAATCAATTACCTTAGTAATCTAAAACTACTACACCAATTTATTTCGTGTCCGTGTCCCGTAAAATTTCTAAAACTATTATACCAGAAAATTTCTATTTATCTACTATACCCACTACTATACCGATAAATTTCAAACACGAAATTGAAATTGAAACCCTAGAACATGTTAAGAAAACACAAACAAAGCATAAATAAAAATAAATGTAAATTAGGGTTTAGGGTATCGGACATTGAAGACGTTGGTCACAGAGAGGATCTCGGACAAGGGAGGACGTCGGAGGGGGGGCACCGGAGGGGGGGACGCCGGAGGGGGGGTCGCCGGAGGGGGCACGACGGAGGAGAAGAAGAGGGAGGGTGTACGAGGTTTCGAAGGAGGAGAAGAGGGGGGGACGGAGTGGGGGAGCACGCCGGAGGGAGATGGTCGCCGGAGGTGGGGGCTCAAAGGAGGAGGAGAAGAGGGGGTGGTTAGGGTGTTCGATCGGAGGAGGAGAAGAGGGAGGGGGCCTAAGTGGGGGAGGGCGTCGAAAGGGAGTCACTGGAGGGGGCCACAGTCGGGGGGGGTGATTGCCGGTCGGGGGGAAGAGAGGGGAGGAGAGAGAAGGATTTTGAAAGTGAGAGAGATTGGAATTTTTTCGAAATTTAAGTAACTTTCGAATTTTCACATCAAATTAGCGATAAAAATTTTTTGTCGCTACGCCGTCGCTACATGGAAATGTCACTAAGTAGTCGCCCGTTAGTGGCTACATTTATGAAAAAAATTTAGAATAAAAATTAATCCTTCCGTTTCGATATTTACAGCAGCATAGCGACGTATATATCTGTCGCTAATCCGTCGGTTGACATATTCCGTCGTTAAATGGTCGCTGATCCGTCGCTAAACTTATAAAAAATTTAAGTGAAAAAATCTGTCGCCCGTAAGTCGCTTTTCGGTCGCTAATTGGCGACTGATTACGCCGTCGCTAATTTTCAGCCGCTATTTGCCTGTATTTTGGTAGTGCTCTTTGTTATTGGATCATGTCCAGAGGGGTATGGCCAGCAACTGAATTTTTTTATGAGAAGAGTTTGAGAGGCACTCGATAGATAAGAGCATTTGTTTTGCACATATAAGTATTTGGTTCAAGTATGTAGTTCCATTACATTAGAATAGCTAGGTTATGGTAGGAGGTTGCCATGTAGTACTGACCACACCAAAGCCTGAGAACTACTATAGTTTGGTGCGAGAAATGGATGTTAATAACATAATAAAAAATAGAGGAGAGTTCTAGCCAATAATGCTATCTATTTGGTGTCAGTTCACTGGACAGGGGGTTATAGAGAACCTATCAATGTATGCAAGAATGGGTTGAATGCGAAGCTAAACATGTTATATGAGAGTACTAAAGGGAGAGGACACATGTGGGTTGAAAAATTTGAGACTAGTAGTTGTGTGTGGCAGATTGAAGGTGGAGAGTTCTTTGTGGTATTACATGGTGATATATAGACAAGTGTACACATGAGATGTTGAAGCTTACCTAGGATTAATGAGCGGCCTAAATGGAAGTATATAAATAGGGTGTGTGCCTAGCTAGAGGTTGAGTCACAGTTGAGTGCAAGAACAAATGTGTACATAGGTTGTGTTAGAAGGGGCATTCTTATTAGTAGTGCTTGGGGAAGTAATAGTAGAATAATAGATAGGGTTATAACTAAATTTAATTATTAGCTTGAATAAATTTGATTATTAGTTAGGGTTTGATAGTTAGTTTTACTAAGAAAACTTCTTCTTATAAATGTATTTTTTTAATTAATTGGAAATTATACACCTCTAGGTTATTTGGACAGCCTTTCGAACTTGGACATTGGACCAGCTTTTCCACTTTAGTAACCGGAGCCAGGCAAGTATACCTTACCATTCTTGTACTTCAGTTACCATATTAAATTCTTAAATATTTATTTATGCTTATGTTATTTGCAACACCTAGGGTCGTGTATGGTACTTCGTGTCCGAATCACATTCGGTTGCCGATGGAGATTAGGGCCATCGGGTATCGATACTAGATATTCACATTTGCATTACCGCGATAATTTGTTGTGGGGTATACTCTGACCCTAGGACATGTTCATGTGACACTACATTACTGATGGATTCCCGTACTTGATTTACGAAATTATGTGTCTGATTCTATGTTGATGACATTGATATACATGTACTATTTCTTTTTATTATGACTCATTGTCCTAGCTAGAGGTCTGACCGATCGTCCCTTCGATACGATACATGAAGTCACATGGGCGGAGATAACATACACCGTGCGCTTGGACTGCTTTCCCTCATGTTACCTTTGCCTCTTGCCCATAGCCTCAGAGATTAATTAGTTACCACAATTCCTTATCGAAACTGCGGAGTTTTCATTAGTTACCGGAGTTCTGTTTCAGATCTCCATATTTCACGGTGACAGCCCACGTGTTTGAGTGATGTTTCTCAAATTGTATTTTAATATTAGATGGTTATGTTAGATTCACCCACCTTATCAGTCTGACTATACTTTATTTATTCATTCATAAATGTCGTACACTTGGCCTATATATTACATACCTTGTTGTGTCCCTCTGGGGACCTGGTTTTCTTCCAGGTTAGCTGAGTAGATTTTCTTAAGCACCTGGCTGGATTATTGATGGTATTCATTTTATTACAGGTATTCAATCTTTCAAAGTTATGTATTTCATTTATTATTATTTGTATCTACTTAGTAGCCTAGTATTTATAGACTCATATTATCTTTCCAAGTCTATTCGGACAAATATGATTGTTAGGCTGCAGACTAGTATTCATATTTCCCTTTCTCATATTTATGTTACTTGGATTCAGATATATAGTTGATGTAGTGTTAGTTACACCATTTCAAACAGCTTATACATATTCTAGCCGGACTATTTGTTGAATACATAGCTAGCCAATGCCACGTGGCTCGATCCCTCATATTTTAGTACTGGGGCGTGATAGATGGTACTCCGACCTCACGTCTATCTTCGAAAATGCCTTCGCTCCGCTCAACTGTTCAAACAAGTCATCAATCATCGGTAACGTGTATTTGTTTTTGATAGTGAGATTGTTCAGCACCCTGTAGTCGATACACATGCATACCGATCTATCCTTCTTCGGTACAAGCAACACAGGAGCGCCCCAAGATGAAGAACTTGATCCGATAAATCCTTTGTCCTGCAGCTCATCAACCTACTTCTTTAATTCTTCCAACTTACTGCTGTTGATGTGGGATCGATTGCACCTCTAGAGGGGGTGAATAGAGTGTAACGAAAGTAATATCCCCAATAAAAATTAATGCAGGTAAAAGCAAATAAAGCCAGATAATTAAATACAATAATGTAAAGAAGTAATTAAATAGGGAGATAGAAGCAATATGCAGACACCAAGATTTTATATTGGTTTTCCTTTTAGAGGACTAGTCCAGTCTCGAATACTCTTGCTCGATGTTAAATTCACTATTTGAAATAGAGGTTACGTCGTGTGCTTTACTCCTAAGGACACGCCAATTTCTCATAACGTCGTGTTTTTATCCGAAGCCCACGAACAAACTTCAACATTGTCTGAAAAGCTTTTATAATCCAAGCTTGTATAACTCGAACACTTCTAATCGAAAAACACCGGCTCATAGAAGAATGAGAGTTGTCTTTGAAATATGAATATTAAAAAGCTCTTTGTAAATAGTAAAATAAAAAAAAATCTCTATTTATAGGTATTTTTGAACAAGAGTTCAGGCTGAAGTCGACTAGGGCAACATTAAAATTTTAAAAGTTTGAGATCCAAAAGACTAGGTATTCATTTTGACCAGAAGCAATTTTAGGTGACCGAGTTTGATCCGAGTTCGACTAGTAGGATTTCAGGGTTAATTTTAGTTCAGAATGACTTTTTGGTTATTGGTTTGATTTGAAAAAAGATGGTTTTGTTTTTGTGAGGATGATCTGCTAAATGTTAGTTATATCCGACTCACAAAATAACCTAGACTCAAGAAATAAAAAATAAAGAATAAAATTTAAAAAGTTTGCTTGACGAGATCAGCTACGGTCTTCTATTGTCTTCTTGCTTTAAGTATCAGGATCGGAGTTTTAAGTCAATTATCGAAATCCTGTTGATCATGACTACATAGACCAACAATCTCCCTCATTTTGATAATTTGACAAAACTGCGATTGATACTTAACAAATGTTCAGCTTGTTCAGAAGTAGGTTGGTACGGTACGGAAGTAGCTTGCTCATTGCTACATTAGCTTGCTCATAAGCTTCCTTCCCCGCAATAAATGACCAAGTCCTCAGAACATTTGACATCTAGCTAAAATATCTTAAACCAAATTTTCAAAGCAACATGTATATGTAGTAGTATTCAAAAGTATAAGTTATAGAATTCTTCCACATTTGTCACATAAGCAAAATGACAGAAAAATTAAAGTACTCAGAAGAAAAAAATGCATAAACTAGTAAGGCATAAAAGAAATCACATAACGAAAAATACATACAAAGAGTATTGAACTAATAATAAACTGTCTCAGAACACTAAAAGTGTGCATAATGCTTCGAAGAAGCATATATCACTAATACATGAAAAAAAGCAAGTAGAACATAATAGTGACACTGTATCACTGGACGTCATCCTCTAATCATCATCCTCATCCTCATCCTCATCATCATCAGCTTCCCGAGAAGGGTTTTCGGACTCATCAGTGCGATGTGGATCATAACGAGCAGTAGCAGGGTCAAAATAGCTCTAAGCCTCTGGATCATCAATCCCATAACCAACCACCAAAGGGTCATGAACCATAGGAATGGGGCCGCCAAGGTTGTGAGCAAAGATGTAGCTAAAATCCCTCATAGTACTGGTCATGGCCTGGAACTAAAGTGTGGTACGAAAGTCCATAGACCGAAACTGATCCATAACCAATGCCCGGAAGGACTCAAGAGTGACATGTAAGCCCCCTAAAATTTTGGGTTATTTTAAATTTTTAAATGAATTATTTTCGATAAATATTTTTATTATAATTACTTTTGATCATTAAATATACTTTTCTGTGACATTAATTTTTGGAGCGTCAGGGATGTGAATCCCTCGAAACATCCTTCATGAGTTTTGATCTAGACAAGTTTATCTTCATGTTGATATATCATGTCCCACTCAAACTTGTTCTCTTGTACTCTATTTGCATCACACAACTTTCAGGTCAATTTAGGACAATTGATCATCTATCGTAAAACCTGACCTAACTTCCAATTTAATTTTGGGGCTCGTCATCGATCCAACCAGTAAGCCCTCTAAATTTTAATTATAGGATTAATTATTAATTAGCATTGATTAAGATTAATTAGGATTTAAGTATGTTTGCATATGAAATTCTAGTTATTAATAAATCCACACTTTTATTTATGATTATCATATGCACATTGTCATGACTTTTAATTTAGGCGCACAAGACTAGTCCTTTTCACAAAACCAACTTCACATGCATGATCTAATCAAGACACTCTAGACCCATGACCTTTGTGTCCCACTCAGATACACCATCTTGTGCTTCATTTTTATCGCATAACTTTTCTGACAGAAGACCTAATCTTGATTCACCCCACGGAGTCACATTTATTTTCGACTCGAATTGGGGACACCATTTCGATTCAAACTTGTCGACCCAAGATATGGACACGACCTACATTAAGCCTACAACACACATGACACTTGTGTCCCATTCAATTGAGCCTCCCCATGCTACTTATTTACCCGTGATCATAATTGACTAAATTAAGCAATTTATTGCACCAAGCCCGATTTTGATCCGACCCGACTCAAATGGACCCGACCCAAGCTCCATGTCCTTCATCTTAAGAATACCCACACATACAATACCATTCCATTCCTACAAAACACCAAACACCCTAGCACAATTCACCCCTAAACCAAATGGACAACTCGCTAACCAAAGGATTAGGGAGAAATTCCTATTTAGACTCATTCAAATACTCACCATTTACCCTCTTTTGGCCAAACCCAAAAGATGCTTTAGGAAAGCCACCTATGACATACCCCAACCCCTTGGCCAATCCCCCTTCAACAATACTGTAGAAGCATGGAAAATATCAGAGTAATGGTCCATGCGGCTCTTGGAAGAAGCCCATGCGGCTCATACAGGAGCTGCCTTATGCGATACAAAGAAGACTCTCAGTCTCATGCGGCTCGGGAGTGTATGCGGTTCAGCAGGAATATACGGCCCGATCGATACCACATCCCCCCTTGGGATCCTCCCCTACATCTGGCCATTTGAGTGGTGGCCTCATTCAATGCCCTGACGCAATTCGACGACTGTGACGGCTCTGACATAAAGCGTCATAATGGTTCTGCCATAATGACAGACTCTTCGGGAAAAGAAGAAAATCTCTGACCCGATCCGACAACAGTCCTAGATTGCCACGTGGCACATCTCATGCGGCTTAAATGAGAATAGCTTCATGCGGCTCACTAAGAAGTCACCCTATATGGCCAGCAGAAATCAGCCATATGCGGCCCACCGAGAGCCCAGTCCCTGCGGCTCAATACAAAGCTAGCTTATACGGCTCGTAGAGATTATGCATACGCGGCTCATTGAGAGTTCATCCCCTGCGGCTCAATAAGGCGTTGTCCTATGCGGCTCATGAAGATTACCTCCCTGCGGTTCTAGTCTTGCCTATCCCATACGGCTCTGGTAGGACCCACAATTAAAACACGTGGCATCGGATCAATCAAGGATTTAACCGAATCCCAACAAGTATATTTGATATCATCATCATAATTACTGAGATCAGGGCATATCATTTATCATCAAACCAATAGGACACGTGGCGAGCAACCAGACATTGGTATAATCAATCATGAAGATTTAAAGCAGTTAACATTAATTGCTCACAAGATTCGGTGCTATCCGCATTAATGGCCTAGATTCAGTGTAATCACGATCAAGGGTTCAGGTAGATTGAAGGAGCGCTGATATTCCAAACAAATGATCATTAGCAAACCCTAATGATCATACCCCACTCTTATAAATAGCCAGCATCATTTCTTTGCAAAGAGACCGGCAACAAAAAAGAATAAAAAAATACAGAGACAGAGAGAAAATACACAGAGAGAGAGAGAGAGAGAGAAGCTAGGAGAGCAACAGAGGAGCAAAAAGAGCACTTCTTCGTCCACGCCAACCATCTTTTCACAAGGAGCCAAGGCTGCATACTGATCGTCCAAGGAGTAAGGCAGGGCTGCCGTCGCCTTCCCGAGCCTCTATCGTCACCCCCCAGAATCTAAAATAAACAATTGTACTTAGATTGTTGTACCTAGGTTTTCGTCCCTAGGCTTTCTTTGTACAAGCGAGTTTGTGTTGTGAGTCTAAGTTCAGTCCTCCGATAATTGTTCTGTACTTTTACAATCAATGGCAAACACGATGGCAACTCTGCTGGGGACTAACTTTGCTACGGCTGAGGAGTTGGTGATGCAATCGAATGCAGCCAAGCTTGGCTCCACGCAACAAAAGATGGTCGTCCGCTTCGACCAACAAGCGTTTGAAGAGATGCTCTCCGAAGGAAGTGCTGGCCCGGTCCAGAAGTGCACCCGCACGACAAAGGCTCGCAGGGAGTGGAGGCCAAAATCATTTGCTCCTCCCCAAGCCCCCGACGGTATACCCTCTGTTGCTCAAAATGGCGAGAAGGACTCTTCTGCGGCCCCACTTCTGACCGTAGACAACTCTGCTGTCCCCAAGTCCGACAGAAGAAAACACTATGATGCTGGACTTACAGGGGCAAAGAGGAACTCTACGTGAACTGAGCCGCATAGGGGTGCTAGCCGAGTGAGAAAGCCCCATGCGGCCACATCCGCTAGCCGCAAGAAGAAAAATCATGCAGTCACATCTGGCAGCCGCATAGCTTATGTAGCTACAGTCCCCAATCACAGGGATGAAACACATGAGGCTACAGGAGTCAGTCGCTTGCAAAAAACCCATGCGGCCACTATTGCCAACCGCATGCGGCCAGCCTGCACGGTTGTGACTCCTAACCGCCCAAAGACAACTCATCCAACAGCAGAAGACGACCGCATGCAGACAGCCTGCACAGTACCCAACTCTAGCCGCATAACGTCCGTTCCACGCTTCTCTCGATCGGTCTTCGACCGTCTCTCATACGGTCCCGACCCTGATGATTCTCTGTATGATAAACCAGACTCTGTGGCATTCAACTTGGACTCCTCCTATTACGCACCCACAAGTGCTAGAAGGAGGAAGTCTAGGGCAGCGCGGGCTCATCAAGCCCAGTCAGCTGTCCCAACCTCTGACTATCGGAGCGTCCCGTTGACTATCACACGGGCCTCGGATGGAAAGTTGTATACAACCGCTCAAGTCTAGCCCCCTGCGGCAACAGACAGAGTGGTTCCTCTGACCTGCGGGAGACGATCCTCCACAAACGCAAGGAAAGAGAAGGAGTGTCGGTGTGCAAAGAGTCCTCGCTTGGACATCGCTGCACCCAAATCATCGTCAATTGCTGCTGCAACAACGCGGCAATGACGGAAGCTCGGCCATCCGTCTTCCAAAGGCTACAGCACCCGAACTCAGGAGATGAGGCACCTCCTGTTGTCTCCTACAATTCTGCTCAAAAAGTCCCCGTCGAAGAGAGAAGTAAGAAAACAAGTATCTCCAGTCCGAAGATATCAACCACTACAACTAAGAAACTGTCGTCTGAACGGTTGTCCTCTACTGGTGTATTCCAACACACCCGTTCAAAGACAAAATTTACCGCGATGGGAGATTCATCATCCACATCGCTGGGGATTAAAAGAGCTGGGGGTAGCACTCCTCCGAACATCCGCAACAATCCGATGTTCCAAGAAACCGAGTCCATACAAACAACTCTTCCATCAGGAGCAACGGACGCTGATGTCCCCGAGGACATCCGTAACTCTCAAGACAAAGCAAGCTCGGAAGCTGGGGATACCATTCCCTCCGAATCCGAGCCCGAACAGAACATTCCCACCTATCCCGATGACTTCTCGGTGCATGGGTACGACTCAGAGGGCACATCCTCCACCGTTCCTTCCATCACTCCTCACGTAAGAACGATGTTCATGACGGACAGCGATCAAGGTGGTTCCAGTGATCGCAAGTACATTGACAGTCTCGAAGCCATATTACTTGCTTTAGTCAAGTCTGTAGACGAGATTAAAGTGGCCCTGCCCACGCTACAAGGAGGAGCGCAGGGTCAAACAAACACGGGCCCCACGGTCAATGTAGATTCGAATTCAGCGGCACCAAACCCGGGCAATAATCCTTCCGAAATAATAGCCCCTGCCACGACAGATGAGACCCGAGAAGTAAGAAGAGAGGTCCAAGAGCTTCGTGCCATGTTTCATGCCCGAGAAAATGCTCAAGATCTCAGAATACGACAACCATACCCTGCTGAGTGGAGGGATGTTCCATTCCCACCAAGTTATAAGCCGTTCAACATCAATCCGTATGATGGCAAAACCTCAGCAAGTCGGTACATTACTTACATTGAGGTCACCACTGACCATCTGCCCCATGAAGATACGATCCTCACACGGTTATTCATTGGAGCATTGGAAGGAGTCGCCTTTGATTGGTACCGCAATCTACCGGACAACTACATCCATTCCTTTGCCGGCTTCAAGCGCATGTTCTTGGAACGATTCTATGAAGTAGAACAAGACGTCACTATGTCCACTCTCATGGACGTCGTCCAAGGGGAGAAGGAGCTAACAAGGAACTACATCGAGCGGTTCCGCCAGACTGCCATGAAGCTGCCTTCCGAAAACCCGGATTCTTCTTTGATTGAAATATGCCAAAAGAGACTGCTTCCAACGATCAGTCTCTGGATGGGCGAAAGTTAATTCAAAGATTGGAAGGCGTTCATCATCAGCGCCACAAGCGCTGAAGAACGACTGAAGAAGGCCCGCCAACTGGGGTTGCACATCTCAGAAGGAGAAAACAAGGGCAAGCGTCTCAACAACGATAATGGGGGTAACCCCTCCAACAATCGGGACAGCAAGGGAAAACAGGCTATGGTGGCCGACACAGCCCAAAAGCCCGAGCCACAGCCAGCAGACAAGCAATGGCCTCAGATCACTTACTCTTTCGAAGACGGCCACGTCAAGCCTATCTTAGACATGCTCATACAAGGAGGTAGAATTCAGCTTCCTCCACCAAGAAGGGAGCCTCGGCCGGCTGATTTAGAGAACCCGAAGTTCTGCCATTACCACCGTTATGTACACCACGCTACACATGACTGCTACCAACTAAAATGGTACATCCAAAGCCTCATCGATTCGAACGCTCTGGCCATCGACTTCGAAGAGGTAACCGTAGCAGCCAATATGGTGTCCGTACAATTCGGCAACTTTCCTCCGACGGAGACTCAAGACGGGGTAATCCCCGTCCCTCTCGCGATAATAGAGATTACCAATCTTCCTCCGCCCCGAGAACAAGCTGCTGGTCTAGTACCTCTCACCACCTCACGAGGAGAGGTCATGTGGGTCCATCCAGACTTGGTGTCAGAAGTAACTCGGCCTACACCATCTCCCACCAACAAAAAGAGTGGAAAAATCAGGTCCTGTCGCACAATTTCAGCAGACAACGAGGAAGCTACAGCCGTCGTCACGCGGTCCGGAGTGCAATCCCAACCTGTGGTTGAAAGTCCAGCTGAAAATCATCAACCCACTACAACTGATGCTCCGGGACCGGTTCAGCCTTCGAAGACCGACAAGCCTAGGCCGAAGGAGACTCGCTTCGACAAATCTCTCCGAAAGGACGCAGCTCAAGGGCTAGAGAGGCCCTACAACTTTGACATCTTAGCATAATTAGCTAACACTCCGGCCAAATTGTCATTATACGAACTCCTAAGGCTCTCCAAGGACGTTCGTATTCCATTGAGTGAAGCACTCCAAAATGTCGATGCCTATCTCGCTCAATCCAACCTCACTGGAGAGGACTCTCCCGTGGATCTCCAAGATAGTGCCTGCACGGGAGCACTGCCTAACATCGTCTTCACTCCGCAGGACATGCTCATCAAAACCAACCTACATGATCGCCCGCTATACTACACGGGATACATCAGCGATGTGAAGGTGGATCGGATGCACATTGATCCTGGCTCTTCCATAAGCATCATCCCGAAGGGCCTGCTACATCATCTTCGCATCCCAATGCATCGTCTAACACCTACAAGTACCGCCATCAGCGGTTTTAATTCGGGCAGGAGCTACCCTATTGGGAAGATTCGTCTGAAGTGTCAAATTGGCGACCTCCAATCCGAAGTCACCTGCTATGTCATAGATGCAGACACTTCTTACAACATCCTCTTGGGGCGCCCATGGATACACGATTATATGATCGTGCCTTCTACGCTACACCAGTGCTTCAAATATGTCGACAAATACGGCTTCGTGAAGACAGAGTTTGCTGATATCGATCCCTTCAAAGGGGTCAAATCTTACTACTCGGACTCCTGTTTATACGAAAAGTTGAAGAAGCACCTTGATGAAGGGGATGCACAAACTCATACCGAGACAGCCACTGGATCAGAAGGACCCCTGACGATCCACCTCCAAGCTCGCAAACCAGGCAAGTCCGCACCTCTCACCGCCACTCTGCGGAAGGACGCGATCAGCCTCTCGGCGCAAGAGGAGTAGATTATAATCCGGCTGCCAAGGTCCGGCCAAGTGCCGAGACCCACAACTGAGCCACTGACAATCAGGCTACCAAGAGTCAGCCAACCACAAGCAGGGAAGCTCAACCCCTAGGATAGGCCCATGACGATACGCCTCCCCAGGAAGGGTCGTCACCCCGATGCGAGGTCTGACACTTCTAGTGAACCAGCCACTCCTCGCCCCACATCAAATGCCAAACTGGGGGTCGCTAGTCTGCCAACAACTCCACGCTCTGCTCCATCAACCGAACCACTGACAATCAAGCTTTCCAAGTCGTTCTCTCAATCTTCGTTCACACAGGAGGTAGCCAAGGAGGAACCAGAGCTAGCCAAGTATGTGGCTGCCCACACTGATGTCCCCTCCGCTGATGATGTAATCCCCCTAGAAAAGATACCTTACTTCATCAATAAAGGGTTATCTTTGAACTACACCGAACTCAATAAGCTATGTACAATGTAAGCTATGGAACACGGTATAGGCGCTCACCTACACACACAGGTGACAAATGTGTACACCGCGATCTAGCTTACTCCAGTAGAAGACGCTTACCGAATATTCGAGGGAGGAGACCATCCGATCATCTTCGGCCGGACGAACAACCCGCATCCCCTTGCCATAGAAGAAGTCGACCTCGGGTCAGATGCTAGGAGACTGCCTCTGTATCTCTATAGCCCTCAATCCAAATATCTCATGCAGAAACAGGGGTATGATCTAGAGACGACGCCAGGATTGAACTACGGCACTGGGCGACGATTACCTCTGAAGTCGCCAGCCCCGGCGGTCAAACTACGGAACTACTATTACAAAACTCGATACGGGCTAGGGTATGTAACGCCTACTACGACCCCTAAAAATTTTGACGAAGAATGCGACTGGCAGTCACATTCAACCGGATCACCAACTTCCGACTCAGATACCAGCAATGGAGATGTATTCAGACAAGTCATGTCAGTCAATATGGCATTCGCCGACGCTTACGAGGAAGACGAAGACATCATCGAAATCCTCGAGCTTGAGCCATGGGCCCAGCAATTAGACGTACAATGGGAATAGCGGTTCGAACTGAGAGAACCTCCTACTGAAGATAAGGTCATACAAGTGGATCTCGGCAGCGAATCTTCTTCAAAACCGATTTTTATCAGTAAAAGCCTAACTGAGGAAGAACGGGAGTCGCTGTTAGAACTTGTCAGAGAGTCTATTGATGTGTTCGCCTGGAGCTATGAAGACATGCCAGGGTTAAATTCTGACATCGCTCTCCACAAACTCAACATACGGCCGGATGCAAAGCCAGTCAAGCAGCAACAGCGACGCTTCCGTCCGGGCATCATGGACGCGATCGAAGCCGAGGTCAACAAACTGATAGCCAGTGGCTTCATTCGCGAAGAGCAACATCCAGACTGGGTCGCCAACATAGTACCCGTCCTCAAGAAGAATGGGAAGATTCGAATCTGCATCGACTTCCGCAACCTGAACGAGACATGCCCCAAAGACGAATTCCCCCTTCCTATCACAGACATCATGATCGACAATACTTGTGGCTTCGAACACATGTCATTCATGGATGGCTTTTCGGGGTACAACCAAATCAAAATGTCTTCTGACGACGAAAAGCATACATCATTCCAAACACCGATCGGCACGTACTGCTACACAGTCATGTCTTTCGGCTTAAAGAATGCTGGCGCCACATATCAAAGAGCCATGAGCATCATCTTTAGAGACCACTTACATAAGACGGTGGAGTGCTACGTTGACGATATAGCCGTTAAAAGCCGTAGCAAGGGAGACCATCTGCAGGATCTAAAGACGGTATTCGATCTAATGCGAACGCATAATTTGAAGATGAACCCTACGAAGTCCTTTCTAGGCGTATCCAGCGGGAAGTTCTTAGGCTTCATCATCACTGCCAAGGGTATCCATGTAGATCCTGAGAAAATAAAGGCGATCATGTAGATGGCTCCTCCGAGAAATCTCCGCGAACTTAGAGGCCTCCAAGGAAGGCTAGCTTATATCAGAAGGTTCATTTCCAACCTCTACGGGCGATGCCGACCATTCACGCACCTCATGAAGAAAGGAGTCTCATTCGTATGGGACGAGGAATGCCAGCGTGCTTTCGATAGCATCAAAGAATATCTGTCTAATTCTCCGATCTTGGTAGCCCTAGTCCCTGGAAAACTATTTCTGCTCTATGTACGAGCAATGGAACACTCCCTCGGTGCTCTGCTAGCACAGAATAACGATGCAGGCCATGAACAGGCCATATATTACCTCAGCCGAATGATGATTGGGCCAGAGCATCGATATACCGCTGTGGAGAAAGAATGCCTCGCCCTGGTGTTCGCCATTCAGAAAACGCGACACTATGTCGCCGGACAAAAGATACATGTGGTCTCAGTCAACCCTCTAAGGGTCCTCATGACTAAACCATGGGCACTCAGCTCTCGACTCGCTACATGGGCAATATTGCTAACCCCTTATCATATGATCTTCGTCCCCCAAAAGGCAGTCAAAGGTCAAGCCCTGACAGATTTCTTGGCAGCCCACCCAGGCTCGGAGTCCTCCAGGATATACGAAGAGATCCCAGATGAGGTCGCCGACTCGCATACAACCTCTCACGAAAATATATGACGAATGTTCTTCGACGGCGCTTCGAGGACCGGACCTAAAGGCAATGTAGTCATCGGAGTCGGGGTAGTGTTAATCTCTTCTTTCGGATTGGTGATTAACCGCGCTTATTCCCTCACTGAACCCTGCTCTAACAATGTGGCCGAGTACAACGCTCTGGTCATTGGCCTCCAACTTGCAAGAGAGCTGGGGGTACAATACCTTGAAGCATACGGCGATTCCCAATTAATCGTCAATCAGATTCGGGGTTCGTACGAGGTCCGCCATGAAGACATGATCCCTTATCATCAAATAGCGATCAATATCATCTCGGCATTTGAGGGGCTCTTCATCGAGCACATCTCCAGACTCCGAAATATTGAAGCCGATGCCCTAGCTGGTCTCGCTGCTTCCCTAGCAGTTCCAAATTATGATCGACAATCAGTGGATGTGATAAGCCACGAACTAGTCTGTTCCAAAAACAATGTGCAATTTGTGGCGAGTTATTCCGCAGAGACGATCGATGACGCCCTAGATTGGAGATAACCATTCATCGACTTCGTCGTCTACGACATCCTTCTCGAGAACCCAAAGGAAGCCACTTCCATCAGAAGGCGTTCTCTCAGATTCTTCTACGATACAGAGACGAAAATGCTGTATCGCCGTTCCTACGACGGATTATTGCTTCGGTGTCTGTCAAACGTAGAAGCCAAAGAAGTCGTACGAGAAGCCCATGACGATGTCTGCGGGGCCCACCAGCCCGGCCCAAAACTGTAAGATCGCCTTCGCCGAATGGGCTACTATTGGCCCACAATGGTGGTAGATGCGATAGACTATGCTAGAAAGTACAAAGCCTGCCAAGTCTACGCGGACTTTATTCACCAACCATCCGAATTTTTACATCCGACGGTGGCATCCTGGCCATTCGAAGCATGGGGAATGGACATCATTGGTCCAATCACCCCACCTTCCTTCCGAGGACATCGTTTCATACTTGCGATCACGGATTACTTCTCCAAATGGGCGGAAGCTGTCCCACTCGCAGAAGTTAAGACTTCAAACGTGATCAGCTTCCTTAAACACCACGTCATCTACCGCTTTGGACTGCCCCGAAGGATCATCCATGATAATGGTCCGCAGTTTGCAAGCCACGCATTCTATCGGTTTTGCGATAAACACCGTATTCAGAATATTGCCTCGACACCGTACAACCCGACAGCAAATGGGTTGGCAGAGGCATTCAACAAAATAATTATTAAACTTCTCAAAAAGTTTGTCTCCTCCAACAAACGTGACTGGAACGAGAAGCTCGACGAGTGTTTATGGGCTTATCGCACCACGGTCCGAACAGCCACCGGAAATATACTATTCTCCCTGGTATACGGGAGTGAGGCAGTCCTCCCCTTGGAGACACAGATCCCCTCACTACGTATCGCCCTCACACATTAATTGACAACTGATGATAACTACCGACGTCGGTTGCAAGAGTTAGAGGCCTTAGATGAAAAGTGCCTCCTAGCTCAGCAAAGGATCGAGCTATACCAAGCACGCATCTCAGGAGCCTTCAACAAGAAGGTCAAAATTAGAACATTCCAGGTAGGCGATCTCGTCTTGGCAGTCCGGAGGCCAATGGTCATAACTCACAAGACCGCCGGCAAGTTCCAGCCAAAGTGGGAGGGCCCATTTATCATTGAGACGGTATTCTCCAACGGTGCTTACCGCCTTGCAAAGCAAAATGGGGACTTGCTCATGTTGTCCATCAACGGCAAGTTCTTGAAGAAATATTATGTCAAAATGAGATTCGCTACAAGGTCTTCGAGTCACGTACCCACTGGTACCACTGAACTTACATCCTCAATATTTCAAGATTATCGAGTCATGTACCCACTGGTACCACTGAACTTTCACCCTCAGCACTTTAGATTATCGAGTCACGTACCCGCTGGTACTACTGAACTCACACCCTCAGCATTTCAGATTATCGAGTAATGTACCTGCTGGTGCCCCTGAACTCACCCCCACATTCCCTTCAGATTATCGAGTCATGTACCTATTGGTGCCGCTGGACTCACACTTTCTCAATATTCTAAATTACTGAGTTATATACCCGCTGGTGCCTCTGAACTCACATTCCGGTCACTCTTTCAGATAGTAAGTCACGTATGATTATACCTCTGAACTTTCTTCCCGGAAGAGATCTTCCCTCATGATCCAATACCCGCACTCCCAGTGCACAAAAAGGGTAATCGATCCACAAAATTCCGAAAACGGACATGTCCTCATTACCTCTGAGTCGTTTTCACTTCCACCAAAAATAAACCGCCCCTCACATAGAACTTCCATGTTCTCCTACCTCTGAGTTGTTCTATGTACCCCCTCTTCATTGAGCCCACTCCTGCCATGTCATCATTACCTCTGAGTGGGAAGGCTCCGTCGAAGAAACCTTCATGCTTGCCATGTCCACATTACCTCTGAGCAAGTATGTCGGTCTCCTTTTGACCTATTATCTGTACCCACAACCGGAGTACGACAAGGATAATAGGTCCACAAATGTCCACTGTTGACCATGAATATCTTCCGTGAAACCTTCCCTGCCATGTCCTCATTACCTCTGAGCAGGAAGATTCTACGGTAAAACCCTCATGCTTGCCATGTCCTCATAACCTCTGAGCAAATATGTTGGTTTTCCTTTCACCCTATTATCTGTATCCCGAACCAGGGTATGCCAAGGATAATAGGTCCACAAATATTCCTTTGCTAAGCTTCTTAGCATAAATCCACCACCCCACCATGCCCCGGGAGCCCAGCTGCTCTACGGCATTCTCTTTTTCCAACACCGAGAACGTCATTGTTCCGGACATCCTGTCCAAACTTGTTATCCGTACCTAAAACCAAGGTACGCCTAGGATGACAGGTCCACAAATAAATCCCCCAGCAAGTCCAATTCCACGGATGCCACAAGTATAAGAAAGAGATGATGAGTTGAAACATGCTCATTTATTCAAAATTCAACGTACCACTTCACTTGGGATCACATCCCTTACAAAAAAAAGAAAAAAAAAAGAAAACAAAGAAAACAGACAGCTGATTACTGCTCTGGGGCACATAACGCCCTGAGACGGTCTGTCAGCAAAACAACCAACCGCTCAAACCTCTGGGAGGCTCGACGCTCTGCCTCGTGGGTCAGCACTGCCTCATCCTCCAGATGAGCGTGAGCCTGCCAGTTATCTTCAAATTTCTTAAAGGCCCGCTCCAGGTTATCGGAAAATCGAGAAACCTTCTCGGCCTCTCGAACGATCGACTCCTGCTCCGCCTGAGCAGCCTCCAGCTCTGACTCTAAGAAGGCTAGTTGCCTCTGGAGTCCAAGAATCCGCTCCTTCGTATCAGCAATTCCATGAGAAGCGGACTCTTCTCGAGCACGGCAAGCCTGACTCCTACGACCCAGCTGGTCATACGAAGCGGAGAACTTATCAAGGTTCCCCCGTACAACTGGCCCAGCAGTATCTCGGGCTAGCTTAATCCGATCCCGAGCAGCAATGAGGAAGCCCCGCTCCCGCTCGATCGCAGCAGGCAAGCCCGCCTGTCGTACCGCCAGTAGTTGGGTCACTAGCTGATCAGCTTTCGTCAGCTTAGGTTCCAGCAGTGCAGCCAATCCCACCCCGCCAGGAAGGGACCTCAAGGTTGCAATCTGACCCCGAGCGCACTAGAGAGAAAGAAAATTTGGTCCGCCGTCCTATGGCAGCGTCTACGCCCCTTTTCAAATGACGATAGAAGCTGTTGACCACGTCCTGCGTCACCTCGTCCAGAGTCTCCGTGGAGGCCAGTGTCAACGGGAGCGTGGCTGGCAGCACCGAAGAAGACGCAACAGAATCCGCCGCTCCTGCCACGAGAGAAACCAGCTCCGCACGAAGGGACGCTTGAACAGCGGCCAACTCCTCTTCGGCAGCTTACAAAATTTGAATACTCGGCAGGGTCGAGAGGTCGGTCCCCGGAGCCGTATAATCTGCAGAGGATGCGACGGAGACCATCGCCAACCCCATTCCCGTCGGCCTAAAGCTGGCAGGAGGCTCCTCGACATGGGACGGCAAAGAAGAGGGAACGCTCCTTTCTCCCGTATCACGACAGGCCGAGCCTTCCCCAAGAACATCCACGATAGGAAGTAAAGGGTCAGGACCTGCAGGGCCAAGGCAACCATGAATCGATTTGACCCGGAGAATATGCCGATAGAGTAAATAAGCCCCCTCACTAGTCAATATCTGGCTTATCTTACCAGTGGAGGAGCGTGAAGGCCGAGGTTCGCCTGCAGCCACCACAGCCCCTTCACCAACAACCTCCGAGTCTGGCATAATAGGTTCCTCCGCCCTTGTATCTTCGGGAGGGGGCGCACCGAGATCGGCATCGCATTGCTGAAGATCAGCGGCTTCGGGGACGGGTCCAAAGAAACCTTCGTCACCCTGGGCCGAGGTTTCAGCAACCTGGGAGCTTCCAGCCACCGCTGAGAGAGCACCCGCAGAAAGGACCGTGGCACACATGTCGCTAATCAAAGCAGCAAGGGCCGGAGCAACTTCAGGGGTGGTAGACGATTCGGGAGAGGACGGCTCATCGGGCACCTACAAAGAAAAGTGAGTAAGTCATATCTCCGAGGAAAAAAAAAAGAGACAACTACAACAAAGAGATGACTGCGACTTGGTCTTACCCCCGGAGTAGCGTCTGTACCTTCACCCTTCTCGGTGATAAGTAATCCACGAGACCTAACAGCGGCTCTCTTCACGGAAAAGGTCGCTCTACTGTCAGAAGACTCGGGTCTGACCCGTTTACGCGAGGGACCAGACACGGCTGAAGGTTGTTCTTCTCTCACTACTCCCTCTTGCGTAGTAAACAACAGATCCTCCGCCGGTTCGTCGTGTGTGGGAAGAGGTTGATCCGCTACTTCTTCACCCCCACCAGAGAGGGAACCTTCGCTGTAATCGTCATCCTCATCCTCAGCCGACTGGGAAGGTTCTGATTCAGGGAGGGGGACCTAGAGCGCCAGTTGCTTTCTAGCCTTAGCCCCTTTGGGCTTCTCCTCTAAATCGGTACCCATGATAAAACTGATACTCGGATCAAAGTTAACAGGAGGCTTGTTCGCCATAACGTGATACAAAGCAGCCACGTACAAAATTTCCTTCGGCGCCTTAGCATCGGGAACTGAGAAGCTGGCCCGAGTATGATAAGCGTCATAATAATTCTACGCTCGGACGTCGTCAAGAACGCTGCCTTCAAAACCCAAACAAGGGTTGGGACAATCAAGGAACAACTGGCTATAACCAAACTGGCGGGAAAACCTGCTAGGTAGGTAAGGTTCCAAGTATACATTATCTCGGTTGCGATAAACCAGATGCGCGGGGCGGATATTGTGCAACCAAGCAAGCATATCCGGAGACAGAAAATGAGAAGGTCCAGTACCATCAAGGTGTACCTTCCTCACTTCCTCATCAGAAAAAGGAGAAACAGACACAAAGAGGTCACACCCATCCACTCTCGCCAGCGCCCTCCGACAAGCTGGCATAGTGTTGTATTCCCAAGACCGGTGATGGCATTTGAAGAGGAAAGCATCTTCGGCTGTAGCATCTTTCGCTATCCCAGGTCCCAGCAAAGACTTGTAGTGCATCGCCAACCACCCCATCAGGTAGTGGAAAGGCAGTTCTACGTGCTCAAAATCTTAAGTCTTCTTGCGAGCAATAACCTTGGACGAGAATGTTCACAGACCATGGTGTATGCTGCACACCATAGCAGGAAAAAGGGCCAGTCTAACTCTGAATACTAGTTTAACGACAGGGAGGATGAAATGACGACCAATCCTCTCGATAGAACTCGCTCCTCCCGAGACTACGCAGTTCCGTAGCCATATCATCAAAAATCTAGCCAGAAGCGCCTTCTCCGACATCTGTATGGTCCCGTAGTGAAAATAACTAAGAGAGTCAGCTTGACTCCCGAATATATCTCTCTTGGATCGCGACTTCTTGACACTTGACATCAGATCCCTTACCTCTGCATGCGTTCGAGGGGCTCGGGGAGTAACTTCGCCAGAAGGATCAACTCTAAAAAGATAATTAATCCAGGATGTGGTATGGGGAGCGGTCCCCTCGGAGCTATCTGTCGTTTTTATAGCCATCTGATGACAAGCACTATGGTGGCACAACAACTCCCAATACACCGCAACAGAACCCGGGAGTTGCCTGTCTAAGGCCTCGAACTCCTCATTCGACGGGGTATACACCTCGAAAGGCTCATTCCTCCATGGAAGTTTAGAGACATTATACATCTCATGAAGAGCAAGCCCCAGCTCCCCTACTGGTGCAAAGAACGTCCCCGTTCGCCGGCTATACATCTCCAAGAGCGCTACGAACAGTGGTTTATTAATGGGAAGTCTGTGACAAGTGCACCGAATGGCATGGTAAAGCCCCACCACCCGCAAGAATGTTCCATAGGTCTGCAAAACCCAAGTAGTCAACTGGGCCCACGTAGAGGTGGGGTTTATCCAGTTCGGCAGTGCCAGCCTACCAACAGGATAAGACTTCTTGCGAACAAGCCGATTCAGGAAAGTATCAGCTTGAGTAAGTGTGAAGTTGGGACCGTATACATTCATAAAAGAGCCCGGGGCCAGACCCATCATATACCGGAGGACGGAATCCTTACCCGCATACGCTGACCGCATGTTCGCATTATAATAGATGTTGCCCATCAATATCCCTGATTGAGTAGGAGTTAAGTTACACACCATCTTCCTGTCCAGCAACACCATATTGAACCATGACAAAGGATAATGACGTTCCACGAGAGGAATATGGATTGCCACCCCATCACTACAACAAACTAGGTTAATAACGACACTTTTTTTACGACACTTTCTAAATAAGTGTCATTAATTTTCTATAGTGATGACACTCTACCAAAACGTGTCGTTGTAGTAAAATATTTATCATAATCTACGACACCTTTTTGAAAATGTCGTAAACATAAATTCAACGACACTTTTTAGGTCCCTTAAAAATGTCGTAAACAATTATATACCAAATACAACACTTCTAAAAATATCTTAAATAATTATATACAAAATACAACACTTTTAAATTGTTGTCTAAAATTTCATTTCCCACAAAAAATTCACTTTATGGCTGTGCCAAAAAATTTGGCGCTCATATGCCGCCGGTAACTAGGTTTTCCCCCTCTTGACTACAAAATTTTCATGGTCTCTCTCTCCTTTCTCTTATTTTCTGCTGCCAACATAGAGATAGAGATGGATCCCCCAATTCTCAGTCGCAGCAGTCGTAGTACCTCCTCGACCCTATCCTCATCCGCCCCCAACCGCACAGTGCCCTCTTACATTGTATTGGCATGCAATTACGCATTCGAATAATCATCGGTACGAGCGGTTTGTGTGCCGGTACATATACAGTTAGATGGTGTTTAGGTTAGAGACACGTATTGAGATATGGATTGTCTAAGTCATGGATACGACTTGTACACTTTCTGGGATGGGTAAGACAATCAGCAGGTGTATGGGACAGACAGTTACATTATTATAGCCTCAGTGGATGCCCGGTTATGGGTCATACATAAACTAGGGGATACGTCTGGTAGCGGCCACTAGCTGTACGCTAGGTACGGTCAGGAGGTATACTAGTGATGTATGTTTACATCGGTTCGTGATCCGACATCGGCCCGTGACTCGATGCAAATTCCTTATGCACCTACCCATACGCTCAAAGGTTGTCTTCTACATGCATTCACATAGACTGGTTAGTTTGTGTACCTATGTCGGACTGTAGCACGGGACAATATCTTATCATGGACTGGTATGCCATCTTTTGATCAGGATTGGTTTGAGATATGGTTTACTGATTGATGACTGGATATTAGACCATGTTATGGTTCAAGTTGTTCATTTTATTCAATTCATACTATGGCATGTATTTATGTATCTTGTTACGTCCCTCTAAGAACCTGGTGATCTCTCCAGGTATTCGCTGAGCAGTTAGTATAGTGTAGCTGGGCAGGTGCTGCATGATGCACCGAGGTCTTAGGTATATATTTATATATGTGTTCTTGGTATTTCCATTTACTCTTTCCTGCTTATATCTTTACTTTTATTGCTTCATGCTGCTATGTAGCCTATTATTACCAAGCTTATTCCTTTCTCGAGCTTGCTCAAATATGTATATTACTGGGTGGCCAACTTTATTATATTATGTTCATTCTTAGTATTCATTTTATTACTGTGGATTGAGGTACAGATGATCAGTTACTCTTAGTTACCCTTTACAACGGAGTACGTCCAGGGACAAGTCCATTAAATTAGAAAGTTACCCTAGATCATATTAGCTGGTTGTGCTCAAGTTCCTATATATTTTGGAACTGGGGCGTGACAAGTTTTAGTGGTGGCCCATGCAGGTCGAGATAAATCGTTTTGGTTACGTTACTGTACCGGACAAACCTACATTAGGATATATATTAGAATCTCAATCCACTACTGCAATTAAAAATTTCTTTGACTTCTACTATCACCCTTGAAATTTTGCATTTGTGCTCAATCATATCATTCTTAAATTACTATTTACGAATTCATGTCTTTCCTCTCTCGGAATGACGAACACTTGTGTTGAAAATAAATTCCTCATTATTTTATTATTGATTGTGACTAAGGTAGATAGAATATCTTATAGGTAATTATTTGGGGGTATGTAGAGGTTTGGATAGATGTCTCTACTAGTCAGATAAATAGGATAATAATGACAATTCTATCCAAGTTTAACTTTTATAGGAAATTCTTTGGTTGAATGATTACCGAGTCGCAAATTAGTGATTCGACAACATCATGTAAATTATCACATTGAGCTAGGAAGTTTACCTGAAAAGATATAATAACACATATTTGACAGGTCTAGGTGATTTGCTAAGGTGGGTAGACTGTAAAGACGCCTCTCTAAGATAGGATGTATAATAGAGAATAGTGCATAGTTTTACCATAACAGGATACATGAGGAACATTAGGCCAAAACTATGTTACCCTCTGCTTGAGTTAGATAGAGTACTGCAGAGAATTATCATAAAACCCTACAGGTTGACTAAGGAGGGTACAAAAAATTCTTTGATTGTAAGGATTGAACTTGAAGGAAGACAACTTGAAAGTTTCAAGGGATAATAGCAGTTAAAGTTCGAGCAACTTTCAGGATGAACAAATTGATGAAACATGATGATCATGACTGGATATAAGATTTGAGAGTTGTACTAAAAGTTAAGAAATTTTCACGTAGAGGATATAAAATCAGGAACATAATATAATAGAAAAAGAAATTTTCTTGGATATTGAAGAACTATCTTAGGAAGATTATGTATCAGAGAGAAATGTGATATAGGAGTAGGAGAGACTAAGTTAGACTATTCAACCATCTCTATACTGGTTGAGTCAACCCTGAATGAACTATCAAAGATAGGAACTAGAAGAATGACCAATACAGTTAGACTACGATAGAGATATTAGATATAAGTATCTACTTGACCAAGTCTCAAATTTTTTTTAGCAGATAGTTAGGCGTGCTTGTGAAGAATATATAATTGCTTATAGATAGATAAAGTAGAACATTGGTTAGGCTGATATTGGGCATGCCTTGAGGCTTGTAAAAGTATAGCTTGGAGTTATAGAGTTGATTAAGTTTAAGAATTGATCATGATATTTGATGATTAAATGTAGCCAATGATCTAAGAATAGAGTTAGAACTGTACCTCAGGAGGTAGGCTGGTAAACTCCTTGTTAATGCAAGATAGTTAGAGACACTAGAGCAATGACAACTGGAACTTTGTGTTCAGTATATAGGAGGAGATAATTATAAGGAACTTTACGTTTGGGCTGAATAAATATAGATGAATAAGATTGAAATTTCAGACAATGTTATCAATATGAGGTTTATGACCATGATTATCTAAGAGGACATAACGATGATTACAGAGAGAAATATACCTTAAGAAAGATCATGAAATTGATATCTAATAGAGAACGAGGAGATAGACGATACAAATTTATGACACATAGAGGTAAGATTAGAAAAATGATAATGAAATGCGAGGATATTGACATGGAAAATTGTAAGCACTTGAACGAGATTATGGCATGAGATGAGAAGAAAAGATTTCAAGATGGAAAGGTAGAGTAATCCTAAAAAGTTTGATAAATAGAATCTAGAGCTTAGTAAGTACATAGGGGATGTCAAATTTCTTGAAGATGGAGATATTTCAAAGAGGATAAGTTAAGAATTAAATATTCAAAAATCGAAGACGTTTGAAGACCTTGGCATATTACATTATGAACATCTTGATCTTGTGTTAGCAAAAGTTACAATTGAAAGGGATAAGCCGTAGAATGGAGTGTACTAATGAAAAATTGGACGATATCAAGGACTTTCGAATATTAAGAGTTGGATTATGGAATAAGTGACTAGCCATATTTAACGGATCATACGTTACCCTAGGAACCTGATAGATAGGCTAAATCATAGTATGAATCCGTGTGCAACTATCTTAGCCGCTTGATTTTCAAATTATTATAAGTGAATTACAGTAATTGTTTAAGACGTATCCATATTCTTTCCCTTCCTATTCTAAGCTTGTAAATCACGGTTGCGTGATTTAGCTTTTATCATTCTAAATATATGATTGAGAGACCCTATTCTTCTATAGCCAAGCATTGATCTCAAATCTAAAACTTTGATTTCATACCTCCTCTGCCTAATGATCATATTATCCTAAGACGCAATTTCTTCCAAATTCCTAATTAAGTATCCACCTAGTCGTACTTGACTCCTTAAGATATTAACCTTCTATCTTCTTATACTATGTCTTATTGTGATTTCGAGGATGAAATTCTCGAAGGCGGGTAGGTTGTAAGCCCACTAGATTTTTGGGTTATTTTTAATTTTTAAATGAATTATTTTTGATAAATATTTTTTATAATTAGTTTTGATCATTAAATATACTTTTCTGTGACTTTAATATTTGGAGTGCCAGGGATGTCAGTCCCTCGAAACGTTCTTCATGAGTTTTGATCTAAACAATTTATCTTCATGTTGATATATCATGTCCCACTCAAACTTCTTCCCTTGTACTCTATTTGCATCGCACAACTTTCGGGTCAATTTATGCCAATTGATCATCTACCATAAAACCTGACCTAACTTTTAATTTAATTTTGGGGCTCGACATCGACCCAGCCTGTAATCCCTCTAAAATTTTATTATAGGATTAATGATTAATTAGCACTGATTAAGATTATTTAGGATTTAAGTACGTTTGTTTATAAAATTCTAGTTATTAATAAATCTCCACTTTTATTTATGATTATCATATGCACATTGCCCTTTTAATTTAGGAGAACAAGACTAGTCGTTTTCTCAAAAACAACTTCACATGCATGATCCAGTCAAGACACTCTACACCCATGACCTTCGTGTCCCACTCAGTGTAACGCCCCAGTCTCAAAATACGTAGGACTAGAAACGTAGATATGCCAGCCGTATAATAAATATACGTAAGCTATAAAATGTAGTAGAAACTATGACAACTAATCTCATCAACAATAAATAGTACGTTTTTATAAAATTAAACAATAAATTGCCTTTGTGTCTGATATTGGATGGAGACAAATCCACTACCAACTAGTAAAAGAAGAAAATACATAAACAAGAAATGACTTGGCAAAGAGTTACATGGACGATCCAAGCACAATCATCTTCGAAGGAATAGAGAAGATCACGACCTTGGCTTGAACACCTGCGAAGATATGAACACACACCTGGAGAGATCACCAGGTCCTCAGAGGGACATAACAAGACACATAATATTATGCAATAATACTGAATATAAACCGCTCAATAGGATTATAACATAGTCTAATACTCCACCATTGAATTAGCGTACCATCCCTCCAACCAAATAAGGACAGGAGATGACACCCTAACCCACGATAAAATATCTTTCCATGCCTTGATTCCAATATGATATTATGACCACAAAAAGGTTCAGTACCTTCTCATCAAAGTAGTGAGCCATACCTACAACCAAACAAGGATAAGATGTGGCAATCTAGTCTGCGACAAGTTATTGTTCCAAGCCACGGTCAGATATAAGTACCCAAACCAAAAGTACCAATACCTAACTGATAAGGTAGCCTAACTGTTCTATGTGAATGCAGTTTAAGAACACACCTCCAATACATGGGCTCCCTGGCTAAAATGGGATCGACATGGTCCCCACTTGGGGCACCAGGGGCCTCGAGCATAACCGTTCCTCGAACGTGTAAGCAATAAAATAAAGGGCTCGTTAACCCGTATCTCCGGCAGAGCATACGGTCACAAGAAAAATGTGTATAGTAGCCCATACGCTAAGGATATGTTCTCCCCACCCAATGCCTATATATTGTCTTAACAACACATAACCTCTATAACAGCTAAGTCAAACTATCATGCAATACTATTAGTGGTTAACACTATCGCACGGCTTATACGTACTGGTGGCCAGCCAGTCACGTATTTTCGAGTTCTACATGCGACTCGCGACTTCATGGCAAAATGTGTCAAGGCCTATGAATACAGCATAAACGAGGGTGGTCTTTTAAATCTAAGGTTAATATGCATAAAAATAATAAGTACGAAAAATAGAACTACACAGTATAATCTATCTAATTATGACAATGTAGTACATTTTATTTTACAGAAAAATAAATAATAAATAAATACATGAATATAAGCTAAAGTAAAATAGACAGCAAATGGCAAGGTATCTTGCCTGATAGTGTCGCCTGGTGTGTTACGATGATCATGTGGGTACAAAATATGTCTTCGGTGTTACAACTACGCAAGACGGCCTCCAACGATGGCAAGGGCTGTTCCATCGGGTCCAGAATAATCAAATTAGCTAGGGTCGATATTAGGATGTACAAAATTTGGTGAAAGGACAGGGAAAAAGGGATTTAGTCATGGACATGAGAAATATTAGAAGAAATTTGGACAACTAATATATATGATTTTAGAAAACTATTAATAATAATACGGGAATATATATTTGTTAATTACAATAGTTTTAGATAACCCTTAAAAAAATATAAAAATTATTTTAATGCAAAAACCCAATTTGTGACAAAATATGATTTTGTAGGTCAAAAGTTACAGGTAATTATTATAAAAAATATATTTAGGCTCCTAGACTCCATTTGAAAATTATATGTAGGTCCCATGCCTACTAATATATTTTCTACAATATAATATTTAGAAATTATTACATAATATTATTATAAGTTTAGAAAACATTTGGAAATAACAAATGTTATAATAATAGTAAAAAAATAAGTTAATCTCATATAAAATATTTAAAGTGGTAGTTATACAAATATATATGTAGTGATTAAAATGATAATAATAAATATATTTAGGTCAAATTATTTATGATAATATATTTACTTAGAAAAGCTAAAATGATTTACTAGAAAAATCATACAATATAGGTATTAATACTCACATTAAAATAATAACTTAATAATATAATAGTTATTAATCAAGAAAAATCACAGCAGCTAAAGCTGTTATCTTCTCTATTATAAGATCAACATAATAATAATAATAATAAGACGAAAGTTACACACAGCTGATATACTACTGCTTTCCGAAGGGAGTTAACAAAAAAAAACAAAAAAGGAAGAAGAGGGTCCAGTATATAAAAAATTAAATGAAGGAAGCAATCGAAAAAATAGAGAAGAAGAGAAAGAGGCCTCGAAGAACGGAAGGAAGAAAGGGTGTGGGAACTCACCGACTAGTTGGTCAGCGTCACGCGACAAGGTGTGGCCACCCGCGGAGGCAGGCGGTGTGCGTCGTCGGCACAGGGGTCTCCTCGTCAGGTCGGTGGCACGGCCGGGAATGCGGCACGGAGAAGCGCGAGAACGAGGCTCGTACGGCAGAGGGGCGATGATGGCTGGGATCTGAGGCGGCATCTCCTCGTGGTCGTCATCAAGGAGGTTGATGATGGCTCGGCGAGGTCACGATGGTGGTAGGTGGTGTATTTATTTGATTTGGTGGTGATGGTAGTGGTGAAGGAAATTGGTGGCGGTGACCATGGCTGTGTTCGGGTCTGAGCCGGTGGATCGGTCATTGGGTCGGGGTCGGCTAGCTGAGTGGCGGTGGCCACGGCGGTGATATGCTGGGTTTGTGTTGGCAAAGACAGGTGATGTCAGTGGAAGTGGACGGGAGTCGGTTTGTTCGGGACGTGGCGGTGGCGGGGTTATTTTTGAATTGTCGGTTGTGGCAGCGGTGGTAGTTGGCCGTGGTAGTGGTTTAATGGTGGTGTGGTGATAGGGGTTTGGGTGGCAGCGGTGTGCTGCGGTAGAGACGGAGGCCGACTGTGGCAGTGGTGGTGAGCGTGGTGAAGGCTACAATAGGTTGGTTTGGTGGAACGGTGGCCATCATGGTCGAGGATTTGGTTACAGTGGTGACGACGAAGGTCTCGGGGTTGATGTCGAGGTTGGTAGTAACGGTGCGCTGCGGTAAAGGCACGGCGTGCGTCAGGGAGGATCGATCAGGAGTCAGGCTGGTTGGTTACCGGGGCTTGGAGATGGGTCGAGATGACGACAGCGAGGGCAGGATTTAGAATAGGAATTAGTTTATGGGGTCGTCGTGTCCGGAGTGTCGGACACGGCCGAGGATATTGTATATGTATTGAAAAAATGATATAGTGGATGGGGATAGGGAACTTGGACACAATGCACTCACGTTTGTAGAGAAAATTTAGACTTGTGGAATTTTCTTGGAAAAGAGCAAAAGGCTTTTCCTTATATAGGTGGTGAGAGTCCTAGTTGGATATGGACTAGTTATAAATTAAATCCCCCTTTAGATATAATTCATATTTATTTTAAATTGCTTTAAACCAATTCAATCAAATCAAAATCCAGAATCTAATTAAATCTAGATAAATACGAATTAGTTGTAGATAAGTCCCATGTTTAAATTAAACGATTTAAAGTAAATCAGTAAAATCAAGAACTAATTTAAATTATCACAAATAAATTCAATTATCTCTTTATAATTTTAAATAATATTATATTTTGAAAATTATAGTAAATATTTAAGTATTTGAAATACCTTTTAAATAAATTAAGATAATAAAATATTTTGAAAGTTTAAAATATATACATGAACTAAATTTCATGTACTAGCGTGCAAAATAATTTATTATCTATATTTGAACAACAATTTAAAATAGTCCTTATATCATAAAAATAAATCATGGCAAATATCGTGCTACGCATTTAACGCATGTATTTACATTATACTATTTACTTATTTTATAAATAATAAATAAAAACTTAAACTAATTTTATATATAGAAATATATTCCTCTCTTATTCGTATTCGCACTCGGCGTTCCAATACTTAAAATAAAAAAGACACTACCAAATAAATAAATTTTAAAAAACATAGTAAAAATTTAGGGCTTTACATCCTACCCAACTTACAAGAATTTCATCCTCAAAATTAAAAAATAACTAGGGTAGGTAGGGTTGAGAGGGTACAAGAGTATATCGATAAATAAATACGATTAAATTATTGGGCGAGGCGAAGAAACGACGTTCAACACAACATGTATTAGAAAATCGTGATTTTGATATCCACGAAAAAAATCTCGGATATAGTTTAGGTATTGAATGATGGTCGCTAGTTAAGGAAATAAAATCATGATAGCAAGAACTAGAGAATAGTAAGTAATCGAGTAGATCAAAGAGAATAATTTAGGGACGTGAGAGATACGGTTCCTTGAGAGAATATAGTCGTTTAGGTTTAGGGTATGGTTAAGGAAATGATTTGAATCATTCTCAAGTTTCAAGAATGATTAGAAGGTCGCGATAATGAATCTAGGGTCGAGGAAAAAGGACGAGTAACTCAAGACGGGGATATAGTCACATTGGTTGGTTAGTGGCTAAATATCTTGGCAATAGATGGTGGGACAACTAAGGGGATATCAAGGACGAGCATTTGTCTTTCTAAAATAGGAGAAAGACGAAAATAATTAAGAGTTCGAAGAAGATATTATCTAATAAGAATAAGTGGTTCAAAGACGATTGAATTTTTTTAAAAAGATTTGCCAAGGCAGTCGCGGATGAGATTCTAGAGGCCAAGTTTAACTATGTCTCTATCCACGTAGAACAATATATGGAAAGTGAACTAAAGTGCACTAGGTTGATCAGACCATCATGCTCCGGTTCTGATTAGACAATACGTTAGTAGGTGTGCACCCAACAACACATGTCTTGAACAAGCTCGATAAAAAGGTAAGCTTGAAAAACTAGACTATAGTAGCAACATTGGTCAAGTTAGTAAAAATATAGGCATTAGAGCTTATGATTGAAAGAAAGTAGAATTAGTTCAAACTCATTAAGAATCTAAGTCTTGTTAGGTGATTGTGTCCTTATAGTTGTCATAATTGTCTTCTTGTCTAAGGCCTTCGTCGACCAATGAGATATGGTCCACTAGGTAATCCACTTAGTATTCATTATAATGGGTCATAAGGACGAAGGAATTAGTAGGTCGTGGGGCATTCTACTCAACTTACAAGAGTTAAACTAGTGGTGTGATGGGACAATGGGACATGTCTACCTAGTATGGGTTACCTTCCTAACCTCTATCAAGCACAAAGGAAAGATAAGAATTATGATAGAAGGGATCATGCAAGATGCAAATTAAGGAGTCATACAATATTTCTTAAATGGAATCGAGGAAGGAGGTCAAGTTTGTGGATGAGATCCTAGACTCTAATCCTAGACGCAGGCTTGCTTGGCACGGTAAAGTAACCAAACAAAATATCTTGACCTGCATGGGCCACCATAAAACATGTAACGCTCTAGTCCCAAAATACGTAGACTTGGAACGTATACCTGCCAGCCGTATAATAAATATACGTAAGCTGTAAAATGCAGTAGAAACCATGACAACTAATGTCATCCACTATAAATAATATGCTTTTATAGAATTAAAAAAGAAATTGTCTTTGTACATGATGTTGGGCGGAGACAAATCTACTACCAACTAGTAAAAGAAGAAAATACATAAACAAGAAATGACTTAGCAAAGAGTGACATGGACGATCCAAGCACAATCATCATCGAAGGAAAAGAGAAGATCACGGCCTTGGCTAGAACAACTGCGAAGACAGAAACACACACCAGGAGAGATCACCAGGTCCTCAGAGGGACGTAACAAGACACATAATATCATGTCATAATACTGAATATAAACCACTCAATAATAAGTCAAATCAGATTTTAACATAGTCTAATACTCCACCATTGAATTAGCTTACTATCCCCCCAACCAAACAAGGACATGAGATGACACCCTAATCCACGATAAAATATCTTTCCATGGCATGAATCCAATATGGTATCCGGACCACAACATGTTTTAATACCTTTTCATCGAAGTAGTGAGCCACACCTGCAACTAAACAAGGGCAAGATGTGGCAAACTAGTCTGCGACAAGTTACTGTTCTAAGCCATGGTCAGATAGAAGTACCCAAACCAAAAGTACCTATACCTAACGGATAAGGTAGCCTAACCATTCTAAGTGAATATAGTTTAAGAACTCACCTCCAATGCATGGGCTCATTGGCTAAAATGGATCGGCATGGTCCCCGTGTCACGGCCCGTACCCTAGAGTAAGGGCACGAGACGTGGGTACGTCCAGCCTACTCCGTAGTGTCGGCAGTAGAACACTATCCTAGGTCAAACATCTAACAATATAAAGGTACCTGTACAGTATATACACTCCGATGGAGGTGTCATAGCAAATACAGTCTCAATCACATCTAAGGTAGAGCATGATAAAAGATAGATAGATAGATATAACAGAATGAAAACCACAGAGATACAATCCAGATAAAGTCTAAGTGTCTAAGATAAATACATATCCAGAAATTATCTCAATAACTCAATACAGTAATCCAGAAATAGTACAATGAAAGACATCCTAATCTAAGGGAGTGTCATCCACTGCTAATGGGTCCTACTGCTGGTCCAGGTCACAACAGTCCTCTAGGGTCGCCCCGTAATAGGTAGGGCGGAACGCCTCAGCCTCGTTCTCTGTAATATTTTCAACAGGTCCAATCAGGACAGGAATGAGTACAGTACATCTCAACAAATCATAACGGGTTAGGAAATATAAACATGCTAGAGAGTAAAATACAGAAAACTGAAGAACAACATGATATAAAAAGGAAGAGTATAAGTGAATAGATACAATATATATGAGAACTGTTTCACTTAACAAAATATCTGGAAGTCGAATTTTGAAAATAAAACGAGAAAGAGTACAAGAAGTACAAATTTGATTATGGTAAAGTATTACTGTAGAAGTCGGATTTGTAAATGATCACTTTGTTCCTTGGACCATACGATGAAGATGAAGATCGCTGCTTGAGGATGAACAACTTGGAAGAAGTAAGTCACCAGAAAGGTATCGACGCACTTGGACACTGATGGCGAGGCCGAATGCTTTTCTGCTTTGCTTCACTCTGTTCTGAAAGAAAGGTTGAAGAAGAATGCTGTAGAGAATCAAAAATCTCTGAGTTCTAATCTCTCTGTCTTTTCTCTTATCTCTGTGTGTGTGTGATATGAGAAAATAAGTCTATTTGTAGACTTGGGCTCTTGTGCGTAAAAATTCAGCAAAAGTTCCATCTTTACGCTAACAATTGCCACCCACGACCGAAGGTATCCTCTATATATGTTGACACGTGTCCCATCATTTCAGTAAGAATAGGATGCACGTACACACGTTTTTTGAAATGTGTAGCATGAAAGCCATGTAGGCAGACCACGTTCTCAAATGATGAAGAAGAATATGGCGTAAAACAACCCCAATGTACTCTGAGCGTAAAGCAGTGGACTAGGCGTAAAACAGCCTTGTCATAGATTTTCCGCGTAAAGTGGTTATTGAATAACCTTGAGCATAAAGTAGCCTAAATAAACTTTACGCACACGTCGACTTTCGAGCGTAAAAACTCATATAATCTCCATGCATAAAAGAAGCCATAGTATGAGCGTAAAGTAGCTCAGTCCACATACTAGACGACAACATTGGTCTCTGTATAAAACAAATCCCTTTGAAATCTGTGGTATATGCCATCATCAATATCTTCATGTCAGACTTTGCATTAAATGCGAGACTTTGACAGCTTTGCCCAGCATAAAAGGAGGGTTAGCCTGTCTTTAGGCGTAAAACCAATGTCTTGACCCTGGCTGCTTTAGGCGTAAAAGCGATTAGCCTTGACTTGGGCGTAGGCGTAAAAATGATTAGCCTTGACTTGGGCGTAAAGTGTTTAACCTCCCTGCGGCGTAAAGTAGATCAATTTGAGTAGAATGATCTATCACTTTGACTCATTCTGTGAAGCACTTTTTACGCTCCTACAAGACCCCCTTCAAAGTTTTCAAATGTCTTCATAATTCGAAACACTTTGAACAGCAGCATAAAAGTTAAGATTTGACCAGTCAGCGTAAAATTCGGGATACGCAACAGTCATCTACGTAAAAATGGGGATATCAAACAGTCGGCGTAAAATATCATTAAATAGTGTCGGTCAACATTTAACCATCACAATGAATTTTCTTCTCGAAACTTTCGAACGCCTTTTCACTTCCCCGAGTTTGCATTAATAATGGACAGTTTCCAATGAGGAATATGGAGAGTTGATTTAACCCTATAAATGAGGAGAAATTCTTCACTCTTGGCATCCATCTCCATAGTGACATGGCGCCAAAGAAGGAAATTAACAATGAAGAGGCTTCGGGCTCAAGGATTGACTTTGAGCGAGCACGCAACTTTGTAGAGTGCTTTGGATTAACTCCAGCAGTCTTCAGTCGCATCGATGGTGGTCCCTCGACTGCATATGAGGGCTCAGGGGATGTCGAAGCATTTCAAAATCTGATGCGTCGCTCTGGGATTCGCAACATGCGCGAGTTAGGTGCCTCCCTTCGTCAACCCAACGAAGGAGAGAGAAAATGATATTCCATGTATTGCGACTCGCTTATATGTAAGGGTCCACTCCCCCTTTTTATAAATAAAGTTTTGATGTTAATCTCATATGTTGGTACATAGAACTGTTCAACACTTCTTTTGACTGCTTCTATGGTTGTTCATTCCCAAGAAACAAACCGACACGTGGCGTCTGTCTTGTGGTCATGAGAGCCTTTCAATAGGATCTTTTCCCGAAATAGACTCCCAACAGTTTCTTCAGTCTTTAAAAATAGCCGAGAATGTTTTATATATTCTCATTCTCATTCCTCTGAAGATAACTTTTCGCAATATCGTTCTCCAACAAATGACAATGTCCATGCTTTCCAATGGCGTTCCTTTGTACGCCCGATCACCAGATACAGATTCATCCACTATTAGAGCCAAACCATTTGACCTAAGTGGTAAGTCTGATCGTAAGCAATTATCTGCCTTTGAAGTTTCTGAAGTACTGGCGTAAAAGCTTGCTGAATAGTGGTACACCTGAAGTACTGGCATAAAAGCCTGGCTGAAGCACTAGCGTAAAAGCCTTGCTGAAGCACTAGCGTAAAAGCCTTGCTGAAGCACTAGCGTAAAAGCTTGCAGAATAGCGGTATACCTGAGACACTGGCGAAAAATGCCTTGTAGTCTGTTGAAGATAAAACAAGATTCATCAGCAACTGTTTTTTTAGTTAGCGTCTCATACGCATCTGCTGGTACTTCTGTTTAAAACTTCTTCTTTGTTGTTTTCTGCAGAAGTTTGGCTAAAGAGCTTTTCCAGAACCGGCATTGGTGACTTTGACGCTGTGAAGAGCGTGCTTCTGGCATCAATATCAGGAAGCTTATGCGCTTTTGACGCACAAATCAGACAACTCAGAACTCTTCGTGAGGTAGAAGGGTCTTTCTCTGTTGGTAGGAAGAGCCTTTATACACAAAGAGTTGGATGGTGGAGTCAACTCTATCCCGAGAAATCGGGTAGTAGAGTTCCTTTCACGGCAGGACTAGGAATTGTATCCCAATACTGGATACATTCCTATCTCCTTTGAGAGGCCGCCACTCCTCCACCAGTTGTATTGGCAGCAACACGTCTTTGGGCTGCCATACTCTGGGATTCTCCTCTCGTCTGAGAGAGAAGACCAGAGTTTGATTCCTACTGTTCTGGTCGTCGCAGAGGCTTAGACAGTAAGGAATTGACACCAACAACAAATCCGACGTAGAGGATCCAAAGAAGAGATAGATCTCCATTAGGCTATCGTTGTGTGTATAGAATGAAAATCCAAGAATGTAATAGATTTCCATTATAACTTGTAAGAAAGTCTAAGAAATGTAATAGACTTTTTTTTGATATAGGAATGGAAATAATAAGTCTTATATGCTCAATGATTTGTATCTATTTGGATATGATATGGACATGATAGATAATGAAATCTTGTTTTCTGTTTTTAGAGTATACAATACTATCAGAGGTAATATGGATATGACAGTACGTAAGAACTCAAAGAAAAGTAGATTAATATCTGTGCAAAGGTCAGATGGAAATGATAGATAAGGAAAGTAAGTGGATTTAATATTCATTCAGAGGTCATGAAGACATGATAAAAAACGAATCCCACTTTTTAAATCAATTGATAAAATAGAAGATTTAGAATCCCTCTCCCAGGAGACAAGAAACCAGCTTAACCAAACCTTGGTAGCTAGGGAATAAGGAGACAGATGTCATGAGTATATAGGTCCATATCAATGTATGAATGAATCAACATAACTTTCGGGAAAAGAAAACATTGATTCAATTCCATAATTAAATGAATAAACCTGATAGAATGGACGGATAGACCTTT
Source organism: Iris pallida (assembly GCA_029216955.1). Taxonomy (NCBI): domain Eukaryota; kingdom Viridiplantae; phylum Streptophyta; class Magnoliopsida; order Asparagales; family Iridaceae; genus Iris; species Iris pallida. The sequence continues at coordinate 17,020,705 of JANAVB010012999.1, read as the reverse complement.
TTGGGAATGAAAGGTTGTTTTCAAAGGCCGGTTCATCAACAGATCTCTCCTATAAATTGGCGAAAACTCTTCGTAATATTTCATTCTTATTTCCACTCCTCTATTGGAAATGTCTTCCAAGGATATGCAGCAAAAGAATGAAGTCTCCAGAAAAGTTGAGGACATCGTCGAGACGCACTCTGCTGAGCCAATTATGACAGGAACAACCGAAGTAGACGAAAACTCTTCTACTTCCAAGCCACCATGAGATATCTTTGCTTTCTTAGTAGAGCCAAGGAGAACTCTTGAAGAAGTGGCACTGAGGATGGTTGCCTGCAGATTTTTTATGAACTCAGACAATGATACCTTCGAAGCATTGGCTGATTATGTATTCAATAAGGGAGGCAGTAGTCCTTAAAATTTTGTTCAGAACAAAAATAAATAAAGGAATCTTATTTTTATCCTCCTTCTTCTTTATACATTATATTTCTTGAGGAATTTGACGTTGATAGGCATCATGAGCAGATCTCCATTAGGCTTTGATAACCGATAGGCACCATTAGAAAATACAGTCTCAATAACATAAGGACCCTCCCATTTTGCTTGGAATTTCCTTTTGCTCTTGTGAGTCATCACCATCGGTCTTCGAACAGCCAATACTACTTCGCCAACCTTGAACACCCTCTCTTTAACTTTACGATTGAAAGTTCGAGATATACGGGCTTGGTATAGCTCAATATGTTATTGTGCTTGAAGACGCTTCTTATCTAATCCTTCAAGTTCTTGGAGTCGTAAGCGATTATTATTCTCTATAGTTAGCTCATTAGTAATGGCTATCCGTAGAGACGGAATTTAGATTTCCAAAGAAAGAACAGCCTCACATCCATAAATCAATGAAAATGGTGTAAAACTAGTAGGAGTTCGGACTGTTGTTTGATAATCCCATAAACATTCTCCAAGTTTCTCGTTCCAATCACGTTTATTAGAAGAGACAAATTTTTTGAGAAGTTTAATGATCGTCTTATTGAAAGCTTCGGCTAAACTATTAGCAGCTGGATTATAAGCCGTAGAAGCCAAATTTTGAATTCGATTCTTATCACAGAACCGATAAAATGCCTGACTGGCGAATTGTGGACCATTGTCATGAATTATTCGTCGAAGAATCCTTAAGCGATAAATGACATGATGTTTGATGAAGCTGATCACATTAGATGTTTTCACTTCAACAAGAGGAACTGCTTCTGCCCTCTTAGAAAAGTAATCGGTTATAGCTAATATGAACCGATGTCCCTTAACAGAAGGAGGGTTAATAGGACCAATGACATCCATACACCAAGCTTCGAAGGGCCAAGAAGCTGCTGTAGGATGTAGAAATTCAGACGGTTGATGAATAAAATCAGCATAAATCTGACATGCTTTACATCTTCTGGCATAGTCTACAGCATCTTCTATCATAGAAGGCCAATAATACCCCATTCTTCGAATACGGTCTTGTAATTTAGGACCTGGTTGATGAGCACCACAAACACCATCGAGCCTCTCGTAGTGTTTGTTTGGCTTCACTTTCTGAGAGACAACGCAGTAAGAGTCCGTCATATGATCGACGATATAACATATGTAAAGACAAATCATAATAAAATCGAAATGATCGTCTCTTAATTGATGCAGCTTCTTTTGGATCTTCAGGCAAAATTTCATGAACCGCATAGTCAATGAATGGTGTTCTCCAATCCCTCTGTTGGGAACTAGCCTCTGTAGTATAATTTGTTCAACATACAGATTATTCTTGATACAACATCGATCTCGGTCCAACAAAGTAATTGTATTTTGCCTTCGGATTGGAATAGCCAAATCTGCAGTAGACTAGCAAGAGCATCAGCCTCAACATTCTGAGAACGTGGTACAAATTCAATAAAGACTGCTTTGAATGAAAGGACCAACTCGACTACCACTTGATGGTAAGGGATGAGATCAGGGTTTCTGACCTCATAAGTCCCTCTAACTTGATTAACAATCAATTGAGAATCTCCATAAGCTTCTAGGAACTCAATATCCAATTGTTTTGCTACTTGGAGACCAATCAATAGAGCATTATATTCTGCTACATTGTTCGAACATGGCTCATTGAGAGAATAGGCACGGTATATGACCATTTTATTAGGAGAAACCAAGACGATTCCTACCCCAGAGACAATATTGCCTTTAGATTGATAACTTTTATTATCAGAAGATAAAGTCATTCTTTCAATAAACTTGGCAGCCATATACTCGAGAAGGAAATCTTTATTGATATCAAAAAGTACAGAATGATCAATATTTACATCGTTTACGATTTGACTGCTACACTTCGGATTAATCATCAGTGGACCATTATCCGTCTTCTGCGTAGATTTGCCAAGATTGACAATCAATGATAGTTCTGGATCATTCGTACAAGAGGTACGCCCTTTGACCTTAATCAAAATAAGGTTAAACATGGCTCTTAGTAGGAACATTTACTGATTCCTCAGATGAAGCTTGAGTTCTTCCTTTAACCTTGATTACCAACGGTTGATCATTGACAGATTGGGATTGGATTCGTCCCTTGACCATGATCTTCAAAGGTTGTTCTTCTGGCGGATCTTCATTAATAGACTGATCTTCAATAAAAGATTGATCTTCAGCTATATCTGATATCTCTTTCACATGTTCTTGTTTACAAAGCCTTGAATCAGAAAAATAAGCTTCGACACCCTTGAAGGGATTGATATCAGCAAATTTAGTCTTTACAACTCCTTAAGAATCCACATACTTAAAGCATTGGTGGAGAGTTGAAGGCACAATATTGTGTTCATGAATCCACGATCTTCCAAGAAGAATATTGTAGGATACATCTGAGTTGATAACATAAAAGGTTACCATAGTTCGCAGATTACCAATCTGAATCTTCAGACGAATCTTCCCCAGCGGTTTACTCTTGCCAGAATTAAAACCAACTATCGTAGTACTAGTGTAAGTCAGGTCACTAGTAGGAATCCTCAGGGGTCTTAGCATACTTTGAAGGATTATGCTAATTGACGACCCAGGATCGATGTAAATCCTGTCAATTTCAGTAGATCCAATATACCCAGTGTAGCACAGAGGTCTGTCATGTTTGTTATGCTTCAACAGCATATCCTTTTGTGTAAAGGTGATATTAGGAATTGCTTCCATCATACTATGACATTGCGAACACGACACTGGAGTATTATCAGGACTCTTGAGTTGAGCCAAGCATGAATCTGCCTGAAGTAGAGCTTCACTCAAAGTCTCCCTGCTTTCTCTAGAAAGACGAAGCACTTCAAATATGGACCGGAGTATTGTCTAACTGAGCTAGAATATCAAATTTATAAGGTTTCATTACCATCCCCTGACTGGAAGCAGACTTCAATGGAACGTCAAAACGTACTGCTTTCTGTATTCCCTTTTCAACCACTAAGGGTTTAGTAGGAACAGGAGAAGGTTGAGCTGGTAGTGTTTCCACTACATCTTCTGCTTCTTTGGATGATCCCTCATAATCTTTGTGGTACTCCTTCCAGGATCTTGTACCAGTAAAAGTTTCTTCTTCAGACTCAAGAGAAGGAAGTACCATATTACAGGATTTAGTCTTCCTCCCTTTAGCCTTTTTCTTGTAAGGTTTATTGTGAGGAATTTTAGAACCCAATCCAACTGTGGATTTTTTATTTTGAATTTGTAAAGGAAGTCGTATTCCTTTATCATAATTTAAACCTTCTGCCTTCTGAAAGTCATAACCCATTTTCTTTATGAGAAGGACAGATTGTTGACTATATAGATGAATGGGCAGCAGACTTTTAATAAATGGTTCCACAGAGAAAGAAGAAGAGATCTCTGTATCCACAGGAGAATGATGAATAGATGTCTCTGTAACTACAGGAGGAGAAGGATTCGGGATACGAGGAAAAATCCCTGTAGGAGCTTTTTCTTAAGCAGCGAAAACTTGTTGTGCACGGTATAAAGGGACACTATTCATAGCTAACCACTGCTGATGAGTAAGCTTGAGTTTGGTAGGAGGAGCTAGACTTGGAGGACATATGTTCAATCCTCTTAGTCTATCTTTCAAAGGAGTTCCATCCCATAGATAATCTGAATCGTCTGGATTTGGAATAACATGAGAAATCATGTTGCAGGTTTTGACTTTCTTGCCTTTCTTGGATTTTGAAGTTTTACTTTCATTTTCCAATTCAGGTATTAAGTCAGGATGTACCCACATAATTTCACCATTTTTTAAGGTAAGAGGCAACAATCCGTCATTCTCTTCTCTAGGAGGCGGGATATTCACAATCTTCATCGTCGCCTTCGGGATTGGGATGATTCCATCTGCTACTTGCTGTGGAGGAAAATCTCCGAATTGAAAAGAAATCATATTGTTTGTAACCGTATGGTCGTCATTAGTTAAGGCGATAGTACCGCCATTTATCAGCTCCTGGATTTTCTTCTTCAGGACATAGTAAGCACTGGTAGGATGATTAATGTATCTATGATAGATACAATATTTGGGATTGTCAGTCAGATTCACCTCATTAGGCCTCTTTGGCTTTGGAATATGAAGTTTGCCACTCTTCACCGGACATTAAAATATCCCTGGGATATCACTCTCATCAAAAGAGTATTCTTCCTTTGGCCTAGAAGATTCCTGACTATTCGGCATCATTTTATTCTTGGAAAGATTAACCATGAGGGTATCTTTTCCTTTCACATTACGATTGCCGAGGTTATTACCAGGATTACTTTTCTTTCCCCTATCATCTGAGACGAAAATCATCCCATATTCACGAGCCAATCTACCATTGGTCTCGGCAGAAACTGCTGCTATGATGAACGAAGCCTAATCTGTGAATTGAGAACCCGTAAAAACAGCAATAGATGGTCGCAGATTCATCTTGCATGTATCAATGAGTGCTGAATCTGGCATGCCAGGAGGCATCTTTAAAGTAGCCTGTCGAAAACGTTCAATGAATGTCCGAGTATCTTGTTTCTCCTTTTGCTTTATTTCTATCAAGGAGGACATGTTCATGTCCATTCCTCCCTCATAGAAGCGGGAGAGAAATATTGCCTTAAATTCGTCTAAAGACGAAATACAATTGTCGGGTAAACTTCGATACCAATCATAAGCCGAACATGTCAAGCAACCAATGAACACTCGAGTGAGAAGAGCATCATTTTTCTGCAGATATACAGTCATAATATCAAAATAATTGATATATTGACTAGGAGAAGCCATCCCATCAAATAATACCACAGATTGTGGCTTGAATTTTGGTGGAAAGGGTACATCATTCCAATGAGGAGGATAAGGTTGCTTAATCCCTAACCACTGGAGTTGGTCCTTGTGCCTCAAGACTTCAAACAGTGCATTGAGTTCACGTACTGCTTGAATGGCCTCAGTAGTTTGCGGAAGCACATTTGATTGAATAGTTGTTGGATTTACCGTAATCTCCACCGGAGATGGTACATCTTCTGGAATAATAGGATCTGGAGAAGCAGAATTTTGATTAACAGCAGGCTCCTGGACATTCAAAGGTATATCAGCCCCTTGACTATCTTGAGTTTGTGCTGCTACTGGTACTGGTGCTATTACTGTCGGATGAGCAATTTGCTGATTCAATATTATCTGATACATGTTTTGCACCATGTTAAATATGTCTTTCAGTGATTGCTCAACGGCAGTGAGACGATGTTCTATATTAACAGATGAGGTCTCTGGTTCATCTCCAACAGCGTAGGATTCAACTTCTCTTGAAGATATAGAAGGATCAGTATAGAAGTATGAATCGACACTGTCAGTCTCGGACTCAAAAGATTGAGTACCCCTAGCTTTTGAATCAGAAGTCTGCATTTGTCTTTGTCTTCTTGATCGAGTGTTCTGATATACTCCCTCAAAAGAATCAAGAAGTCTGTTGAACTGTTGCTGACCTGGGGTTTGGGACGTATTTCGTCTTGGACGTCGTCCTCTGTTAGTATGAGATGCCATGTTCACTGACACATATGACAACTCATGTTCTTGGTCTTCAGTTTGTTGTTGAGACACATTAAAACTCAATCGATCAAAAATTGACAGTTTTGAAGCTGAACAACAACAATTGATTACAACCTGGTGATAATCATAATGATGTTTTTCTTGGAGAAATGTCACCGGAGATTGTCTATTCTTACGCTTTTGCATTAGCAATTCACGTAAGTCAGAAGGAGTGGAGGGAGTAGTCTTCTTTATTACATTTGGGGTGGAAAAACGTTTAGTCCCCTGTGTATAAAGAAGATTACTGGCTGCATTCGCAGAACCAAATTGTACATTTCTACGCGTTTGGAGTTGTGTACGTAAATCTTGATATTTTTTTGCACGAAGGACTCCATTTTCATTGCGTGTAATTTGTAGATTTGATACTTTGCGTAGAGCGGTCTAAGAAGGCTGTTGATGTAGAACTGAAGCTTTACCAACAACATTTTTACGCTGCACACGTTTAGGTACATTCACATTAGATGTAAAAACATTATTGCAAATTTTATCTACACTGTCAAAGACAGGAGATTTACCTTTACGTGTAGAGCGTAAAAGTTGGTTATCTACCACGTCACAGACGGAAGATTTTGTTTTACGCGAGGAGCATAATTTATTTGAGCCTACCACGTCACCGACGGGAGACTGATTCTTACACCCAAAAGCACAATCGTTAGAATCTGCCCCATTACAAATGGGAGACCCATCTTTATGTACTGAGCGTAAAAGTTGGTTTTTACCTACTGAGCGTAAAACCTGGTTCTTACGCAGTGGGCGTGAAACCTGATTATCTTCACCGTTACAAACGGGAGATAAATCGTCACACTTTGAGTGCAACTCTGAAGTAAGGACTGCCTCGTTACGAACGGGAGCCCCTACGACAGGAGTAGGAAGAATTCCCTTGCCACTAGCAGCAACAGAGAGATCAGAAGCTATTTTAGATTTAGGAATCCAAACTTTTCGTGCTTTGCGAGATTTTTGAACATTGGAGTAGCGAGAACCACCCCCAGTTCGGAGCATCCCTTCATAAGCAGTCTGGTCGAAGTGTACAAATAGAGTCTTCTTTGTCGATCCAATCGACACATCATCGTATTGAGCAATTGCCTCATCGTCAAAGGAGAAGGTCGTCCCCAGCAGAGTCGCCATTTTTGTTTCACTTAACAAAATGCCTGGAAGTCGGATTTTGAAAATAAAATGAGGAAGAGTACAAGAAGTACAAATTTAATTCTGGGAAAGTATTGTTGTAGAAGTCTGATCTGTAAATGATCACTTTGTTCCTTGCACCATATCATGATGATGAAGATCGCTTCTTGAAGATGAACAACTTGGAAGAAATAAGTCACCAGAAAGGTATCGACGCACTTGGGTACCGATGGCGAGGCCGAATGCTTTCCTGCTTTGCTTCACTCTGTTCTGAAAGAAAGGTTGAAGTGGAATGCTCTAGAGAATCAAAAATCTCTGAGTTCTAATCTCTCTGTCTTTTCTCCTGTCTCTGTGTGTGTGTGATTTGAGAAAATAAGTCTATTTATAGACTTGGGCTCTTGTGCGTAAAAACTCAGCAAAAGTTTCGTCTTTACGCTAACAATTGCCACCCACGACCGAAGTCATCCTATGTATATGTTGACACGTGTCCCATCATTTCAGTAAGAATAGGATGCACGTACACACGTTCTTCGAGATATGTGGCATGAAAGACATGTAGGCAGACCACGTTCTCAACTGATGAAGAAGAATAGGGCGTAAAACAACCCCAATGTACTCTGAGCGTAAAGCAGTGAACTAGGCGTAAAACAGCCCTGTCATAGATTTCCCACGTAAAGTGGTTATTGAATAACCTTGAGCGTAAAGTAGCCCAAACAGACTTTACGCACACGTCGACTTTCGAGCGTAAAAACTCATATAATCTTCGTGCGTAAAAGAAGCCATAGTGTGAGCGTAAAGTAGCTCAGTCCACATACTAGACGACAACATTGGTCTCTGTATAAAACAAATCCATATGCCATCATCAATATCTTCATGTCAGACTTTGCATTAAATGCGAGACTTTGACAGCTTTGCCCAGCGTAAAAGGAGGGTTAGCCTCTCTTTAGGCGTAAAACCAATGTCTTGACCCTGGCTGCTTTAGGCGTAAAAGCGATTAGCCTTGACTTCGGCGTAGGCGTAAAAGCGATTAGCCTTGACTTGGGCGTAAAGTGTTTAACCTCCCTACGGCATAAAGTAGATCAATTTGAGTAGAATGATCTATCACTTTGACTCATTCTGTGAAGCACTTTTTACGCTCCTACAAGAACTAATAGTGCTAGTGATTCAGAGTACAAGACGGTTATGTAAACGGTACGATGTTGCACACAAGTAATCTAAAGAGGTTGCACACGAGTAATCTACTGGATTGAATACATAACCACTTCTACTCCCCCGCCCCAATCAATATATAAGGATCTAGCCAAGTTATGTTATTGCACACGAAGTATAGTCGAACACGAAGATCATGTGAGCACATGAGTATACACGATTTCACACGATTTGTACATGAAAAGCACGAACACACGTAGTACATGATGCTCATGATAAAGTACATGAACATGAAATACCCGATGTATCTGCTAAGGGGATAACATCGCACGACAAGATCCATATAGTACTAATCCGTGTTACCAACGTGTCAGCATCAAGTAAAGTAATCTAAAGCAGGAAATATACTCCTAATCAGGATATAAAATGATCAGAGAATGTACTCGCCTGTATCCTGAGTATCTGAAGAGTATCTACTATCCGAGGAGTGGTGTCTATCACCTATAGAACAATACAAGTCAATATAAGTCTAAAATAGTGTAACAGACTGCTACAATGCATCTACATGATGTTTGGGGTCAATCTAGGCTAAAGTCAACCCTTGGTCAACTCTAGTCAACTTATTCTAGTCAAACTAGGTCAACTAGGTCAAGCCTAAGCCAAACAAGTCTCACTAAGCCTAACCAGCCTATTCTAGCAAGCACACACACTATCTAGGCTATACAAGCCAACAACACACCTTAACTGGCATCCATGCTATATACACAGGCTATGAGCCATAGGCTATAGGCCATAGGCTAAACACACATAGTCCATCCCACATATTTAACATATCAACTATATCTAATTTTATATAATAACACACATGTGCATATATTAATAATATATTTAGTTTATATAAATAATCACATTAGACATAGGCCACATTATAATATATATCACATATAGGTGTATATATATATATATATATATATATATATATATATATATATATATATATATATATATATATATATATATATATATATATATATAAAAATATATATATATAATATATATATATATATATATATATAAAAAAATATATATATATATATATATATAATATATATATATATATATATATATATATATATATATATATATATATATATATATATATATAAAATATATAGGGTGATAGGGTAAGGCATAAGTGTAAATGTGCCTTTATGTTAAAAGTGTAGTGTAGTGTCACATGTGTGTGTGTGTGTGTGTGTGTGTGTGTGTGTGTGTGTGACCATATAAAAACAGTGAGTGCATGAGCTAACAGTGAGTAAGCTGTCATATGTGTCAATAGGAAATAGGAAATCAGTGTGTAGATATATGTGAGGGTGTGTGATACCACAAGAGTGTGTGTGTCTTATCAGAATTTAGAAACTGAATTCAGTGGGTGAGTCTTGCCTAGCTAATTGTGAGGGCATGAAAGTTAAGTAGATGTGAGTGAACATGAGGGTATGTGTCAATAGGAATAGGAAACCAGTGTAAAAATAAAAAATATAGTGAACTATATCTCAGGAATTGCAATGACAGTCCATCCTTGAACTAACAGTTAAGTAACTAGCACACATGTGCAGGGACTAAACATGACAATGAAACACCTAAACAGTTTAACTGGGAATGAAGTTCAGGAATTCACTTGGAAATTTAAGAATCAATTCAGCTTTAGAATGGAAATTAATGACAGTTCATATTAAACCAACAATTAAACTCACAGACCAAATCTCATCCAATTCGAAAACCCCTTCACATTGATAACATCCACTAACATGAATTAACCAACAGTGAACTAACACAAGTGCATAAGAATTTAACATGGAAATTAACATTCAAAAATCAGTTTAAAAAATAGGAATGAAAATCAAAATTTCTATTTCTTGAACCATGTATCAGTCGGCCTATTGAACAGCCCAAACTCATAATCAAAATCCCATTCTCAAGTGAAAAACCTAATCTAACTTGCAAAACCAACTTAGCAGGACTAATACATTTGTAGAATCAATATGGCAATTTAAAACATCATTTAAATCAGTTTGAAACTGGAAATTAAGTTCAGGATATGTGTAAATAGGACTGCGTATCAGTCGAATGTGAAAAACTTGAATTCGATCTATCAAAACACATTAATAATCCAAAGTGAGGGTTGGTAAACCAAGAATCAATTGTACACGTGTCAAACAATGCATTCGTGTCCAACCTAGTGGACACGAGCGTGTCCAGAAAACACAAACACTACACACGCGTACAGGACAGTGCGCTGCGTCGTGCACACGTACACGCTTGTCCTGAACTCGACACAGGCCACGTGGTGACACGTGGCCTTGCGTACACGTGTGCCAGTGGTAGGGCTACCCCTAGGAAAGCCTGTACTGTGTCCATGACACGTGTGTCAGCGTGTCCGATCCCGTATCAGGGGCGTTCCTGCGTGCACAACGGTAGGCCGCACGGCCAGTGTGGGGAGCATTTCTCCTCGCACATGCAACCAAATGCTCCTATCTTTTGGGAGGATGATGGCAGATGATTCTCCAAGCCCCTCACCAAAAATGGCATATCCACGTGTCCTGTGTCGACAGTTATTGACCCCGTGATGCAGGATACAGTGCACACCGCACGGTCAGCGTGTTCGTGTCCCCGTGTGGACATGACACGAAACTAAAATCAAGAAAAAATAACAAAAATCCTTAAGCAAACCCTAGATCTATGATTCTATTCAAACATATTTGCAAAAATGGCAAAACGAAATGGTTCGGGCATTTCGTCGAACACCTAGCGTATGGGTTTGATACGTATCCGATACAGACACGTAACCTAATGCAAATGACACAAAATTTCTACTGTAGGTAGGGGACACCTATACCTAAGCTATCATGCACTAAAATTAGAATTAAAACATAATTTGAGGGGTTTTACCTATGAGTATCAATCCTCCAAGAAAGCCCCAAATGGAAGGATTCCAAATAGCAACTCCCAAGCTCCAAATGACACTAAAATTGAGATGATCCTCCAAAAACAGTAAACAACCAGAAATTAGATCATAATGCAAAAGACTAGGGTTAAAAAGGAATTAAAATGAATTTATTAGGATTTTTGGAAGGAAAGAAAATACCTTTTTCTTCAAAAACTAGGTCAAGCACTAAAAGAGGCAAGAACACCTCATCATCACATTAAATAGGGGTGCTCCTAGTGTGGCTGGCCATGGGTTGCATAATTAGGGTTAGGGTTTCATAGTTTGGCCCATGGGCTTAAGTCCTAGTCATTTAAGTTATGAAGTCATAAGCCATATCATAAACCATAAGTCATGATTTAATTACATTAAACATAATCCTCTCATTCTAAAACTAATCTCTAATAGCTAAAATGGGTTAACTCAAGTTAGACTAGGGTTACCATAGCTAGGGTTAGGTTCTAGGCTAGTTTACTAGTCTCAACAAGTCAAAGTCAAACTAGAATTTACCAATTCAATAAATTGTTAAAATTCAAAAATCACCAAAAAGACAAGAATGCCCTCAAGCCAGAAATGTGGTAGTGACACCCAACTTGGGGCACTAGGGGCCTCAAGAATACCCGTTCCTCGAATGTGCAAGCAATGAAATAAAGGGGCCGTCAACCCGCATCCCTGTCGGAGCGTACGATCACAAGAAAAATGTGCATAGTAGTCCATACGCTAAGGATATGTTCTTCCCACCCAATGCCTATATGTTGCCTTAACAACACATAACCTCTATAATCGCTAAGTCAAACTATCATGCAATATTATTAGCTATTAACCCTATCGCATGGCTTATACGTACTGGTGGAGAGCCAGACACACAAGTCTGAGTTCTATATGTGACTCGCGACTTCGTGGCAAAAATATGTCAAGGCCTATGAATGCAGCACAAACAAGGGTGGTCTTTTAAATATAAGGTTAATATGCATAAAGATAATAAGTATGGAAAATAGAACTACACAGTATAATCTATCTAATTATGACAATGTATCATAGATTATTTTGCAAAAAAAATAAATAAGCGCGGTAACGGGGCAGTGGCCGGGAAATAGAACTACACAGTATAATCTATCTAAAGGTAATAAGTACGGGAAATAGAACTACACAATATAGAACTTTAGTGGTACGACCAGGAATGCCGCACGGAGAAGCGCGGTAACGGGGCTCGTTCGGCGGAGGGGCGATGATGGCTAGGATCGGACGGCAGCATCTCCTTGTGGTCGTCATCAAGGCGGTTGACGATGGTTCGGCGAGGTCACGGTGGAGGTAGGTGGTGTATTTATTTGATTTGGGGGTGATGGTGGTGTGAAGGAAACTGGTAGCTATGGCCATGGCTGTAGTCAGGTCTGGGCTGGTAGATCGGTCATTGGGTCAGGGTCGGCCAGCTGAGTGGTGGTGGCCGCGGCGGTTGTGTGCTGGGTTTATGTTGGCGAAGGCCGATAATGTCGGGGTAAGTAGATGGGAGTCGGTTTGTTCGGTGGTGGCGGTGGCGGGATTATTTGTGAATTACCATGGGTGGTAGCGGTGGTAGTTGGCCATGGTGGTGGTTTAATGGTGGTGTGGTGATAGGGGTTTGGGTGTCAGCGGTGTGCTGCGGTGGAGACGGAGGCCGACTATGGCAGTGGTGGTAAGTGTGGTGAAGGCTACAGTAGGTTGGTTTGGTGGAATGGGGGCCATCATGGTCGGGGATTTGGTTACAATAGTGACGACGGAGGTGTTGGAGTTGATGATGGCAGGGGTATGTCGAAGAGGAGTTGACTGGTGTCAGCGAGGTATTGTGGGTTGTGTCGAGGGTGGTAGTAGCGGTGCGCTGCAGTAAAGGCACGATGGGCTTCACGGAGGATCGATCAGGAGTCAGGCTGGTTGGTTACAGGGGCTTGGAGTTGGGTCTAGATGACGGCAGCATGGGAAGGATTTAGAATAGGAATTGGTTTGTGGGGACGTCGTGTCCGGAGTGTCCGACACGGACGAGGATATTATATTGTATTGAAAAATAATATAGTGGATGGGGAGTTGGAACATGGACACAATGCACTCACGTTTGTGGTTGAAATTTGGACTTATGGAATTTTCTTGGTAAAAAGCAAAGGGCTTCTCCTTATATAGGAGGTGAGAGTCCTAGTTGGATATGGACTAGTTATAAATTAAGTCCCCCTTTAGAAGATTCCTATTTATTTTAAATCACTTTAAACCAATTCAATCAAATCAAAATCTAGAATCTAATTAAATCTAGATAAATACGAATTAGTTTAGATAAGTCCCATGTTTAAATTAAACGGTTAAAAGTAAATTAATAAAATCAAGAACTAATTTAAATTAGCATGAATAAATTCAATTATCTCTTTATAATTTTAAATAATAATTAATTTTGAAAATTATAATAAATATTTAAATATTTGAAATACCTTTTAAATAAATTAAGATAAGAAAATGTTTTGAAAGTTCAAAATATATACATGAACTAGATTTCATGTATACGCATGCGAAATAATTTATTATCTATGTTTGAACAACCATTTAAAATAGTCTTTATATCATAAAATAAATCTTGGCAAATATCGTGCTACGCATTTAACGCCAGTATTTACATTATACTATTTTCTTGTTTTATAAATAATAAATAAAAACTTAAACTAATTTTGTATATAGAAATATATTCCTCGTTTATTCGTATTCGCACTCGGCGTTCCAATTCTTAAAATAAAAAAGACTCTACCAAACAAATAAATTAAAAAATATAGTGATAATTTAGGGGCTTAACACTCAGACACACCATTTTGTGCTTCATTTTTATCGCACAACTTTTCTGACACAAGACCCAATCTTGATTCACCCCACGGAGTCACATTTATTTTTTACTCGAATTGGGGACACAATTTCGACCCAAACTTGTCGACCAAAGATATGGACACGACCGACATTAAGCCTACTATACACATGACACTTGTGTCCCATTCAATTGAGCCCCCACATGCTACTTATTTACCCGCAATAATAATTCACTAAATTAAGCTATTTATTGCACCATGCCCGATTTTGACCTGACCTAACTCAACTGGACCCAACCCAAGCTCCATGTCCTTCATCTTAAGAATACCCGCACACAGAACACCATTCTATTCCTACAAAACACCAAACACCCTAGCACAATTCACCCCTAAACCAAATGGACAACTCACTAAACAAAGGATTAGGGAGAAATTCATATTTAGACTCATTCAAATCCTCACCATCCAAATTACCCTCTTTTGGCCAAACCCAAGAGATGCTTTAGGAAAGCCACCTATGACACACCCCAACCCCTTGGCCAATCCTCCTTCAATAACATATTTCACTTTTGGATAGATTCCAACAAACGCACACTCTCTCTCTACTTTTTCTAACACTCAACCTTCTTCCCTCCTCCTATATAACTCTTTTCCTCATACAAAACACCACACACAAACCACACACCAGTCACCCCTTTTCCTATGGCCCTAACAGCATACCCATGGGACAATACTCATCATTATCTCACACCAAAGCCATGAACCATCACACTCAACCACCCCTTTATGTTTTTAAACACACTCCTAATACTCCTGGTCGACAGAACCTATCCCCCCTTCTTCTTCATTTACTATACTTCTTCTACTTCTTCCTCACACCCTAAGACCCTAAAATCCTAAGCCCCTATACTCTTGGGTTCGTATCTTCATTCTAGACTCGTAGACATATAGTTTGCTAGATTTTGATGACTTTGATCCTGACACATTTTTTGGTGCAAAGTGGGTCAAACGGTGGACCACATCTTGACTAGAAATTACCATTTTACTCATGTGTCCAAAATTGGACTTATGGGTAGTCTATCCTAGCTATTTTCCTCATTTTGGGAATGTTGGTGATGTTTGTTTTAGCATCCAGCGACATTCATGGAGACTCTTATGTTGGTACCTTTCTTAGAGTTGACGATTTGTCTACAGGACATCATCGGTTCACTACTTCACCCAGACAAGATACCTTGTCATACTTGTTCTGTTTATATTATTTAAATCCACTCTTATGTTGTTAGTTGGTGACAATAGTATTGTGCATTCAAGGATGACTTGGATTTTATCGATGATGGCATCGATATTATGGGTGTGTGCGTGTATGTAACTTAGAGTTAGTAGACATACTTGAGATGGTGAAGTTATCCCGAATAACTTCTATGACTTGTCACGAGATATCATACGACAGTGTGAGTGAGAATTCATTGTGTTGGCATGAACTTACGCATTTGACTGATCATCGGTGTGAGCCGTTTGTGTGTCGGTACATATATAGTTAGATGGTATCTAGGTTATAGACACGCATTAAGATATGGATTGTCTGAGTTGTGGATATGACTTGTACACTTCCTAGGACGGGGAAGATAATTAGTAGACGTATGGGACAGACAGTTACATTATTATAGCCTCAGTGGATACTCGATTATCGGTGTGGATACTCGATTATGAGCCATACATACACTAGGGGATACGTCCGGCAGCGGCTAATAGCTGCGCACTAGGTACGGTCGGGAGGTATACTAGTGATGTATGTTCACATCGGCTCATAATCCAATATCGGCCCGTAACTCGATTTAGATCCCTTATTCACCTATCCATACGCTCAAAGGCTGTCTTCAACATGCATTCACATAGACTGGTTAGTTCATGTACCTATGTTGGACTGTAGCATGTGACAATGTCTTATCATGTACTGATATGCCATCCTTTGATCAGGATTGGCCTGAGATATGGTTTACTGATTGATGACTGGATATTAGACCATGTTATGGTTCAGGTTGTTGATTTTATTCAATTCTTACTATGGCATGTATTTATGTATTTGTTACGTCCCTCTGAGGACTTGGTGATCTCTTCAGTTACTCACTGAGAAATTAGAACAGAGTAGCTGGGCAGGTGCTGCACAATGCACCGGGGTCTCAGGTATATATTTATATATGTGTTCTTGGTATTTTTTTTTACTCTTTTCTGCTTATACCTTCACCTGTATTGCTTCATGCTGCTATGTAGCCTATTATTACCAAGATTATTCCTTTCTCGAGGTTGTTCGAACATATATATTACTGGGTAGCCAATATTAGTATATTATGTTCATTCTTGGTATTCATTTCAATACTGTAGATTGAGATATAGATGATCAGTTACTCTTAGTTACCCTCTGCAGCGGAGTACATCCAGGGACAAGTCCATTAAATTAGGAACTTACCATAGATCGTATTAGCTGGCATGCTTGCGCTCAAGTTCCTATATATTTTGGAACTGGGGCATGACAAGACACCTGTGGGAGAATGTGAAGGACGAGAACTAGCTAATGGATAAACAACAGGAGGAGGGGGAGGAGGTGGAGGAGCCTAGACTGCTATAGTAGGAGCGACTCGATGATACCAATGAAGATAAGTAGGTGGAGCATCTCGAGGACAGTCATATAGGACGATAAAAAATATTCAAAGATATATAGAAGATACCTCGCGTATAGAAGGTTTCGCGGTTTCTTGCAACACCGTTCCATAGCAGAAATGATAGTCTTAGGTAGACTAAATCAAATTTCAAAGTGGAGATGGTAAATAACAGAGATTTCAAGAAAAATGAATTCATCGGTGGATGTTTGTTTAGGAATGAAAAATGAAAATATCATCCGATGCAAATCATAGAAATAATCGTTCAAATATTTTGGTCGAAGGCGGCCTTTGCGACGTGGATTGGGTTTACATAACGAGTCATGAAATGAATCTAAAGTCATGTGAACAGGAAATCGAACTTTTGTGATGTCCACAAGTGCTTCCCCTTCATTGGGAATATAAAACATAATAGCCAAATCATCAGCATCAAATTCGATATCTATCCTACCGACTTTAGATCTAACCGTGTCGTTTGTGATCGTGAGATTACAATAGAACATACGAATTGCATTCATACAAATTGGATAACTAGATTGCACCAATTCTTTAAAATTAAAGTGTCAAACACAGATAAATGATCAGGAAATAAAGTGAAGTTGATCGGGTTCCCTGGACAAATTGGCCGTTCGACAAAGTCGACGAACCATTCATTGGATACATCAATGGAAACAAAGATGGACTCATCAAAGTAGTCACCATCCGGCATGGAGGGACTAAAAAGTGAGAAATAATATTTCTCTTGAATATTTGAGGAGAAAGCTTCTCCAACTTTTCTTTTCTTCTTGGTAGCATGAGAAACTTTAGGTGCTATTAAAAATAGAAAGTAGGGAAAAGAATGAAATATACCGAAATTAGGTACAAAATATGGAAGAGAATCCCAAAATAGCTCCGAATCCAAACTTCTAGACGTTGGGAGGCTTGGAAAAAGGAGATTAGGGTTGCTAGGGTTAGGGTTTTCGAAGTAGAAGCTGCTGTGTAGATGGGGAAGATGATGATGAAGATAGGGTTTTAATAGAGGGGACCTGACTGTCCAGTTCTGTTTGGATTTATCCTAAACCCAGTTTGGCCCAAATTCGCACAAAGCTCGGTCCGAGCTCTGTGCATTGGTAGTCTTAATAGAATTGGACAATTTTGATACATATTTTAACATGTATACAAAGTAGTAATTTAAAATATTTGTGTTGATGAAAAATAATTTATATTAATTAACCTACATGGAAAAAAATGTACCAAATATTTTGGGTTAGTTGTAGAGGCCAAATGCCAGCTAGCGAAGACACTTGGCACCGTGTCGCTTAGACTTCTACGTCTTTTTGTCAGAATGGCCCTTTCGGCTTATAACCAAAATATTTTTTACAATTTAATAAATTTAGGACAAGTAATATGCAATTATAAAACTTCAACATCCAAAATTTCTAATTCTTTTCTTATAAAGTTAAAACGATCTTCTGTTAGGGGTTTAGTGAAGATGTCAGCTAATTGGCATTTTGTGTCCACAAACTCTACACAAATAACACCTTGTAAAACATGGTCTCTAAGAAAATGAAGTATATCTACATGCGCTTCGTGCGAGAGTGACAAATAGGATTCTTTGTTAGATTTATTGAACTAGTGTTATCACAGTAAATAGGGATATGGTTGTAAGACAACTAATAGTCTTCCAAGGTTTGCTTCTGTAGGAACGAGATGTAAAGCGCTATACTATAGAGGGGGGTGAATAGAGTAGGCAGTAGAAAATTAGCTATTAAAAATTATTTGTCGCAAAATCACAGAATGTATATCTTAAATATGTAACTGTAAAACTAGAAAGCAGAGAGAAAATGAAACACAAAGATATATACTGGTTTCCCTCTTGTGAGGACTAATCCAGTCGGAAGAACTCCAGCTTTCAGTTAAAATTCACTATGGAAAAATACTGCAAGTTTTCATGCAAAGTTCTTGCAACTTCTACAAATGCGAGCTTTGATCCTAAGCACTCGACCAACTTCAATTGTGAAGTGTCTATTTTCAATCAATTCACTGATTATAATCACTCTAAAACTTTTAGACCGTACCGTACTGACAAATCGACTAAAGGATTGTAACTTGCTTAGGATTTGAAAATGAAAACTTATAAGACATTGGAAGTCGTAGTAGGCTAAGAGAGAAGAGAATAGAGAATGAACTGGTATTTAGAAATGGTAGAAATTCTTCTCTATTTATAGGTTTTCCAAAGGGAGAATTCTGAAAGAATACGGGCAGATATCTTTGATAGAATCTCGGCAGATAGTCGTTGCATCCGTAACTGCGGTGAGACTGGGTTCAAATCCCAACGTTCTACTAACCGAGCTCGGGCCAAATTCAGGCCGTACTCGGTCCAAATTTTGTTGGTCCAGAATAGGTTGCTTAGGGTTCGTAAATCAAGTTTTAGGATTTTGAGAAGTCAAGCAGTTCGGAGCTTTTGTAAATGGGCTTATTTTTAAAACGAAAGAATATTTTGAAAACATTTTAGGATAGCCTATTTGCCAGTACGACTCGATGTACATTATATTCCTAGACTCAATAAATTATGAAAAATACATTAATATTGACTCAATGGCAAAATGGCTCCAAGTCTTGAATGTAGTAGTAACAGTTCTCAGCAGTCATTCAAGTAGCCCTTATATCGAGACAGGGTTAGATCAATTATTAAAATCAGGTTTGACCATGACCAATGGGCCAACAATCTCACCAATTTTGATAATTGACAAACCTTGACCGATATAACATCTTGATTTGAGAAAAATATCAAAACATTATTTATTGTACTATTCATACTTGTATGGTACCGTACTGTTCCATTTGGTAAAAAATCCTTAAAAAGAATGTTAGATACTTTTCTCCCCCGTTGTTACTTAGCAAAATAATTGGAAAGAGAGAAGCTCCCCCACAATTCATGCATAAGAGACGAACGTTGAAGAAACATAGAGATTATATATAAAGAAATATATTAAGTGCACATGCAATGTTATGAATGAAGCATCAGCTAAAATATATTGTGCTAAGCATAAAACATAGAAGTGTATACCAAAAAGAAACAATACATACTGAATAATAGAAATAGCAAAAAGAGTTTGAATACATCAACTCAACAAACAGTCATAAAACTGCAAAAAAAAAGTACTACTATCTTGGAATGTCGGAGCATTTCCAAGAACACATAGACAAAAATAGATTCTAATCAGAAAAATATCTAGACATAATGTTGTAACGCCTTGATCAAATCCTCAACTGCTAAACAAAATCATCATCATCGCGATCAACGTCGCCACCATGTCCAGAAGGACCAGCTCCAGAAGTGACAGCTCCATGAAAAGGGTGTGGAGTTGCACTAGGACCACGGTACTAGTCATAAGCGTTATCAGGTTCAAAGAAGTGATGAACTACCTCATCATCATAGCGGTAGCCGGATATAGTAGGATCTTGTGGAATATAACTGGCATGCTGACCAGTCTGGACAAAACGCAGATCCATAAAAGAGTTTATAAGGGCCTGAAATCGACTAGCATCTTAGAACCCGTGTTCCCCCAATGAGTCAGTAATAATCTCTCGCAAAGAGTTGTGATCATCCAGCCGAGCATGCCGCATATCAGATAAATGCTGGTAGATACCCTCAAAAGTTATAGGATAATCCTGAGGTGGAAGAGGTGGTACAGTAGGAGGAACAGAAGGGACAACTACGCTACGACGAGAGAGCGGAAGATACTTGGGCTCAGAATCACGAGCACAAGAAGGTAAATCGATCTCAAAGTGCTGAAAGATGATAGGCATGATCATCGCATAGACAAGGTTTCTGTTCTTCTCACGACATCGACCCATCATCTAAATGATCGTATTAGGGACTAAAAAAAGGAATCATATTACGAATTTGGTAAAGAGCAGATATTTCAAGGGTGGTCACATCGTCTTTCAAAGTGGATTTGGGCAAGAGAGTGGAATAAACAAAGCGATGTAATTCAATAAAGAATAAGTTCAAATGTGCAGCTTTGAACTTTTCGAGATAGACATGATCAGGAGCACATAGTTGGTTATTGAAGCTGTTTAATGTCATGTCCCCTAGAAATTCAAATTCAGTGATATCGTCTAGTGGAGCACCTACATTTGGATTGTTTAGGATTTTCACAAGTTCGGCATCATTGAATTGAATATCAATGCCTGCAACATGGCTCGTTAAAGTGAAAGTGACATCAACTAAAATAGTCGAATAACATTAGTAGCAATAGAAAAAGAATGAGTGACAAGGTTGTGCCATACTAATGCTTCAAAATAGGGTTTGTTTGATGGAAAAATCGTCCACTTGATCCGTACGTCGGGGCATATGTTGCAAATTAAAAAATCTGCATACCACCATAAGGATTGTTCAAGAGTTTCAAAGAAAAACTTATTGAATGCCCATCGTCCATTTGGATGGACAAAAAAGTGATCATTGGATAGGATCGGAAGAGGAGGCTTCTTCGCTAGCCGTCTTCTTCTTTTGCTTGAAAGGATTGTGAATTCTAGGCATAATTGCTAACAAAGTATAAAATTTCTAAAAGTTTGAAGTAGAGAATAGGAGAAAATTATACCTTCTAGAAATCAAGTATGTTGGAGAGAATGAGATTCCACGCATGAATCCAAAGTTTGGAGGAGAAATTCTAAAGGAATTAGAAGGAATCAAAGGTTGAAGAACTAGGGTTTCGGGGCTCGTTTGCGCGGCTGCTGTTCTGTTTGGAGGAGGAAAATGATGAATAGAAAGGGGGCCACTTAGATTCTGACTTAAAACACCCGACACCAACAGAACTCGAGCCAAAATCTGGCTGAATTCGGTACGAGTTGGCCTATAGTTTTATTGAGTTATTTTGCAAAAAAATAAATGCCACATAGTATTCCTCATTCCTTTTCAATAATTTAATTCCAAGTTTAGTAATTTTAAATTTTAATTAATATAATTAATATTATTTTACGAATTAAATTTTGTTATGTAACGACTGTCTCAGATAAGTTGTAGGGGTACTGTCACAGCTAATGGAGGTTCACAAGGGAACGCTTAAGTACTGTTCTGCTTTAGCCTTAGCCATGGTGACAGACAGACCCTTTGTAGGCTTGTCTCAAAAATAGTTTTTGTATATTAAAAAATAATTAATAAAATAGAATTAATTAATATTATTGACATCTAAAATTCTTAATTCTCGACATAAATAATTTAAACGATCTTCCACTAATGGTTCCGTAAAGATGTCAGCCATATGTTTCTTTGTGTCTACATATTCTAGGCTTATATCTCCATTTGTTTGATGGTCTCTAAGAAAATGATGACGAATCTCAATATGCATAGTGTGAGAGTGATATACAAGATTCTTAGTCAAATTGATAGTACTAGTGTTGATATAGAAAATAAGTATGTGTGTGTAGCGTAGACCAAAGTCTTCTAAGGTTTGCTTCATCTATAAAATTTGTCCACAACAACGTCCTGTGACGATATACTCAGCCTCAGTAGTTGATAATGCAACAAAATTTTGCTTCTTTCTAAACCAAGAGACTATAGCCTTACCTAGAAAGCGATACGTGGTGCTGGTACTTTTTTATCCACTTTACATCCAGCAAAATTAGCATCTGAATAACCGATTAGGTCAAAGGATGTGGTTTTGGGATACCATAAGTCGACAGAAGAAGTACCTCTTAAGGTATCAGAAGATACGCTTAAATACGAACAAGTGTGATTCCTTGGGATTAGCTTGGAATCTAGCACACAAGCAAAGACTAAAAATTATATCAGGGCGACTAGCAGTTAAATAAAGTAAACTACCAATCATACCTTGATACTTACATATGTCGACAGGTTTGCCTTGTTCATCTATATCAAGATTGGTTGAAGTTGCCATTAGAGTGCCAAGGGGTTTGACGGCTTCCAGATCAATTTTTTTTAGTAAATCTTGTGTGTATTTGGCTTGATTGAAGAACGTCTTATTGTTGGTTTATTTGATTTACAGTCCAAGAAAGAATTTGAGTTCTCCCATCATGCTCATCTCAAACTTATTCTGCATATACTTTGAAAATTCTTGACAAAGCGACTCATCAGTATATCCAAAAATAATATCGTCAACATAAATCTGAATTAAAAAAAGATTTCCTTTTAAAGATTTTATAAATAGTATAGTATCAACCTTGCCCTTTAAAAAACTGTTATCAAGTAGAAAAAAAAGCTTAAATAATCGTATAAAGTACGAGGAGCTTGTTTCAGAACATATAAAGCTTTCTTCAACTTGAAAATATAGTCAGGGTTTTTTAAATCAACAAATCTTGGAGGTTGAGCTACATAAACTTCATTTTTTATAAAACAGTTAAGAAATGCACCGTTTACATCCATTTGAAAAAGTCCAAATTATGAAAATATGTAAATGCACATAACATGAAAATGGATTCTAATTTCGCAACTGGGGCAAAGTTTTTATCATAGTTGATACCTTCCTCTTGGTTGTATCCTTGAGCTACGAGTCGAGCCTTGTTACGAGTAACTAAACTATTCTCATTCACTTTATTTTGGAATACACAGTGGGTGCCAATGATCGGATGATCAATGGACTTGGGAACAAGCTCACAAACTTGATTCCATTCGAATTGGTTTAATTTCTCTTGTAGAGTATCTAACCAACAATTATTACTACATGCTTCTTCAATAGTTTTGGATTCTAGCTATAAAATAAATGCAACACAAGAAGCTATATCTCTGGGAGAGTAACGAGTACTTACACCTTTGGTAATCTTACCTATTACCATGTCCTTGGGATGGTCAGCAGTAAACTTTATTCTTTTTGGCAGACTCTCAAGGTAGCTAGTTCTAGTTTCTGGTTCTGCAGGTGTTTTGCTCGGTATACTAATATCTTCATCATCATCGTCGATCGTCTGTTGATTTAGTTCGTCAAAAGTGACATTCATTAACTTTTCGATGATCGTAGTCCTTTTGATGAAGACTCGGTACCCTTTGTTTTTGTCCGCATAACCTAAAAATATACCTTCATCGGTATTTTTGTCAAGTTTAACCAATATATCTTTAGTATTAATAATGAAACATTTACAACCAAAGATTTTAAAATGAGATACTGTGGGTGTTCTATCATCATAGAGAGCCTTTTTCGATTTGGGTCAAATTAGAACCCTATTGAGAACATAAGCACCTATATTGACAGCTTTAGCCCAGAAATACTTGGGTAGACTAAACTGGTTTAATATTACTCTAGCCATTTCAGATAGAGTCATGTTCTTATGTTCCATAATGCCATTTGGTTGTGGATTCCTACAGTAGGATAACTCATGCAAATAACTGTGTGTTTCACAAAGTTGCTCAAACTATACATTCTCGAATTTGCGGCCATGATCACTTCGAATACGAGTGATCTTGAATCCTTTCTCATTTTCGACTTTCTTGCAAGAAGTGACAAATTTTGATAATGCATCATTCTTGCGTACGAAAAAATATACCCACGTGTATCTAGACAAATCATCTACTATTACAAATGCATATAACTTACCACCTAGGCTAGCAAATCTACTAGGTCCAAATAAATCCATATGCAGTAATTGTAGAGATCTAGGGGTACTTACAGCATTCTTGGACTTAAATGTGGATCGGATAGCTTTGTTCTTGTCGCATTCACTATCCTTCTTGAAAGTGATGTCCAGTAAGCCTCGTACCAATTTCTTCGTGGATACCCTTGAAATTGTGTCCATATTTGTATGACCAAGTCTCATATACTATAGTTGACTCTCATTATTTTTGGTTAGTAAGTATCTATCTGCTTTATTAGTATCTTCCAACAAATAGAAAACATATATTGTTTTCCCTAATACCTTCAAAGATAGTACTACCAGTTGAGCTATCAACTATAGTACATTTGTCTTTGACAAAGTTAATACCATAACCATGATCATCCAAATGACTTATGCTGAGTAGGTTATATTTTAACTCAGTTACTAGACAGACATCTTTAATGACAGGATAGGGAGCCTTACCAATGTTGTCGATACCTACTTTATACCCTTTAAAGTTATTACCGAATGAGACGTATCCTTCTTTCTTCTTCGATAGTGTTAGGAATAGAGAAGCGTCATCGGTCATGTGCCGAGGGCAACTGCTGTCGAGGATCCCCTTGGTTCTAGCATAAGTAGGGTGTTCCACCTACAAAAGAGTTTATAGATGAAACTTTTGGTACCTATTTCTTGTAGGGTCCTGATATGTTAGCCTTTGGTATCCATGCACATATCTTCAAATCAACTAGCTTTCTTACTCTACATGCAGATGAAATATGACAAATGGTGCCATAATAGTGACATCTAGCATATTAAGTATTAGATGTAGTGTGTTGTGCTCGATTGGTAGGTCTTGGTTTTCTAGTTGGATATTTGTAATAAAATGCATGCCGATTAGTCTTCTTGGGCAATGGTTTGGCTGGGTTTGGTATTACAGTGTTAGGTTTGACTGTGTTCCGATGTTTCGGTAATTGACACGGGTTAGGGTAGAAAGTAGCAAATTCGGGCTATTTTTCTATCCTAATTTCTAAGTTTTTAGAAGTGTCATAAAGTATATGATAGTCAGATGGGAGTGCATCATTTCAAACTAGTGCACATTTATGGCTCTTCATCTCTTTGGATAAGTCTTCCTCTAGTTTAGTAATGGTCTTATATTTTTATTCGGATAATCGTGTAATCTCATGTAATTGCAACTTGACAGAGGAAAGCTCACGTGTCTCACTAGAAATATCATTACTTCTAACCTCAGCTAGTAGGTCGGTAAGCCTTTCTATTTTACCTTTGTACTCTTTGAGTACTTTTTTAGAGTTATGGTATTTGCTACGAAGTTTTCTATAGTCTCCTAAGAGGTCTCTAAAGGCTTCACCTAATTGTTCAAAGATAAAATTATCATAAGTAACAAACAAGGGATTAGTGTTTACCTGATCATATGCCATTAAGCATACATTTGCAGTATTGTCTGATTGTTCATCTTCTGAGTCGCTGTCTTCACTTACATGCCATATGCTTGTGTTCGCAAAGCTCCTGGAAGTAGATTTCTTCAGGTACCATTTTTTATATTTATTTTTCTTTCTGGTTGATGATGATGCTGTCGGACAGTCCTTGTTGATGTGTCCTTTCTTTTTGCAACCATAGCAGATAGGATCTTCTTCATTGTTGTTATTGCTGCTGTTGTGTTCTTTTGTTCTTTGGTTGAATCTCATTAACTTCTTAAATTTCATTACTATGAGAGCTTGATCTTCAGTGTAAGAATCACTGTCGTCAAAATCTTCTTCGACAGATATTTTGTGTTGAGCTTTGAGAGCGATTGACTTCTTTGATGCAACTTCTTCAAATTCTTGAAGTTCCAGCTCGTGATTGAGTAGCTTTCCTATGATCATTTCAAGAGACATAGTAGTGAGGTCGTTTCCTTCAATAATAGTAGTAGCCTTTGGAATCCAGTTCTTCGTGAGAGGTCATAACAATTTATGAATCTTTTTATGGTTATTGTATTCCTTGACTAGAGAAGACAAAAGATTTACAATATCCAGAAATCATGTAAACAACTAAGTGACGGATTCATTTGGCTTCATTTTGAATGCCTCATACTCTTGAGTACTGATCTTTGACTCCTTTACTTGAGTCTTGCCTTCGTAAGTTACTTTGAGAAGTTTTCACACTTCATTGGATGTTGTGCATGTAGACACCCTGTTAAATTTAGTCATGTCTAAAGCACAAAATATAGCATTAATAGCACGTACGTCAAGACTGGCCTATTTATTTTCAGAGTCAGTATACTTGTCATGTGTGTAGAAGCATGGAAAATATTGCTTTTAGTGCCACATCAAAAAGGAGAAGAAAAAAGGGCTCATTCCATTCTATAATAGATCCCCTTGCCTCTTTTGAAAAGGGCACCAAAAAAAAGAAAAAAAAGAATCACTCAATTGAGTCACTCGCTGTCATGGCGAGGATGATTTGGGTTCTGAGTACTTGGAGTCTTCACGGGCTTGTATGAAGAAATCTAAGGCGGCACGGGCCATGCGCTTCAAATGTGCTATGCCAACAGTAAACTAGAGATGCGTGCACAAAAATTATGCGCGCTACCGTTGGTAAAATGTACAGAATCGTCTCGGGTGCATTTGTACCAGATATGAGCCGACTCTTAAAGTCCCCCTCCTACTTGGGTGTAGTTATTGCGCTTGAACCAAGTCGAAGGGGAATCTCTTGCGGGCCAGACCCCATGCGGCCTATTGAGAATGTCGAAGCTTCCAACTTGGACTCTTCCTACTACGCACCTTCAGGTGCTAAGTTGAAGAAGTCTAGGGCTATATCGCATATTTTATACACGGGCCTGTCATAGCTCGTCCTGTCTTGCAGTGGTTTACTATCCTCAGATCAGGGAGCCAATATGATGGTCCCAAAAGTCTCCCTACAACGATCGAGCGCAGTAATTTACTAGCCGGTGATCAAGGAGAAAATATGATGGTCCCAAAAGTCTTCCTACAACAATCGAGAGCAAGTGCTTTTACTAGCATCAGATCAGGAAGTAAATATGATACCTACGTACTCGGGCGCTCGGGATACCCGGGCCCACAAAACGGATACGAAGGTAGATCAATTTGCTAGCAACTTGCGAGAGGTGATTACTCACAAACGCAAGAAGAGAGAAGCAACCTTGGCGTGCGATAAACCCTTTCCAGGACATCACTGCACCCAAGCCATCATCAACTACCGCTGCCACAAGAAGTGGCTCCACTGTCAAGGCATTCTGTGTTCCAGCGACTGTGACCTACTGCGCCTTTCCAACATCATCTCGAAAACATGATGCCAATTGAAGACGTTGTAATGACCTGCTCTCAACTAGATGCATTACTCAGATGTCTTAGTTAGGCACATCATCTCAGTCAAGCGCATCACAATCTTCTGAAGGAGTCCATCGTCAAATATACTTCGAATAAGGAGATCCATAATCCGTAGTGCCAACACTCGCCAAGGTAGAGGGTCGGTCAAATTCATTTTTTTCGAGAAGTCAAGAGGGAGACAAACGAAACTCTCTCAAATCATGACATTCAGCACAACACCTTCTCCTAGGGCCCCCATACCCATCCAGCCAGAAGATATCCCTCATACGGCTTAGTCATAAAACATTCCTCATGCGGCTCGGTCATGAGATAGCCTCATGCGGCTCGGTCAGAAGGCATTCCTTATGCGGCTCGATCATGAGACATTCCTCATGCGGCTCGGTCATGAAACGTCATTCATGCGGCTCGGTCATTAAACATTCCTCACGTGTCTCGGTCATGTGACGTCCTTCATGCGGCTCGGTCATGATACATTCCTTTATACGGCTCGGTCATGAGACATTCTTTCATGCGGCTCGGTCATGAGACGTCCTTCATGCGGCTCGATCATGAGATATTTTTCATGCGGATTGGCCATGAGACATCTTTCATGCGGCTCGCCACAGAAGATTAGTTGATGCACTTGACAAGTTGACCAGGTCTCAACTGCTCAGATTTGCTACAAGGACAAATCATAACAAATCCTAACAAATCCCCAGCTATCAGTCACAGACCGAGTTTTGAGGCACAATTACGGCCATGTGGACCGGGGATTTGCCACGTGGCCATTTATGCAGCTCAAAATATCTTTAATCTCAAAATTACTATAAATAGCAGGACACCACACCTATACAAATGGTTGGCATTCCAAGGCTGGCAACCTTCAAAAGGTAATTTCTTTAAGAGCTAAAGACTGCGTCTGATAGTCCAAGGAGTAAGGCAGAGTTGATACACTTTTCCGAGCCTCCACCGTCACCCCTCCAGAATAAAAAACTAAACATTTGTACTTAGATTGTTTTCTAGGATTTCTTTCTAGGCTCTTCTTTGTACAAATGAGTTTGCAATCAATTTCAGTATTTTTATAATACCTGTCTTTGATATTTAATGGCAAATACGATGGCGACTCTGCTGGAGACGTCCTTCTGCTCTGATGAGAAGCTGGTGATGCAATCTGACGTTTCCAAGCTCGGCTCTAAGCAGCAAATGCTTGTGGTTCATTCTAACCAACAAGGCTTTGAAGAATTGCTCTCTGAAGGGAGCGCCAGCCCGTCACAGAAGCGAGCCAACCCAAAGAGAACTCAAAGGAAATTGGCGTACAAAACTGTTGCTCCTGACCAAGTTCTCAAAGAAGCTCCTTCTACAACTTAAGACGGTGACTAAAGCTCTCATGTGGCTTTGCTTCCGACCGCAGAGGACCCCAATGTCCCTAAATCTAACAGAGGAAAATACTACGATGCTGAGTTTTTGGGGGAAGAAGGGAAATCTATACGGACAAAAAGAAGTCGCATAAAAAAGATGGGCATTCTGTCCATGCGGCAACCAACTCTGGCTGCAGGCAGACAACTCATGCGGCAGCCAACTCTGGTCGTAAGAAGTCGGCCCATGCGGCAGCCAACTCTAGCCACAGGAAGACGGCCCATGCGGTAGCCAACTCTGGCCGTAGGAAGATGGCCTATGCGGCAGCCAGCTCTGGCCACAGGAAGATAGCCCATGCGGCAGCCAAGCCTGGCCTCAAACAAGATATCTCATACGAACCTGTCAAAAGCTCTGCGTTCGATCACCTCTCTTGCGGGCCTGACTCTACGCGGTCCATTGAGGATGTAGAATATTCTAATCAGGACTCTTTTTACTATGCTCCTTCAGGCGCTAAGTTGAAAAAGTCCAGGACAGTGCGGGCCCAGCAAGCCCAATCAACTGTCCAAGCTACTAATCGTCCGCGAGCACCTTTAACTGTTATGTGGGCTCCTGATGGAAAGTTGTACAGAACCACCCACGTCCAGTCCCCCAAGACTAACGGACAGGATGGGTCTTTAAAGTGTCCTTCCAAAGATCGAGAGCAAGTGCTTTTACTAGCCTCGGATCTGGGAGCAAACATGATACTTACGCATCTGTGTGCTCCGGATAACCGAGTCCACAAGTTTGATGCAAAGGTAGATCAGCCTGCTATCGACTTGCATGAGGTGATTACCAAAAACACAAAGAATCAACCTTGGCATGCGATGAGTCCTTCTCGGGACGTCGTTGCACCCAAGTTATCATCCACTGCTGCTGCAACAAGTCGGCAGCACCTGAAGATCGGTAGTCGATTTTCCAATGACTGGAGCAGCCAGCACCTGTCTGACAACAACTCAAGAAACAGGTGCAAGTTCCAGGAGACGAGGAGTTTCCTTTCGCCTCCTGTAATTCAACTCAGAAGGTTTCTACCGTCAAAGGAGGAAAGAAGACCGGCTCTTCCAGATCGACAATCTCGGCCAGTATTGCATGGAAACTCTCATCTGGAGGGTTGCCGCCGGCAACCACAGGGGGTGTCTATTTAGGCACTCGATCCAAAAAAAAACTTCCAGCACCTAGGGGTAATTTCAGCCTCCTTGGGAGATGATGAAGCTTGGGGTAGCAGTCCCCTCAATATATACGATAACCCGGTGTACCAAGAGCACACACAAGGGGTAGAGATCCTCCAGAACTGTGCAACAGACTTGGACTTCCCTGAGGGCCACCACCCTCGCCAAGACAATGCGGCTTCCTGCGCAGGGAGTAGCACACCTTCCGAATCCGAGGAAGATGACATTTCGATATTCCTCGATGATTTCTCTGTATAAGGGTATGACATAGAGAGGACCTCTGCTATAATCCCTTCCATCTCTACCTACATGAGGATAGTCTTTATGGTTGACAAGGATCATGAAGGCCTACAGACCGATAATGTAACGCCCCAGTCCCAAAATACGTAGGACTAGGTACATCGATATGCCAGCTGTATACATACGAAGTATACTCCAATTTATGGAAACCTCGTATGAATACATAAGCTGTAAAATACAGTAGAACCATAATAACTAAATCTCATCCACCAGATAAATAAATGATATAAAAGCAACTTTGAATTTGTTATATATACTGTCGTTGGGCGGAGACAAAGTCCACTACCAACTATCTCAAATAAAATGTACAAGAATTGATCGATAAAATAACGAGATGAACCAAGCGCAATCGTCTTCGAAAGAATGGAGAAGATCACGGCCTTGGCTTGAACACCTGAAAAATCACAGAAGCACATACCTAAAGAGGTAACCAGGTCCTCAGAGGGACGTAACAAGATACATGAAGAACATGCCATAAATACTGAATACAAAATATGCCACAAAGAAAGTAAATGACAAGACAACAATAAGGTAATCTAACCATACTACGGTGTTTATGTAGTTAAGAACAAACCTTCAACGCATGGGCACTCTGGCTCAGTAGCAGTAATCTCAGGTATGGCCCATCAGGATAACAGGGACCTCAAAGCATAACATTCATCGAATGTCAGACGCCAGCAGTAAATCAGTATCAGGATCCAGGACCGTATCTCCCACGGAGATAACCAGCAATACGGAAGTGCATACTTGGTCCATACGTTAAGGAACTGTTCTTTCCACCCAATGTCTAAAAGAGTCACATCCATGTCTCATATACCTCTACTAAATGCTAAGTCTCGTAACATGTCTCTATTAGCAGTTAGCCCTAACGCTTGCGCATGGGGGATCAGCCCACAAACAAGAACATCTACATGCTACTCATCTCACACATTCTCATGGTACAACTGTGTCAAGGTATATGCAATACACTACAAATCGTAGTCTCTTAACTCTAAGTCTACATGCAATCAAAGGATAATAACAAAGTATATCTAATATCACTGAGCAGGCATTAAATCAAGAATTGTAATAACTGGAAATAAATGAAAAGTGATATATAATAAAATACAACTGAATATAAACAGTATAATGGCAAGGTATCTTGCCTGAGGTTTATGTGCAAAAGAGAATAATCCAGTAGCTCGAGCAGACAAATAAACGAAACAAGAAAAGTTAAATCCCGCAGATGACTCCGGATGCTGCAACAAATATCACGAACGAGTTTGGAATATAAGATATGCCTAGAAAACGTCTGTCCAAAAGTTAAATTCTGGAACAGGGGCAAAATCGTAATTTCGGTTCAAAACGATGTCCGTCGTTGGATCCGCTTTACACCAAAATGTGTGCCAATGTCTACGGTCTCTAAAGTTGTCAAACTACATGTCTATATATTTGTTTTGATAAAACGAACCCAACCGTATATCCAATTTTGGATTTCGGTGGGCCGTGCACAAAATCGCCCGTTGAGTGGGATTGTGGGCCCGCCAAAATAGTGTCCCGATCAACGGTCTCAGAATCGGACCAAACTTGGCTCACAGGACCAGAAAAATATTTCGAGTCCAATGGCGCAAGTTTCATCGCAATATGATGAGTGTGTACAAAGTTGTGACTTAATTTGCAAAGGGTCGATACGGGGTATCTCGACAGATACGTACTGATTTCGTCGCGCACATGCAACAAAATCGGGTTCCGTCAGATCGCACACATCGACAACATCCATACGCGCCTTTCGATGCATATAGTGAGATACCACGTCACCCAGTTTGTTGGGACGCACGCCGTATCGGGTGTTTTTCCACTTTTTGAAAACAGAATTTATAATTTTTTTGGAAAACTTTAACAACGTATAACTTTCTGCATACTAGATGAAAAGTGAATCCAGGCGCACGCCGTATCGGGTGTTTTTCCACTTTTTGAAAACAGAATTTATAATTTTTTTGGAAAACTTTAACAACGTATAACTTTCTGCATACTAGATGAAAATTGAATCCAGAAGGTGCATTATAATCTCGGTTATGTTGTCTTTGACTGCATTTAATTAGTTTTTACGAAAGTTTAATGGATAGCGAGATAAGTGGCCGACAAGTTCGTGTTTCAAAACAGTTTTTAATATTTTAGAAAAGTAGTTTTTCTCCAACTTCGTCTCGATTTTTCGAGCAAGTTGGATGGCCATATTGAAATCCACCTGGGGGATCTCGAAGAGGGTCATGTGGGCTTTCTACATGAATTTACGGATCTAAAAACGGACTAGAATCGAGAGAGAAATCAAACGGAGAAGTTGGGTACCTTAAAGTGGGAATCTGTTGTTGTTGTTGTGACGACAGGGAGGCGGGGATGCTGTCGCTCTGGCGAGGCTGGCACACACGCCAAGGAGAGAGAGGAGGATAAAGGAGAGAGGAGGAAGGAGGAGAAGATTAGATGGGATTTGGAGTTTAGGGTTTTAATAACATATATATATGTGTGGAGGGAGGAGGTTTCGGCCAAGCAAGCAAATTGCTTGTAAGGGGGGTTCGGCCCTTACTTGGCATTGTTGCTGCTTGCTTTAAGGGGAGGGGGCGCACAAATCTTGCGGGTTGCTGCTGCTTTTGGCTTTGCATGCGCGTGGGTGGTCGGCCAGGTGGTGGGGCCGACCACTCCATGAAATACTTTTTTTTCTTTCTTTCTTATCTTTTCAACTTTTTAAATATATATATATATATATATATATATATATATATATATATATATATATATATATATAAATAAAAAAAAATAAAAAAATATATATATATATATATTTATATTTATATTTATATCGACATATCTATATATGTATATATTCATACATACACCAAAATCAAGTTAAATTCAAATACCATTTAAAAGTCAACTATTCAATTATTTAATATATTTGAGCATATCTATATATATATATAAATTCAATCCTTAATAAATCAACTCAAAATAATAATAATATTTAAATAGGAAACTTGTTTATTAAATCTCCACAAAATAATTTTAATAATAATAAATTAATAAGATCGACCCAATGAGTGCACTTGCACTGCACACCCTTTTTCGGGTCCACAAAATGTACTATTTTGTAAAATATTATTTAAAATAAATAAATACCAATAATTGCACAAATAGTTAAATAATTTGAAATTGTAAACGAAATTCTAAAATAATTTAAAAAAAAATTTTACGTACATAAAATATGTCCACATGGCCACCTTAGTCACCCCCATGCTCACATGGGCTTAAATTTGGTTCGGATCCTGTTCGGACTGAATTGGCCAAACCGGGTCATCAAAAAAATAAAAATAAAACCATAAATTGTATAAATTCATTTTTTTAAGTCTAATAAAATAATAAAATAATAATAATAATAGGGGTTTTACATCCTACCGAACTTACAAGAATTTCGTCCTCGAAATTTAGGATTAATAGGTTAGATAGGGTTGAGGGATAGGAAGAGTTCGTCAATACCAAAATGTAATTAAATTTTGGAGGAGGCGATAAAACGGCGTTCAACACCACCATGCAATAGAAAATTGTGGAGTTGATATATACAAAAATATATCATGGTTATGGAATTCAAATAAGGATTGCTAGTGAAGGTAACAAAATTTTGATAATCCAATTTGGAGAGTAATAAGGAATTGAGTAGATCAAAGAGAATAATTTAGACATTTGGGAGATGTGGTTCCTAGAGAGAAATTGGAGACTAATCGCCTCGATTGAGAGTTTGTTTTAAGTGAATGATTAGAATCATTCTCGAGTGCACAAGAACAATTGGAAGGACACGATAATAATTATAGGGTTGAGAAATGAGGAGTAGTTAAAGGCGAAGATATAGCCATATGAGTCGGTCGGTGGCTATCTACATTTGTGTATAATTAACCGATTGGGCAACCAAGGATGATACCTTGAGTCTATCTTAGCAAGTACAGTGCCTTGTATTTCCAAAATAAGTAAAAGACAAGAACAACAAAGGTTTCAAAGACGGTGTTATATATTGAGTACGAATTGCAGGGTTCATAGGTGGCAAAAATAATTCAAAATAGAATTGTCAAGGTGGTCGCGTATGAGACTCTAAGGCAAGTTTAACTATGTCTCCATCTGCATAGAATAAGTTATGAAAAGTGAACCAAAGTGCAATAGGTTGATCAGACCATCATGCACCGTTTCTGATTAGACAATATGTTAGTGGGTGCACCCAATAAAATATGTCATGATCAAGCTTGATAACGAAATAAGCTTACAAAATTGAAGCTACATTAGCAGCATGGGATAGTCAAAATATGAGCAAGGGAGGTACTGATGAAATTTTTTTTAAATAGTCCAAGATCTTTTAAAATCAAGGCTCGTTCGAAGTTTGGGCCTATACAGTTGTCCTATTGTTTCTTCATTTATGGCTTGGTAGACTAGATAAGGTAGGGTCCTCTGAATTTATAGTCTAAGTGAACTTACCAATGTCGTTCAAAAGGAAAAAGGTTTAATAGGGGGTGAGGTATTCTACCCAACTTACAAGAGTTAAACAAATAGTATCATGGGACAATGGGTCAAGCAATCAAGATAAACTACAACTTTAAGCATTTAAGGAATTTAGTAGAACACAATCACATATCGGGTCGAAAGAATTGAGTCGAGGTTGAATCCCTATCCGTAGTCGAAAAATATATCGGTATCATGGTAAAGATTATAGTTTGGCCATTTTGACCATAAGGTCATATCAAGAAACATAGTACAAGGCGATGGGTTTTGGTGGGACATGATATATCTACATGAAGGTGGGCTTGTCTAGGTCTTACATATGAAATTTGTTGGAAGGAAAAGTCTAGTGTTGTGCCCCAAACATCTAAGTCACGGTAAGGGACGCCAAAAGATCAAAAATAGAAAGTGGGAGTTCACGAGGTGATAATTAATTCACAAAATAAAGAAGATCAAGTTAAAGCATGAAATAAAAATAATTAAAGAATCCATAAAAATAATTTAGGAACACAATTTCGGAGAGAATATAGTCTCCTAGACGAATACAGTTAAGGAACCATTAACTCATTGTTCAAATTGCAAATGGTTAGAAGGTCGCAATGAAAACATCTAGAATTGAAGGAAGGTCGAGTAAGTCAAAGTGGAAATACAGTCACATAGCTGGGTAGATAACAAACAACACTGGTGTATATATTACTATCATGGTCATGAGTGACATGGCAATTTGTGTGGAGTACATCTATCTTATTAGAGCTATCTTGATGGCCTATCATTAAAATTTTAACACAAGTTTCCTCCCAAAAGTTTCCAAAAATAAACTTTCAAAAATAAACCACCAAAATTTGTATGCACTCCAAGCCGTTTAAATTCATAATAAAAATTTAAATCACTCTCATAAATCTCAAAGCAAAATTTTATTACGTTACTACTAACCTTTTTCCAAAATTAACGTTTAAATTCAACTATTTAACTCAAGAGTTCATAATTTACGAATCCATAAAATTTCACAATCAATCAAAAATTTAACACTCTAAAATTTTCAAATAACTCATAATAAAACTCTTAGCATATTCAAAGCAATCTAAAAAATTAAGCTCAATGGTCTCATCAATTTTAACTTCTATTCATGCTATGTTATTCCAACAACTCACAACTTTTAAATGGTAACTTCCTTTAATCAATCAAAATAACTTTCCATCACATCCTTCGAAATTCTTTCAAAAATTTTAATATTAGCAATCCCTCATTAAACTAAATTTTTAAATAATCTTATCAGTAAAAATCTTTTTTTTTACCAAAAATCTAAATAGATTTGTAAATCCTCAATCATAGGACACCATTTAAAATAAAAATTTCTCAAAAATCATTTTCATAACTTTCAATATTTTAAACCAAAATTCACCGTCATTACTTCCACTTAAAATTCATAATTTAATAAACACAAAGATTGCAAGTTGTACAAGTCAAATTTAAATAATTCCTATGGCCCTTTTTTTTAAAGCTAAGATCATTTTCAAACCAAATTATAAATGTTCAAAGGTGTATAACTATAATACAATAAATCATAAACATCAAAACTCAAAAATTAAATAAATTTTATATTTGTTCAAAGATGTATATCTATCACCCAAAACTTATAAATATCACAACTCGAAAAGCAAATCAATTTTATACTTGTGCAAGGATGTATAACTATAACCCAATAAATCATAAATATCAAATCTTGAAAATCAATCAATTCCTTAAACTAAGTATAAAATTCTATAAATCCTCTAGTGTTTACTATTTAGAAATCTCAAGGTTAAAACTTTCCGTGGTAATATCCTACTTTACAAATTACTAATCATTAATTCACAAAAAAAAACCTTTTTAACTCAATTAGAGTCTTGAATGTATTCCAATTGCCAATATAACCATTCTAGCCATATGTGTGACCTATGAGCATATAGTAATGTAGTCATCTTCATAGTTGATACTAAGCACGAAAATAAGAATCGACGGTGGAAAGGAATCAAGCAAGATGCAGTTCAAGAAGGTCGAACAAGAGTTTGAAGTTTGAAGCCAATGGAAGAGGTCAAGCTGTATGGATGAGATTCCTAGATTCTAATCCTTTATTGCAGGCTCACATCGGTACAATTACGTAACCGAAGTGATAAATTGACCTGCATGGGCCACCATAAAAACATGTAATGCCCTAGTCCCAAAATACGTAGGACTAGGTACATCGACATGCCAGCTGTATACATACGAAGTATACTCCAATTTATGGAAACCTCGTATGAATATATAAGCTGTAAAATGCAGTAGAACCATAATAACTAAATCTCATCCACGATAAATAAATAATATAAAAGCAACTTTGAATTTGTCATGTATACAATCGTTGGGCGGAGACAAAGTCTACTACCAACTATCTCAAATAAAATGTACAAGAAGTGATCGATAAAATAATGAGACGAACCAAGCGCAATCGTCTTCAAAAGAATGGAAAAGACCACGGCCTTGGCTAGAACACGTGCAAAATCACAGAAGCACACACCTGGAGAGATAAACAGGTCCTCAGAGGGACGTAACAAGATACAGGAAGAACATGCCATAAATACTGAATACAAAATATGTCACAAAGAAAGTAAGTGACAAGACAACAATAAGGTAATCTAACCATACTACTGTGTTTATGCAGTTAAGAACAAACCTTTAACGCATGGGCACTCTGGCTCAGTAGCAGTAATCTCAGGTATGGCCCATCAGGATACCAGGGACCTCAAAGCATAACATTAATTGAATGTCAGAGGCCAGCAGTAAATCAGTATCAGGATCCAGGACCGTATCTCCCACAAAGATAATCGGCAATAGGGAAGTGCATACTTGGCCCATACGTTAAGGAACTGTTCTTCCTACCCAATGTCTAACAGAGTCACATCCATGTCTCATATACCTCTTCTAACTGCTAAGTCTCCTAACATGCCTCTATTAGCAGTTAGCCCTAACGCATGTGCATCGGGGATCAGCCCACACACAAGAACATCTACATGCTACTCATCTCACACATTCTCATGGTACAACTGTGTCAAGGTATATGCAATACACTACAAACGGTAGTCTCTCAACTCTAAGTCCACATGCAATCAAAGGATAATAACAAAGTATATCTAATATCACTGAGCAGACATTAAATCAAGAATTTTAAGAACTGGAAATAAATGAACAATGATATATAATAAAATGCAACAGAATATAAATAGTATAATGGCAAGGTATCTCACCTGAGGTTTATGTGTAAAAGAGAATAATCCAGTAGCTCGAGCAAACAAATAAACGAAGCAAGAAAAGTCAAATCCCGCAGATGACTCCAGATGCTGCAACAAATATCACAAACGAGTTTGGAATATAAGATATGCCTAGGAAACGCCTGTCCAAAAGTTAAATTCTGGAACAGGGGCAAAATCATAATTTTGGTTCAAAACGATATCCGTCGTTGGACCCGCTTTGCACCAAAATGCATGCCAATGTCTACGGTCTCTAAAGTCGTCAAACTACATGTCTACAGATTTGTTTTGATGAGACGAACACAACGGTATATCCAATTCTGGATTTTGGTGGGCCGTGCAAAAAATTGCCCGTTGAGTGGGATTGTGGGCCCGCCAAAATAGTGTCCCGATCAACGGTCTCAGAATCGGACCAAACTTGGCTCACAGGACCAAAAAAATATTTTGAGTCCAATGACGTAAGTTTCATCGCGATATGATGAGTATGCACAAAGTTATGACTTAATTTGCAAAGGGTCAATACGGGGTATCTCGACGGATACGTACTGATTCCGTCGAGCACATGCAACAAAATCGGGTTCCGTCAGTTTCTACACATCGACAACATCCATATACGCCTTTCGATGCATATAGTAGGCGACCACGTCACCCGGTTTGTCGGGGCGCACGCCGTATCGGGTGTTTTTCCACTTTTTAAAAACAGAATTTATAATTTTTTTTGGGAAACTTTAACAACGTGTAACTTTCTGCATACTAGATGAAAAGTGAATCCAGAAGGTGCGTTATAATCTCAGTTATGTTGTCTTTGACTTCCTTTAATTAGTTTTTATGAAAGTTTAATGGATAGCGAGAAAAGTGGCCGACAAGTTGGTGTTTCAAAACAGTTTTTAATATTTCAGAAAAGTAGTTTTTCTCCAACTTCGTCTCGATTTTTCGAGCAAGTTGGATGGCCATGTCAAAATCCACCTGGGGGATCTCGAAGAGGGTCATGTGGGCTTTCTACACGAATTTACGGATCTAAAAACGTACTAGAATCGAGAGAGAAATCAAACGGGGAAGTTGGGTACCTTAAAGTAGGAATCTGTTGTCGTTGTTGTCGTGACGATCGGGAGACAGGGATGCTGTCGCTCCGGCGAGGCTGGCACACACGCTGAGGAGAGGGAGGAGGATAGAGGAGAGAGGAGGAAGGAGGAGGAGATTAGATGGGATTTGGAGTTTAGGGTTTTAATAACATATATATATGTTTGGAGGGAGGAGGTTTCGGCTAAGCAAGCAAATTGCTTGTATGGGGGGTTCGGCCCTTACTTGGCATTGTTGCTGCTTGCTTTAAGTGGAGGGAGCCCACAAAGCTTGCGGGTTGCTGCTTCTTTTGGCTTTGCATGCGCGTGGGTGGTCGGCCTGGTGGTGGGGCCGACCACTCCATGAAATACTTTTTTTTTCTTTCTTTCTTATCTTTTCAACTTTAAATATATATATATCGACATATATATATATATATGTATATATTCATACATACACCAAAATCTATTTAAAATTTAAATACCATTTAAAAGTCAAATATTCAATTATTTAATATATTTGAGCATATCTATATATATATATAAATTCAATCCTTAATAAATCAACTCAAAATAATAATAATATTTAAATACATAATTATTAAATCTCCACAAAATAATTTTAATAATAATAAATTAATAAGATCGACCCAATGAGTGCACTTACACTGCACACCCTTTCCCGGGTCCATAAAATGTACTATTTTGTAAAATATTATTTAAAATAAATAAATACCAATAATTGCACAAATAGTTAAATAATTTGATATTGTAAACAAAATTCTAAAATAATTTAGAAATTATTTTTACGTACATAAAATATGTCCACATGGCCACCTTAGTCACCCCTATGCTCACATGGGCTTAAATTTGGTTCGGGCCCTGTTCGGACTGAATTGGCCAAACCGGGTCATAAAAAAAAATAAAAATAAAACCATAAATTGTATAAATTTATTTTTTTAAGTCTAATAAAATAAAAAAATAATAATAATAGGGGTTTTACAGATAACGTCTAGAAGTACTTGAGGCCATGCTCCTGTCCTTGGTCAAGTTTGTAGACGAAATCAAAGTCGCCTTGCCAACTCAACCAGCAAGGATACCCGGACAAACAAGCTTGGGACCCGCAGTCAACGCGGACTCTAACACAACTGCCCCTCCTTTGGGTGATGATCCTTTAAGAGCATCTGTTCCTTCAGTTGCGGACTAAGCCAAAGAGGCGAGGAGGGAAGTCCAGGAGCTTCGAGCAATGTTTAATGCCCGAGACTACTCTCAGGACCACAGAATATGGCAGCCGTATCCTGTTGTATGGAGAGATGTGCTTTTTCTACCACGGTACAAGTCGTTTCATATCGATTCATATGACGGAAAGACCTCTGCTAGTCGGTATATGACTTACTTTGAGTTCACAACCGACCACTTGTCGCATAGTGACGCCATCCTCACACAATTATTCGTCGAAGCATTGGAGGGGATCGCATTCGACTGGTACCGCAACCTTTCCGACAACTACATCCATTCTTTTGAAGGCTTCAAGCACATGTTCCTGGAGAGATTCTACGAAGTGGGCATGATGTGACGATGTCATCTCTCATAGACGTGTTCAGGGAGTGAGGGAGCTAACAAGTAACTATATCGAGCGGTTCCGCCAAACCGTAATGAGATTACCCCAAGGCAATCCCGAGAGCTCCTTGATTAAAATCTGCCAGAAGAAGTTGCTCCCCACGGTTAGCCTCTGGATGGGTGACGATCAATTCAGGGATTGGACGACCTTCATCATAAGTGCTACCAATGCGGACGCAAAGTTGAAGAAGGCTCGCCAGATGGGATTACATATTCCAGATGGAGAAGATAAGGGCAAACGTCCAGGTTCCACCTCCAGCAACAACAACAGTGGCGACACCTCCAACCGGGACAATAAAGGCAAACAGGCTATGGTCGCTGATGCGACCCAGAAGCTCGAACAAAAATAGGTGGAAGGTTAGTGGCCCAAGGTGAATTGCTCATTTAAAGATAGTCATGTCAAACCTATCTTCGATATACTCTTACAAGGGGGAAGGATCCAGCTCCCTCCACCAAGGCGCGAGCCCCGAGCGGCAGAAATGGAGGACCCAAAATATTGTCACTTCTACCACTATGTCCATCATTCCACTCATGACTGCTTCCAATTAAAGCGGTACATCCAGAGTCTTATCGACTCCAAAGCTCTGTCGATAGATTTCAAAGAGGTTACTGTGGTGGCGAACATGGTGTCAATTCAGTTCGGCGACTTTCCTCGAACAAGCACTCCAGACGGGGTAATACCTATCCCTCGGACAATAATAGAGGTTACTAATCTTCCACCCGTCCAGAACCAAATACCTGGATTGGTACCTCTCACCGCATCGCGAGGAGAAATCATGTGGGTGCATCCGGACTTAGTGCCCGAAGTTACCCAGGCGGTGTCATCTCCTACCAACGAAAAGAAGGACATGAAGTCTAGATCCTGTCACACAATTTCAGCCAAAGCTGGAGAAGCGACAGCCATTGTTACCCGGTCTGGGCACAAGTCCATCCCACACTGGGCAGCTCAGTCGAAGATCATCAGCCGACAACGTTGCCTCCCTCTGATGTTCCAAGGCCATCTCAGCCTCCACTGGCAGATAAGTCCAAGCCAAAGAAAACCTGCTTCGATAGGCTACTCCGTTACGACGCACCTCAGGAGCTGGAGAAACCTTACAACTTTGACATATTAGCCCAACTGGCTAATACGTCGACAAAGTTGTCATTATACGAGCTCCTAAGGCTCTCCAAGGATCTTCGTGTCGCATTGCGTGAAGCACTCCAAAATGCTAACGCCTACTTAGCCCAGTTCAAGACTCCAGGGGAAGACTTGTCATCAGATCTACAGGGTAGCGTTCGTACAGACGCAATACCCAATATCATATTTACTCCACAGGACATGTTGATCAAGATAAACATGCATGATCGCCCCTTGTACTACACTGGATACATAGGCGACATCAAGGTGGATCAGATGCACATCGATTCTGGCTCGTCGATAAGCATCATCCTAAAAGCTTGCTCCAACTACTGGACATCCCTATGCACCGGGTAGTGGCGACCAATACTGCCATTAGCGGTTTTAACTTGGGAAGGAGCTATCTCCTGGGGAAGATTCGATTGAAATGTCAGATTGGTGACCTGAAAATGGAGGTTACTTGCTATTTTATAGATGCAAACACGTCCTACAACATTCTCCTGGGGCGTCCATGGATACATGACTACTTCATTGTGACATCCACACTTCACCAGTGCTTCAAGTATGTCAGCAAGCATGGCTTCGTGAAGACTAAATTCGTCAACATCGATCCCTTCAAAGGGGTTGAATCGTATTACTCTTCACAGGGCCAGAGGAACCCTTGAGAATTCATCTCCAGGCTTGTAAACCGAGCAAAGCCGCACCCCTTGTCGCAGATGTGCACAAAGAGGTGCCCGGTTCTCCTGTTTCACCTCCACAGTTGGAACCGATGGTCATCCGGCTCCCGAGATCCAACCAGGAGCCAAAACCCATTGTAGGGCCGATTGTAATCCGACTGTCAAAATCCAATCAAAGGCAACAGGAAGATGCGAGGCCCTCTATGACACTGATGGTGATCCAATTGCCAAAATCCACTCAAAGGCAACTAGAAGACACAAAGTCCCTTGTCGAGCTAATTGTCATCCATCTTCCCAAGACAAGCCGACAACCAAGTACCGATTCGACATCCTCAGGCAAGCCGATACCACAAGCTGAGCCCTTGGTGATCAAGTTGCCCAAAACAACATTCCGACCTCCGATCACAAAGGGGATAGCCGAAGAGGATGTAAAACTCGCCAAGTACCTGGTTGCACAGGTGGATAGCCCCTCTCCTGATGATATAATCCATGTTGACAAAATCCTTATTTCATCAATAATAGGCTGCCATTGAACTATCCTGAGTGTAATATACTCAATCTGATGTATATTGTGGGACTCAGTTGGGATATTAACACACACAGGTGACAACCATCCATACCCCGAACCGACTTGCTTCCATTAAAGATGCATACTTTCTAGTCCCATGCAGAAGAGAAGGGGATCACACGATCATCTTTGGCCGAAAAGAAGGTCCTTAACCCGTTATGCCTCGAGAGTTTGATCTCGAACCCGATACTGCAAGGCTACCGCTCTACCTGTATAGTCCTTAGGCCAAGTACTTCATGCAAAAGCAGGGGTATGATATATAGGCTACCCCCGGTCTGAATTACGGCAGCGGTCGGTGATCGCTTCTGCACCTCTCAACTCCGTCTAGAAAACCTCGGGATTATTACGGCAAATCCAGACACGC
Source organism: Iris pallida (assembly GCA_029216955.1). Taxonomy (NCBI): domain Eukaryota; kingdom Viridiplantae; phylum Streptophyta; class Magnoliopsida; order Asparagales; family Iridaceae; genus Iris; species Iris pallida. The sequence continues at coordinate 16,977,054 of JANAVB010012999.1, read as the reverse complement.
CCTCGGGTATGTTACACCAGCAATAACGCCCAAGAGCTCTAATAAAGAATGAGAGTGGCACTCTCATTCGTTCGAGTCACCCACTTACGACTCCGATGGCAGCATTGGAGATATATTCAGACAGACATTATCTGTCAACATAATATCCGCTGATATTGAAGAGGGAGACGAAGACCTATTCGAACCGCTTGAGTTGGAGACATGGGTCCAACAACTGGATGCACAATAGAAGAAGCGTTTCGAGCTACGAGACCCTCCTACCAAAGACGAGGTCATGCAAGTTAACCTCGATGATGAATCCTTTCCAAAGCCAATCTTCGTCAGTAAAAGCCTGACAGACGGCGAGCAGGATTCGTTGTTGCAACTCGTCAGAGAATACATCGACGTCTTTGCCTGGAGCTACGAAGACATGCTAGGGCTAAATCTCGAGATTGCATTTTATCAGCTCAACATTTATTCGGACACAAAATCAGTCAAACAACAGCAGCGGCGGTTTCGTCCAGACGTTATGAACTCCATTGAAGCAGAAGTAAACAAGCTTATAGCTAGCAGTTTCATCCGTGAAGAGCAGCACCCAGACTAGATAGCCAACATAGTACCAGTCATCAAGAAGAACAAAAATAATCAAATTTGCATAAAGTTTCGCAATCTGAATGCGGCATGCCCTAAGGATGAATTTTCTCTTCCGATCACCGACATAACGATCGATAATACATGTGGCTTCGAACGCATGTCCTTTATGGATGACTTTTCAGGATACAATCAAATCAAAATATCTCCTGATGATAAGAAGCATACTTCATTCTGAACACCGATCGACGTGTATTGTTATACGGTCATGCCCTTCGGACTGAAGAATACCGGTGCTACATATAAACGTGCTATGAGCGTCATCTTCAGAGATCACTTGTGCAAGACAGTGGAGTATTATATTGACGACGTCACCGTCAAAAGCTGCTCCAAAAATGATCACCTACATGATTTGAGGACGGTGTTCGATCTTATGCGAGCGCACAATTTGAAGATGAATTCCGCCAAGTCCTTCCTGGACGTATCCAGCGGGAAGTTCCTGGGCTTCATCATCACTTCCCAGGGCATTCACATAGACCACGATAAGACAAAGGACTACTACTGAGATGTCTGTCAAACGCAGAAGCCAAAGAAGCCTTACGCGAGGCTCACGATGGCGTTTGTTGGGCTCACCAATCGGGCCCAAAGTTGCAGGACCGTCACCTCAAGAAAAATTATGTCTAGACGATATCTTCCAACTATCTTCCAGATTGTTGAGTTATGTACCCTCAGGTACCGCTGAACTTACTCTCTGACCGCTCTGAGTGGATTCGTATCGCATCTTCTGGGCAACAAGTCATGTATGATCATACCTCTGAACTTCCACACTAAATGCTTTCCCCTACCGGAGTTTGCCTCAAAATCTATTACTCGCACTACTAGTACACAAAAAGGGTAATATGTCCACAAAATTCTCCAACGGGAAAAAACAACCACGTCCATATTACCTCTGAGTTGTTTTCTCGTCCATCACAAATAGACCACCCAATACATAGAACTTCTACGTTGATAGCACCTCGGAGTTGTTTTGTGTATCCTCATTAGGCCCACTCCTACCATATCCTCATTATCTCTGAGTAGGAAGGCTCTACTTTAGACCCATATTTACCATGTCCACATTACATATGAGTAAATATGTTGGTTTTCTTTCTACTTATTATCCGTACTCGCACTGTCAGTACATAAAAAGGATAATAGGTCCACAAATGTCCTCTGTTGACCACAAATGTTGTATTAGGTCCTCTAGTACATGCACCCCTTCTTCACAATCATATGCTTCTGGAACCCAGTTGTTCCGTGGCATTCATTACGTGTTACGTAGAACTTTCACGTCCATATTACCTCTGAATTATTCTATGTATCCTCATTTGAGTCCACCCCCACCACGTCCTTATTACCATCAACCCCATATTTACCATGTTCTCATCACCTCTAAGTAAATATGATGGTTCCCTCTCTCAACGTATTATCTGTACCTAAAACCAAGATATGCCAAGGATAATAAGTCCACATAAAATCCCCAGCGAAAGTACCCAAACCTATCACGTCCATGCTACCTCTGATAGGATTGTCATACCTAAACAACTCTACTTTCCATTCTTCTTATTCAAAGTATTCCAAATTTGCAATTTGAAAACTTTGAAGGGGGTCTTGTAGAAATATGGAAAATATTTCTTTTAGTCCCACATCGAAAAGGAGAAGAAGAAAGGGCTCATTCCATTCTATATATAGAGCCCCCTTGTCTCTTTTGAAAAGGTCACCAAAAATAAAAAGAAAAAAGAATCACTCAATTGAGTCACTCGCTGTCACGGCAAAGATGAGTTAGGTTTTGAGTACTAGGCGTCTTTACGGGCTAGTATGAAGAAATCCAAGACGGCACGGGCCATGCGCTTCAGACGTGCTATGCCAACAGAAAACCCGAGATGCGAGCACAAAATTCATGCGTGCTACTGATGGTAAACTGTACAGAATCGTCTCGGGTGTGTTTATACCAGATATGAGCCGACTCTTAAAGTCCCCCTCCCACATTAGTACAGTTATTGCGCTTGAACCAAGTCGGAAGAAAATTTCTTGTGGGCCAGACCCCAAGCGGCCCATTGAGAATGTCGAAGCTTCCAACTTGGACTCTTCCTACTACGCACCTTTGGGTGCTAAGTTGAAGAAGTCTAGGGCCATATCACATATTTTATACACGGGCCTGTCATAGCTCGTCCTGTCTCACAGTGCTTTACTAGCCACAGATTAGGGAGCCAATATGTTGGATCCAAAAGTCTTCCTACAACGATCGAGCACAGTGCTTTACTAGCCGGTGATCAGGGAACAAATATGATGGTCCCAAATGTCTTCCTACAACGATCGAGAGCAATTAAATTTACTAGCCTCAGATCAGGGGCAAATATGATACCTATGCACCCAGGCGCTCGGGATACACAGGCCCACAAAACTGATACGAAGGTAGATCAATATGCTAGCAACTTGCAAGAGGAGATTACTTACAAACGTAATAAGAGAGAAGCAACCTTGGCGTGTGATGAGCCCTTTCCAGGACATCACTGTACCCAAGCCATCATCAACTGCCACTGCCCAAGACAGTGGCTCCACTATCAAGGTAGTCTGTGTTCTACCAACTGCGACCTACTGCGCCTTTCCAACATCATCTCGGAAACATGATGCCAATTGAAGATGTTGTAACGGCCTGCTCTCTACTAGATGCATTACTCAGATGTCTCAATTAGGCGCATCGTCTTAGTTAAGCGCATCACAACCTTCTGAAGGAGTCCACCGTCCGATCTTCTTCGAACAAGGAGATCCATAATCCGCAGTGCCAACACTCGCCAAGGAGGAGGGTCGGTCAAATTCATTTTTTTTTGAGAAGTCAAGAGGGAGACAAACAAAACTCTCTCAAATCGTGACATTCGACACAACACCTTCTCCTAGGGCCCCCATACCCATCCAGCCAGAAGATATCATTCATGCGGCTTAGTCATGAAACATTCCTCATGCGGCTTGGTCATGAGATAGCCTCATGCGGCTCGGTCAGAAGGCATTTCTCATGCGGCTCGGTCATGGGACATTCTTCATACGGCTCGGTCAGAAGGCATTCCACAAGCACTTGGCCTGTACACCATACGCTAGTATCATACTAAAGCTCTGATACCTCATGGCACCTATATCAAACCTTGTCCTATTCATCCCATAAGACATGAGCATGTCAAAAATGACAATATAAAGCTAAATAGTGTGGTGTCGAGCTAGTGCAATGTGTCATGTAAAATGTGACATGTTGTGACAAGTGTCGGAGGAATAAAACCCCTAAATTAACTATGTATCCAGAAGTACGTGTAGGCAACTCTAGAGGGAGATGAATAGAGTTTGTGACAATAATAACCAATTAAAAAATTAACTCTATAACAAGTCCAGAAAGCAACTACCAAGAGAGTAAGTAATCAGAGTAGTAATGCAAAAATTAATAGAGATCAGAAGAGCATATACAAACACAGCGATTTAACCTGGTTTTCCTCGTGAATGACTAGTCTAGGCCTAACAACTCTCTTCAGGATTGAAATCCACTTTGTGAAATAGGGTACACACACGTGCCTTTACTCAGAAGAGCACGCCAACTTCGCAGATGCGAAACTTAGAATTGTCTAAGTCACTTCTTTACAACTCTTGCACAAAACTTCTAGCTGAATCGCACTTGAGCACCTAGGAGCTTAGGAAGTTTTGTGGCTAGTAGATTGGAAGAGAAAGGCTTAGAATGTATTAGGCTTAGAAGATTGAGAGTGAAAGATGACTTGAAATGAGAGAATTTAAGCCCTATTTATACTAGTCTGAGGAGGCAAAATTCGGCCAGAATTTTGTCTCAAATATTCAAAAATTTGAATGTTGGACAGCCTAGATCAAGGTGTTCTTAAAAATAGCTTTCTAATTTTTGGAGACAGTGTTCGACACGAACTCTGCCTAGGCAGAGTTTCGCCTGAATTCTTATTCCTTGGGGCCAGAAAGTTGAAGTAGGCTAGAATGGTTTGGTTTGGTTTGGTGATTGTTTTGTTTGTATGGTGGAGCTTGGAGTAGTAAGCCTAGGGTTGAGATGACTCAGTGCGATTCAACGTACGTGTTCCTAGACTCAATAAAATGAAAATTACAAACTCAGTACAAGTACAATTGCAATGACCAACTTGTCGATGATGTCTGTTTTGAACTTGATATGTTATAGATGATATTGTTTTCTTTGAGCTCAATTTGTCATATTGGATCATATCAAATATTATTTTGTTAATTCTTTAAATTAGGTTGACTGTGATCCAGTTTGGGTTAATATAAACCACCTGAATTTTTACTACGATTTTTTTTTATTTTTATATAGATTTTGGTATTGGTTTTCATTTTTAGTATTTGCACGTCGAGTGCGCCTACGTATCTACGAGGTACATATTTTTATACAAAGATTTATTATAGCCTTTCTCCATTTAATTCAAATAAGTATATATTTTTAAAATAGTCATGATTGTCTAAACTTTATTTTATTCTATTTATTGCAGAAGTATATGTGATAATTTAAGAAATAATATTTTATAAATAATATGTCCTATTCGCGTACGAAGTACATGAAGTTAAATTTCGTGTATATTTTAATTCCAAAAATAAATTGTAGCTATTTTATTTGTTGGTGAAAGGATTATTAATTTTTACTATTTAAATAGTATTTTTGAATTTTGAAATTATTATTATTTTAATTTATAAAAAAAGTAATTGTATTTATTTATGATAATTTAAATTACGATTTTGATTTTATTAATTTAAATAAATATGGGACTTATCAACATCTAATTTGTATTTATCTAGATTTAATTATATTTTGGAATTTGAGTTGGATTGAGATTGAATTTGTTTAAATTGTTTTAAATTAACTAGAGAATTATCTAACGGGGATTTGAATCATCCTAATCCATATCTATCTAGGAGTCCACCTCCTATATAAGGAGAGCGCCACTTTGCTTTTCCATAGAATCTAAATAAACTCCACAAGTCCAATTTCTTTCCACAACCGTGAGTGCATCGTGTCGGTGTCCAACCTTTTTCTTGTCAGCCGTGACAGCCTCCGGTCCGACCCCGGGTGTCTTTCAAATAAATTATCTTTTTACAGATACATTATCACTTTCATGTCCGACAAATTTTGGACACAAATTCATTACTCTGTCTCGTATCGGACACTCCCCGACATGACGACACCTCTCAACTCTAACCCTAAACTAATCCCTCGTCACCTAACAGCTGCCTCCCCGATGTCGCGACTCCCCGGTCGTCTCCACCTCGACCAACCGCCAGATCGTCACCATCGCCAAACCCGTCTCTCTGTCCTCCTCGTCGACTTCGTTCGCAACCCTATCTCTAGCAACCACACTACGTACAAGACAACCACCACCGCTGCAGCCCTACACTCCTCCGACCACCCCACTGTCCACCCGCGACCGCCAATACCAGGCCAACCACGACAATCTTTACCCCATCTCCGCTCTGTCTTCCGCCAAAACCACCACTATCATCACCACGCTACCACCACTCTAGCCCAAAATACCAATACTGTCGCTACTAAATTCGTCCACAGGTGTCACCACCCATGACAACACCCCAACCGACCAACACCAGAAATTCCCCACCATGGCCGACTCTGCCACAACCATCAAACTTCTGGCTGAACCCCCAAAATAATAGAACTCATCACCACCACCATCGACACTTACCTTCGTTGGAGTCGTACTCACCTCATCGCACCGCCTGACCACAGCAGATCCGCCATCCTCACCTCTGCCTCCATTTTTCGACTGCCCCTAGACGGCGCTAGCCCCCGTACCGGCCACCGCGTGAGCTGGTAAATCCTAAGTTTTCGACCGCCCTCCGACTACTCCTACTTTTCCTCCTCGTGTCACCAGTCCCCGACGAGCGCCACCCTCGTCATCCTCGGATCCACGAGTGTCTTCCACAGCGGGGACTCAGCCATTCTACCTTCGTAGTTACACCGACCGCGCGTCACCATCGGTGGATGAGCTCTATCACTGTGAGTTCTCTTCATTTTTCTTTCGATTTGGTTTTCTCTCTCCTTCACTTAAGAGTCATCCTTAAGAAGGAATAATAGGTCAACCTTGCTTTTGGTTTTAAAAAGTTATGGGCATGGGACCAACTTGTTGGAAGCTAGTCCAAGCATAGGCTAGACTGGTGAAATTGGATCATATTTTCTTATATATAGGATTATACCATTTATCAGCTAAAATATATACATATTGGGTTGTTATTATTAATATTAATATTAATATTTTTATATTATATATTTTTTTATGTATTTATTTTTCAGCTATCTAATAAGTTTGTTGTTGTTAAAAATATTTTTAGAATTACTATTATATATTATTTTAGTTTAGGTATAAGTAGATACCTATAGTAGTAGTATAGGATTAAGAGTTTTGATATTTATTAAGTATAAGTACTTTTAATATTTTGTGTATTTTCCAAAACTATTTTTATAAAAAGGGACTAGGCTCTGAAAGCCATAAATATATTATTATCGTATTTATTAATACATATTTTTGACCGAAATTTTTAGTTAACCATATTGGATTTTAGTTTAAAATATTTTCTAGTATTTAAACAAAATATGTTTACTAAAGTAAGTTACAGTTTTGACCTAAGATGATTTACTACTTATAAGATATTTTGGGATAATAAAATATAGTTTTCAAGGATTATAAATAGTTTTCTAAAATCATATCTATATTATTTATCAAACTCCCATCGATTATTATCCAGTCCATGGCTAGTCCCACAACTCCTATTCCATTACCAATTCTGTACTTCATTATGTCGACCATAACTAATATAACTGTCCTGGACCCGATGGAACAGCCCGTGCCATCATTGGAGGCTGTCTTACGTAGTTGTAACATCAAAGTCATATCTTGTGTAACCTTGATCATCACACCACACTAGGCATCAAACCAGGCAAGATACCTTGCCATTAGCTATCTATTTTACTTTAGCTCATATTCATGCATTTATTTATTATTTATTTTTTTGCAAAATAAACTATGCTACACTGTCATGATTAGATAGATTTTTACTGTGTAGTTATATTTTTCGTACTTATTATTTTTATGCAAATCAAACTTAGATTTAAGGGACCACCCTTTGTGTGTTGCATTCATAGGCCTTGACACATTGGTACCACGAAGTTGTGAGTCACATATATAACTCGGACATGCGTGATTGGCTGGCCACCGGTACGTATAAGACGTGCGATAGGCATAACCGCTAATAGAGGTTGCAAGCTTAGTTTGACTTAGCGGTTAATAGAGGTTTTGTGTTGTAGATATAACATAATAGGCGTTGGGCGGGGAGGACAATACCTTAGCATATGGGCTACTATGCACTTTATCTTTTGTAACTCGTGAGCTCCGCCGGAGACGCGGGTGAGATTATCCATGATTACTGATGGCCACTGGAATTTTGTAGAACGTTATGCTCTAATTGATTGGGCCTCTAGTGCCCCAAGGGTGGACCATGCCGATCCTATCTTTAGCCAGGGCCCATGCATTGAAGGATGTTCTTAAAACTGCATTCACTTAGATTGGTTAGGCACCATTATCCGTTAGGTATGAGTACTATTGGTTTGGATACTTATATCTGACCGTGGCTTGGAACAATAACTTGTCACAAATTAGTTTGCCACATCTTGTCCTTGTTTGGTTGTAGGTGTGGCTTACTACTCCGATAAGATGGTATTGAACCATGTTGGGGTCCGGATACCATATTGGATTCATGACTTAGAAAGATACTTCATCATTGGTTAGTGTGCCATCTCCTGTCCTTATTTGGTTGGGGGGATGGTACCCTAATCCAAAGGGTGAGGTATTGGACCATGTTATGATTTGATCTTACTTATTCTTATTAAGCAGTATTTATTCAGTTTATATGGAATGATATTATGTATCTTGTTACGTCCCCTGTGGACTTGGTTATCTCTCTAGGTGTGTGTTCATGTCTTTCGCAGATATTCTAGCCGAGGTCGTGATCTTCTTCATTTATTCGAAAATGACGTGTCTTGGATCTATCATGCTACTTTCGTCAAATCATTTTATATATTGTAGAAGCATAAAAAAGAATAAAGAAAGGTCTATGCGGCCAAGGAGCTTCATGCGGTTCAGAGAGCCCATGCGGCTCAGGGGTCCATGCGGTTCATGCGTCTATGCGGCTCGGATAGACCCAGAGCCACGTGGCCTTCAACAGCTTCTCCCTTCATCTTTGGCTGCATTTAATGTCCTGACGGCTGACAGCTCTGACAAATGACAGCTCTGACATAAAGGCACAATCATAATGGCGCGTTCCTAGGAAAGAAGAGATAATCTTCTCATAGCTGGCAGAATCCATCAAATCTCGAGGCATGCGGCTGCTGCATTTATATGACCGCCCACTTCGTGCGGCCGCCCATCTTCATGCGGCTGCATCCTTTATGCGGCCGCCCATCAGCATGTGGCTGCCCACTTCATGCGGCCGCCCATCTTCATGCGGCTGCATCCCTTATGCGTCCGCCCATCAGCATGCGGCTGCCCACTCCCATGCGGCTGCCCATCTTCATGCGGCTGTTCATCCCCATGCGGCTGCCCATCTTTATACGGCCGTTCATCCTCATACGGCCCACTCATATGCGGCTCTACCAAGATGACCCAGTGGAGACACGTGGCACTTTTTACGATGATTGAGACACGTGGCAGTCTTATCTTCCTGAAATTATGGGTGCTAACAAATCCTAATTAGATTTGTTACAATAAGTGCCCATATCAAATCAAATCGAGCAAATTAGACACGTGGCAGGCCATTACAAGTCACAAATATTCATGGCAATCAATATTTATTGTCCACAGAGATTTAATGTAATCACATTAATTGCTTAAATCTATTATATTCGAGATGGACAGCCTAGATTAATTAACTCTTAGGCCGCCTACTTTCGAGAATGGGCAATCATTGCAAAACCCTAATGATGGCCCCACTCTTATAAATAGCAAGGTGCCATTCCCTTGCAAAACCCCCCCGAATCCAGAGAGAATCAGAGAGAGAATATACAGAGATCGAAAGGACAGAGGAGCATATACTGAGAGAACAAGGAGAGCATTTCTCCGTCAACGCCAAGCAGTTCTTTTCCAGAGCCAAGGCTGCACCCGATCGTCCAAGGAGTAAGGCAGAGCTGCCATCGCTTTCCCGAGCCTCTATCGTCACCCCCTAGAATCTAAAATAAATAATTGTACTTAGATTGTTGTACCTAGGTTTTCGTCCCTAGGCTTTCTTTGTACGAGCGAGTTTGTATTGTGAGTCTAAGTTCAGTCCTCCTATATAAATTGTTATGTACTTTTACAATCAATAAAAAACACGATGGCAACTCTGCTGGGGACAAAGTTCTCCATGGCTGAGGAGTTGGTGATGCAATCGGATGCAGCCAAACTTGGCTCCACACAACAGAAGGTGGTCGTCCGCTTCGACCAACAGGCGTTCGAAGAAATGCTCTCTGAAGGAAGCGCTGGCCCGGTCCAGAAGCAAACCCGCACAAAGAAGGCTCGCAGGGAGTAGAGGTCAAAATCATTTGCTCCTCCCCAAGCTCTGGATGGAGTACTCTCCGCTGCCTAAGACGGCGAAGGAAACTCTCATGCGGCCCCACTCCAAGCCATAGAAGACTCTGTTGTCCCTAAGTCCGGCAGAGGAAAGCACTACGATGCTGGACTTGCAGGGGAAAAGAGTAATTCTATGTGCTCCAGGAAGAAGCCGAACAAAGGCACTAGCTGCAAGACGAAGACTCATACGGCCAAACTGGCAAGCCGCATGCATGATGACTATGTGGCCGAGAATGCCAGCCAGATGCATAACACTCATGCGGCCAGGATTTCCAGCCGCATGGAGAAGACCTATGCGGCTGAGACTTCTAGCAGCATGAAGAAAGCCAATGCGGCTACGATTGACAGTCGCATGAAGACTGTTGATTCCAGCCTCATGCCACATGCTCCACGCGGCTTAGTCTTCGATCGCCTTTCCTATGGTCCTGATCTCTCGTGCTCCCAAGGAGACATGTCTGACTCTCTCCAGCACAACTTAGACTCTTTCTACTATGTTCCCTCACGCACTAGAGTGAAGAAGTCTAGGGCAGCACGAGCTTGGCAAGCTCAGTCCGCTGTCCCGACCTCTGACCGTCCGAGCGTTCCACATACTGTTATGCGGGCCTCTGATGGAAAGTTGTACATAACCACTCGAGTCCAGCCCCCGAGGGCAAACGGACAGGATGGTTCCCAAAAGTCTCCCAGAATCCAGGAAGCAAACATGGTCGCTCTGGACCCATTTGACTTGCGTGAGGCTATCCTCCACAAGCGCAAGGAAAGAGAAGGGGCCTCGGGGTTCAAAGAGACCTCTCGCGGACATCACTGTACCCAAGTCATCATCAACTGCTGTTGCAATAACGCGACGGTACGAGAAGACCGGTAGTCCCTATTCCAAAGACTGCAACAACCAAGTTCAGAAGATGAGGCACTTCCCGTCGTCTCCTTCAACTCTGCTCAAAAAATCTCCACCGATGGGAGAAGGAAGAAGACAAATGTTTCCAGCCCGAAGATTTCAACCACTATGACTAAGAGACTGTCGTCTAAGCGGGTGCCCACCACCGGAGTTTTCCAACGTACCCGTTCAAAGACGAAATCTGCTATAGAAGGAGATTCATCGTCCATATCACTGGAGGTTAATAGAACTGAGGGTAGCACTCCTCCGAACCTCCACGACAATCAGATGTTCCAAGAAGACGAGCTGGGGGAAACAACTCCCCCATCAGATACAGCAAATCCTGACGTCCACGAAGACGTCCACAATTCCCAAGACGAGGCAAACTCGGAAGCTGGGGTACTGTTCCTTCTGAGTCCGAACCAGAGGAAGACATTCCCACATACCCTGATGACTTCTCATTACAGGAGTATGATTCAGAGTGTACGTCATCCACCGTCCCTTCCACTTCTCCTCATGTGAGGACGGTATTCATGACAGACAGCAATCAAGATGGTCCCAGTGATCGCCAACGCATCGACACTCTGGAGGCCATACTACGTACTTTGGTTAAATCCGTGGGCGAGATCAAAGCAGCCCTCCCTACTCTACAAGGAGGGACACCTGGCCAAACAAACTTGGGTCCCGCGGCCAATACAGACTCGAACTCAGCGGCACCGAACCCAGGCAATATTTCTCCTGAAATGTCGGCTTCTACCGCTACAGACGAAGCCAGGGAGGCAAGAAGAGAGGTCCAGGAGCTCCGGGCCATGTTCCATGCCCGAGAAAACTGCCAAGACCTCAGGATACGACAACCGTATCCTGCTGCGTGGAGAGATATTCCCTTCCCACCAAAGTATAAACCATTCCACATCAATCCATATGATGGGAAGACCTTCGCAAGTCGGTACATCACTTACATCGAGGTCACTACTGACCATCTACCCCATGAGGATGCCATCCTTACACAACTATTCATTGGGGCATTAGAAGGGGTCGCCTTCTACTGGTACCGTAACCTGCTAGACAACTGCATCCACTCCTTCGCCAGCTTCAAGCGCATGTTCTTGGAGAGATTCTACAAAGTATGACAGGACATCACATTGTCCACCCTCATGGACATCGTTCATGGGGAGAAAGAGCTGACAAGGAACTATATTGAGCGGTTCCGCCAAATCGCCATGAAGCTGCCATCCGGTAATCCGGATTCCTCCTTAATTAAAATTTTCCAAAAGAGACTGCTTCCGACAATCAGCCTCTGGATGGGTGAAAGTCAATTTAATGACTGGAAGACGTTTATCATCAGTACCACTAGCGCCGAGGATAAGTTGAAGAAGGCTCGCCAACTGGGATTGCACATCTCGGAGGGACAGGACAAGGGCAGGCGTCCTAATACCAACAACAACAATGGGGGCAACTCCACCAACAATCGGGATAACAAGGGCAAGTATGCTATGGTGGCCGACACAGCCCAGAAACCAGAGTCAAAACCGGTAGACAAGCAATGGCCACAAATGACCTACTCCTTCGAAGACGGCCACGTCAAGCCCATCTTGGACATGCTCATACAAGGATACATAATTCAGCTCCCTCCACCAAGACGGGAACCTCGGCCGGTGGAAATGGAGAGCCCAAAGTACTGCCATTACCACCGCTACGTCCACCATGCTACACACGACTGCAACCGACTGAAACGATACATCCAATATCTCATCGATTCGAAGGCTCTAGATATTGACTTCGAGGAGGTAACCGTGGCAGCCAACATGGTGTCTGTACAGTTTGGCAGCTTCCCTCCAACAGAAACTCAAGATGGCGTGGTACCCATCCCTCGGGCGACAATGGAGATTGCTAATCTTCCACCTCCTCAAGATCAGGCTACTGGTCTGGTACCTTCCACCACGTCACGAGGGAAGGTCATGTCGGTCCATCAAGATTTGGTACCAGAAATAACTCAGTCCGTACCTCTCCTTATTGGCAAGAAGAAGGGTGGAAAGGTCAGATCCTGCCGTACATTTTCGGTGGATATCGAAGAAGCCACAGCTATCGTCACTCGGTCTGGTGCTCAATCCCAACCTACGCCAGATAACTCCGCTGAAGAGCATCAGCCGGCCACTGCTAACGCTCCAAGACCTTCTCAGCCTCCGACGACCGACAAGCCTAGGTCGAAGGAGACTCGCTTCGACAAATTCCTCTGAAAAGAGGCATTGCAGGGACTGGAAAGGCACAACAACTTCGACATCTTGGGGCAATTGGCCAACATACTGGCCAAATTGTCATTATACGAGCTCCTGAGACTCTCAAAGGATATTCGTGCGGCTTTGAGCGATGCACTCCAGAATGCCGACGTCTATCTGGCTCAGGTCAACCTCACAAGAGAGAGCCCGTCTGCAGATCTCCAAGACAGCGCTTGCACGGGAGGAGGCCCAACATTATCTTCACTCTACAGGATATGCTTATCAAAACCAACCTGCACAATCGTCTATTATATTACACTGGATACATCGGCGACATGAAGGTGGATCGGATGCACATTGATCCTGGTTCCTCCATAAGTATCATCCCGAAGGGTCTGTTACATCATCTTCGTATTCCTATGCATCGCCTGACGCCAACAAGCACCTCCATCAGCGGTTTCAATTCGGGCAGGAGCTACCCAATTGGAAAGATTCGCTTGAAATGCCAAATTGGCGATCTTAGTCAGAAGTGACCTGTTACGTCATAGATGCTGATACTTCATACAATATCCTCCTAGGGCGCCCTTGGATACACGATTATATGATCGTGCCTTCAATATTACACCAGTTCTTCAAGTATGTTGACAAATACGGCTTCGTGAGGGCAGAATTTGCCGACATCGATCCCTTCAAAGGGGTCGAATCCTACTACTCAGACTACTGCTTATACGAAAAGTCAAAGAGACAACTTGGTAAAGGAGATGTACAAGCTCGTACTGAGACAGCCACAGGATCAGAAGAACCTCTGACGATCCACCTCCATGCTCGCAAACCTGGCAAGTCCACACCCCTTACAGCCACTCTGCGTAAGGACGCAATCAGCCTCTCGACACAAAAAGAGCAAATGATAATCCGGCTGCCAAGGTATGGCCAAGCGCCAAGGCCCACAACGGAGCCACTGACAATCAGACTGCCTAGAGTCGGCCAGCCACAAATAGAGAAGCTCAACCCCTCCGACAAGCCAATGACGATACGCCTTCCAAAGAAGAATTGTCACCCCAATGCAAGGTCTGGGGCTTCTAGCGAGCCAATAACTCCCCGCCCAGCATCGAGTACCAAACTGGGGGTCGCTAGTTTGCCAACGACTCCACGTTCTCCTCCACCGGCAGGACCCCTGACGATCAAGCTGCCCAGGTCATCCTCTCAGTCTTCATTTATACAGGGGGTGGCCGAAGAAAACTGGAGCTAGCCAAGTATGTGGCTGTCCACACTGATGTTCCCTCCACAGATGATGTAATCCCGCTAGAAAAGATACCTTACATCATCAATAAAGGGCTATCTTTGAACTACCTCGAGCTTAATAAGCTTTGTACAATGTATGCTTTGGAACACGGTATAGGCACTTACCTACACACACAGGTGACAAATATTTACACCGTAAACCAGCTTACTCCAGTGGAATATGCTTACCGCATAATCGAGGGAGGGGACCATCCAATCATCTTCGACCGGAAGGACGACCCAAAACCCTTCACCATAGAGAAGGTCGATCTCGAATCAGATGCCAGGAGACTACCTCTTTATCTGTATAGCCCCCAATCCAAATATCTTATACAAAAACAGCGGTATGATCTGGAGGCTATGCCAGGCTTGAACTACGGCACTGGTCGACGATTACCTTTAAAGCCACCAGTCCCGACTGACAAACCACGGGACTACTACAGTAAGACCCGATGTGGATTAGGGTACGTTACGCCCGCAACGACCCCTGAAAGTTCAGATGAGGAATGCGACTGGCATTCACATTCAACCGGGTCACCAACTTCTGATTCGGATACCAGCATCGGAGATGTATTTAGACAAGTCCTGTCAGTCAATATGGCATTCGCCGACGCTTACGAAGAAGATGAAGACTTTCCTAAAATCCTCGAGTTAGTGCCGTGGGACCAACAACTGGATACACAATAGGAAAAGCGGTTCGAACAAAGAGAACCTCCTACCGAAGATGAGGTCATACAAGTGGATCTAGGCAGCGACTCTTCTCCAAAACCAATCTTCGTTAGTAAAAGCCTGACAAACAAAGAGCGAGAATCGCTACTAGAACTTGTCAAAAAATATATTAATGTGTTCGCCTAGAGCTATGAAGACATGCCAGGGTTAAATCCCGATATTTCTCTTCACAAACTCAATATTCGGCCAGATGCAAAGCCAGTCAAACAACAACAATGACGCTTCTGTCAGGCATCATGGATGCAATCGAAGCCAAAGTCAACAAAATGATAGCCAGCGACTTCATACGTGAGGAGCAACATCCAGACTGGATCGCCAATATAGTACCGGTCCTCAAGAAGAATGGGAAGATTCGAATCTGCATCGACTTCAGCAATCTGAACGAGGCTTGTCCCAAAGATGAATTCCTTCTCCCTATCACAGACATCATGATCGACAACACATGCTGCTTAGAACGCATGTCATTCATGGATGGTTTCTCGGGGTACAACCAAATCAAGATGTCTCCTGACGACGAAAAGCATACATCATTTCGAACATCGATTGGCACATACTGCTATACAATCATGCCTTTCGGTTTAAAGAATGCTGGCGCCACATATCAAAGAGCTATGAGTATCATCTTCAGGGATCACTTGCACAAGACCGTGGAATGCCATGTTGATGACATCGCCGTCAAGAGTCATTGTAAGGAAGACCATCTCCAGGATCTGAGGACGGTATTCGACCTGATGCGAGTACCCAACCTGAAGATGAATCCCACAAAATCCTTCTTAGGCGTATCCAGCGGAAAGTTCTTGGGTTTCATCATCACCTCCCAGGGTATCCACGTAGACCCTGAGAAGTCTAAGGCAATCATAGAGATGGGTCCCCCGAGAAATCTCTAAGAACTTCGAGGCCTCCAAGGGAGGTTAGCTTACATCAGGAGGTTCATTTCCAACCTCTTCGGGCGTTGTCAACCATTCACCCATCTCATGAAGAAGGGCATCTCATTCATATGGGACGAAGAATGTCAGCGTGTCTTCGACAGCATAAAAGGATATTTGTCGAACCCTCCAGTCCTGGTGGCCCCGGTTGTGGGGAAACTATTCCTGTTCTATGTACGAGCAATAGAGCATTTTCTGGCGCTCTGCTGGCACAAAACAACGATGCAGGCCATGAAAAAGCTGTATATTACCTCAGTCGAATGATGTTCGGGCCAGAGCACCGATATACCGTCATAGAGAAGGAATGCCTCGCCCTGGTGTTCGCCATTCAAAAGATGCGACATATGTCACGGGGCAAACTTACATGTGATATCACGAGTCAACCCCCTTAGGGTCTTCATGACGAAACCAGGGGCACTCAGCTCTCGCCTCGCTACATGGGCAATATTACTGTCCCCCTACCATATGATCTTCGTCCCACAAAAGGCTGTTAAAGGTCAAGCTCTGGCAGACTTTTTAGCAGCCTACCCAGGCCCGGAGTCGGCCAGAATATACGAAGACATCCCAGATGAAGTCGCTGACTCGTATGCAACCTCTCACGATGAGATATGGCGAATGTTCTTCGACTGTGCCTCAAGGACCGGACCTAAGGGCAACATCGTCGTCGGAGTCGGAGTGGTGCTAATTTCTCCTTCCGGACTGGTGATCAATCGCGCTTACTCCCTCACAGAACCTTCCTCTAACAATGTGGCCGAGTACAACGCGTTAGTCATTGGCCTCCAACTTGCAAGAGAGCTGGAGGTAGAATATATTGAAGTATATGGCGATTTACAACTAATCGTCAATTAGATTCGGGGTTCATACGAGGTTCGCCATGAAGACATGATCCCCTATCACCAAATAGCGATCAACATCATCTCGTCATTTGAAGGGTTCTTCATCGAACACGTCCCCAGACTACAAAATATCGAAGTTGATGCCCTAGCAGGCCTTGCCGCTTCCCTAGCAGTACCAAACCATATTCATCATTCGGTGGACGTGATAGGCCATTAACTGGTCTGTCCCAGGAATAATGTTCAATTCATGGCGAGTTATTTCGCTCAAACGATCGACGAAGCACCAAACTGGAGACAACTATTCATAGACTTTATAGTCTACGACATCCTGCCCGAGAACCCAAAGGAAGCTACCTCCATCAAAAGACGTTCTCTTAGATTCTTCTATGATACATAAACGAAAATGCTATATCGCCGATCCTATGATGGGTATTACTTCGGTGTCTGTCAAACGCAGAAGCCAAAGAAGCCATACACGAAGCTCATGACGGTGTATACGGGGCCCATCAGCCTGGCCCAAAATTTGCAAGACCGTCTTCGCCGAATGGGCTACTACTGGCCCAAGATGGTAGCAGATGCGATAGACTATGCAAGAAAATACAAAGCCTGCCAAGTCCACGCGAACTTTATCCACCACCCATCCGAATTTCTACATCCGTCAGTGGCATCCTGGCCATTCGAAGCATGGGGAATGGATATCATCGGTCTGATCGCCCCACCATCTTTCCGAGGACATCGCTTCATACTTGCTATCACAGATTACTTCTCCAAATGGGCGGAAGCTGTTTCGCTTGCAGAAGTAAAGACTTCAAACGTGATCAGCTTTCTCAAGTATCACGTCATCTATCGCTTTGGACTGCCCCGAAGGATCATCCACGATAATGGTCCATAGTTCGCAAGCCACGCCTTCTATCAGTTCTGCGATAAACACCGCATCCAGAATATTACTTCAATGCCATATAATCCAGCAGCGAATGGGTTGGCAGAAGCATTCAACAAAATAATCATCAAACTACTCAAGAAGTTCGTGTCCTCCAACAAACACGACTGGAACGAGAAGCTTGGTGAATGCTTATGGGCGTACCGTACAACAGTCCGAACAGCCACAAGGAACACACCATTGTCCCTGGTATACGGGAGTGAGGCAGTTCTCCAATTGGAGACTCAAATACCCTCGCTCCGCGTCGCTCTCACTTACCAATTAACGACGGATGATAACTACCGTCGCTGGTTACAAGAGTTGGAGGCCTTAGATGAAAAGTGCCTCTTGGCTCAGCAACGAATCGAGCTTTACCAAGCACGCATCTCTGGGGCCTTCAACAAGAAGGTTAAAATCAGAACATTCCAACTGGGCGATCTCGTTCTGGCAGTTCGGAGGCCGATGGTCATGACTCACAAAACCTGCCTTCAAATTCCAGCCAAAATGGGAAGGTCCATTTATCATTGAGGCCGTATTCTCCAACGGTACTTACCGCCTCGCAAAACAAAACGGTAGACTTGCTCATGCTGCCCGTCAACTGGCAAGTTCCTGAAGAAATATTATGTCTAAACGACATTTTTCCAAATTATCGAGTCATGTACCTGCTGTTACCGCTGAACTCATATTCACAAAAATCTCAGATTATTGAGTTATGTACCTGCTGGTGCCGCTGAACTCACATCCACAACACTCCAGATTATCGAGTTATGTACCCGCTGGTGCCGCTGAACTCGCATTTCCAAATTCCAGATTATCGAGTCATGTACCCGTCGGTACCACTGAAATCACACTCTCCAAATTCCAGATCGCCGAGTCATGTACTCTTTCGAACCACTGAACTCACATGCCGACTCTAACTCTCCCAGATTATCAATTTATGTACCCGTAGGTGCCTCTGAACTCACATTTCGGTCACTCTTTTAGGTAGTAAGTCATGTATGATCATACCTCTGAACTTATTTCTCTGAAAGAGCTCCTCCCTCATGATCCAATACCCGCACTCTCAGTGCACAAAAAGGGTAAAGGAACCACAAAATTTCCAAAACGACCACGTTGATGTTACCTCTGAGTCGTTTCACCTCCGCCAAAAACAAATCACCCCTCTACATAGAACTTCTATGTCCTCATTATCTCTGAGTCGTCCTATGTACCCCTTCATGGAGCCCACTCCTGCCATGTCCTCGTTACCTCTGAGTGGGAAGGCTCCATCGAAGAAACCTTCATATTTGCCATGTCCTCATTACCTCTGAGTAAATATGTTAGTCCTCTCTCGATTTATTATCTGTACCAAAAAAACCCCCGACTACGCCAAGGATAATAGGTCCAGAAATGTCCTCTGTTGACCACAAATATCCTCCGTTGAGTCCACTCCTGCCATGTCCTCATTACCTCTGAGTAGGAAGACTCCGCGGTAAAAACCCCATACTTGCCATGTCCTCATTACCTGTGAGTAAGTATGTTGGTTTCCTTTCATCCTATTATCCGTATCCTAAGCCAACGTATGCCAAGGATAATAGGCCCATAAATGTCCTTTGCTAAGTTTCTTATTACAGGCCTATCATTTCTCATCATGCTCCGGGAGCCCAGCTGCTCCATGGCATTCTTTCTCCCGATACCAGGAGCGTCCATGACCACCTTACCGTGGAACTGTTCTAGGTATCCCCAATCAAACTTTTTATTCGTACCTAAAACCATGGTATGCCGAGAGTAACAGGTCCACAAACAAGTCCCCCATTCGGGGCAAACGCTACCATAATACCACAAATACAACAGGCAGTACAAATAAAGGGTGGAATAAAGCATACTCTTTTATTTGGAAGGCGAAAGTACTACATGTTCTAGGGACAATGTCCCACTTAAAGAAAAGAAAAGAACAGAAACAAAAGAAGAAGAAAAAGGCCGACTATGGTTCGGCATTACATAATTCTAGGAGGCGGTTCTTCACCACCCATTCAAGCCGCTGTTTAGCTCGGCGCTCCACTTCCTGGGACAACAGTTCCTTATTATCCAAGTCCATGTGTGCCCGCCAGCCATCCTCCATCTTCTTCAGGGCAAGCTCCAGATTGGCAGAAGCTCGATTGAGTCTGTCAGCCTCCTGGATAACAAGTCCTTTTTTGGTACGGGCGGCTTCGAGCTCAGACTCCAGAAAGGCCAGCTTCCTCTGGAGCTCGAGGATCTGCTCCCTGGTGTCGATCTTCCCGTGGGAGGCGGTCGCTTCCCGAGCCGTACAATCTTTATTTCTACCGCTCAATTGATCGTATAACTAGGACAGATCACGGCGGTTCTTCAGTATGGTCGGCTTGATCGAATCCCGAGCAAGCCTCACCTTCTCTACCGCGGTTATGAGGAAAGTGCCCTCTTGATCTATTACTGCAGACAGATCAGCTTGCCGTAGCACGTGAAACTGGGTCACAAGTCGATCAACCTCTAGCAGTTTGGGCTCAAGAAGCGCAGCTAGCCCCGCCCCACCAGGGATTGTTCTAAGAATGTCGATTTGGCCACCAGCGCACTGACGAGCCATAGCAAAGGGAGTCCCCCTCTCCACAGCTGCATCGACCCCTCTCTTCAGGTGGCGGTAAAAGCTATCAACCACATCCTGTGACACTTCATCCAAAACTTCTGTAGAGGACGGCGTCAAAGGAAGTGTGGCTGGCAGTGTCGAAGGAGTAGCATCGAAAGTTACCATCCTTACCACCAAGGAAACAAATTCTGTGTGAAAAGACGCATGAATAGCGGCTATCTCCTCTTCCGTCGCCCGAAGAGCTTGGATACTCGACAAGGAGGAAAGGTTAACCCCCGAAACCATATTCGCAGAGGATGACGCAGGAAGCATTGTTCCCTGCCCCGGCTGTGCCGCCACTTGGACCCCCGAACTCGACCCAGCTGTAGGCCCCTCAATATATATTGGAAGAGAAGGAGGCACACGTGCTTCCATCAGATCCCCTCCGGTAGAGTCCGTCCCGACAATGTCCGTCACCGACAAGAAAGGGACGGGACCTGTACGTCCAAAGCAACCATCAATCGACGTAACCCGAAGGATGTGATGATAGAGCAGATAGGCCTCCTCAAAAGTTAAGATTCGGCTTATCTTACCAGGGGAGGAGCATGGAGGCCGCAGCTCGCTCGGAGCTGACATAGTCTCCTCACCCGCGACCTCCAAGTTGAATTCAACTGGTTTCTCTGCCCCAGCCACCCCTGAAAGGGAGCCAGCCAGTTCAGCGTCACCCAGTTGAAATTCAGCTATCTTCGGGACAGGTGCAGTAGAGCCCCCGTCTCCATGGGTTGAGGTCTCAGCAAGGTGGGACTCCTCGACCGCCTCCGGAAGAACCCCAGCAGAAATGATAGCGGCGCACATATCATTGGCCAAAGTGGTCAGGGCCGGATCGACCTCAGCGGTCGGGGCCCGAGAAATCGACTCCTCGGACGCCTACAAAGAGAAAAAGAAAATGATTAGGCCATATTTTAGAAAAAGAAGGAGAAGGTAGTTGAAATTCAAATCACCTCAGAAATAGCGTCAACATCCTCAATAAACAGCCTGCGACATCTTACCGCAGCTCGCTTCATGGAGTAGGTTTTGCCAACATCTGTGAACATACGCCTATTTCGCTTGCGCGAAGGACCAGGCACACCAGGTAGCTGCCTCGCAACCATGTCATCCGGCGCAATAGGTGGCTAATCCCCTACCTTCTCGTCCGAGGAATGGAACGAATCATCGGTATCCTGCTCATCATCCTCTTCGCCCGTCGTCGTAGAATCTGAGTCCGTCACAGGAACCATATTCGCCTCTTTTTTTCTCTTCTTGGACCCCTCGGGCTTCTCTGCCAAGCCAGTACCGACAATAAAGCTGGTACTCATGTCAAAATTAATGGGAGGCTTGCTCGCCGTAACATGATAGAGGGCCGCCATGTACAAAATCTCCCCTGACATATTAGCATCGGGGACCGAGAAGCTAGCTCGTGTATGAACCGTATTGTAATAATGCCAAGCCCTGATACCATCAAGGACACTGCCCTCATAGCCTAGGCAAGCACTGGGACAATCAAGGAACGGCTAGCTATACCCGAACTGGTGGGAGAACCTGCTGGGCAAGTCGGCCTCCAGGTATACGTTATTGCGATAACGATATACTAAGTGCGCTGGACGAATATTGTGCAGCCAGAGGAGCATTTTCTCAGATAAAAGGAGGGGAGGTTCAATGCCATCAACATGTACACCCCTCACTTCTCTAGCGATAAATTGAGGAACAGACACAAAGAAGTCGTGTCCGTCTACTCTCGCCAACGCCCTCCGACAGGCTGGCATGGTGTCGTATTCCCAAGGCTGACGATGGTATCGAAAAAGGAAAGCGTCATCAGAGGTAATGCCATCTTCTGCTCCGGGCCTCATCAACGACCGATAATACATCAATAGCCACCCTATTAGATAATGGTAGGGTAGCTCTATTCTCTCAAAGTCTAGTATCGTCTCGCGGGCAATAACTTTGGACGAAAAGGCGCAGAGGACGTGGTGTATGCTACACATCATGGCCGGGAGAAGGGCCAGCCTGACTCTGAAGACCAGCTTCACGGCCGGAAGGATGAAGTGGTAGCTGATCCTTTCAATGGAACCTGCCTCTCCCGAGACTATGCAGTTCCGTAGCCACACCATCAAAAATTTGGCCAAGATTGCTTTCTCAGACATCTGCCGGATACCGTGGTAGAAATAACTGAAAGAGTCAGTACGACTCCCAAATTTGTCACTAGTGGACCTCGACCTCTTGGCATTCGGCATCAGGTTTTTTATCTCCTCCTGGGTTTGAGGACCTCGGGAAGAAACCCGACCAGAGGGACTTAATTTGAAAAGATACGAGACCCAGGATGTGGTATGGGGGGCGTTCCCTTCTGAGCTATTGTTCTTCTAGATAGCCGTTTGGTGACAGATACTGTGGTGGCATAGTAGTTCCCGGTACACGACAATGAAACCCGTGAATCGTCGATCCTGATCCTCGAATTCCTCGTTTGTCAGGGTGTATACTTCAAAGGCCTCGTCCCCCCATGGAAGCTTAGAAACAACATACATTTCATGGAGAGCAAGTCTCAACTTCCCTCCGGGCGCGAAAAAAGTTCCCGTCCGCCAGTTATATATTTCCAAAAGAGCCATGAACAACGGCTTGTTAATGGGTAACCCGTAACAGGTGCCCCGTACGGCATAATAGAGGTCAATCTCCCGAAGGAATGCCTTGTATATTCTCAGGATCCATGAGGTCAGGTAGGCCCACATAGGGATGGAGTTTATCCAGTTCAGCAGCGACAACCTGCCAACGTGATAAGACCCCTTACGAGCGAGCTGATTCAGGAAGGTATCGGCTAGAGTAAACGTGAAGTTGGGACCAGATACGTTTATGAAGGTATCCAGAATCAGTCCCATTACGCTCCGACTGACCGAGTCCCTGCTCGCATATGCTGACCCAATATTCTTTTTATAATAGATGTTGTCCACGAACATCCCCGATTAGATTGGAGTTAGGGAGCCCACCATCTTCCTACTCAACGGTACCATATTGAACCACGAGAGGGAAAAATGATGTTCTATTTCGGGAATATGGATCTCCACCCCGTCCATAGTAAAGTCCCAACTCTCAGAAATATCCAGCACTCGGGGTTCTTTATGGATAGAGCATCCCCGAAGAGAAAGGCTGGTTTCAGATACTCTCCTTCCAGCCTTCCCGAGTTCATCATAGTACAAAGAAAGTGGAAAGGCTTGTTATTGATGGCGCTCACCCTCTCCAAAGGCTCATCGACGGGAAGCTGATCTGACACACGTCGAACCAAGTTGTCGAGCTGCACACCCATGGCATATTGGGCTGAACCTACCAAAAGCTCTCCTGCTGGATTGATTGGCAGATCCACTGAAGAAAGAACAAAAGAAACATGATTAAAAAATGGTTAAAACGAAACCACCTGAAGTTTCTTAAAAAATCTCCTATAAGCCTATGTGGCTCGGTTTGACGTAGCCTTATGCAGCCCAATGCAGTTGGGTTTCATGCGATACTGCTTCGATAGAGCCTATACGGCTCGGTTCAACGTAGCCTTATGCGGCCCAATTCAGTTAGGTTTCATGCGACACTGCTATGATAGAGCCTATGTGGTTCGGTTGAGCTTATGCGGTTCTATTCAGCAGATGAGTTTATGTGGCACGACTTAGCGAAGCTTTATGCGGTCCAGTTCATCAGGAGCTCATGCGGTCCCATTCAATGGGACTTCATGCGGTTCAAATCCAGAAGTGCTCCTACGGCTCAAGCCCTTCTCATGCAGCTCAAACACAGGACATGCCCCATACGGCTCAGATATGAGAAGGTCATGCGGCCTACGCAACATATGCGGTTTCACCATGTTGAACTTGGGCAGTTCAATAAAGACGAAAGATGAAGGCTTGTGCATAAATCATGCAACAGAGCCATGGTTTTTAGGGTTCAAAGCAGTCAATATTCCATCCAATCCTTACCTTTAAAAGCAGGGTAGACGTCAGGCTGCACATCAGGCGGAGTGGCTGACGAGGAAGCCGTATTCTTACCCTTCACAGCTACCGAAGAAGCCTTGGAAGACTTGGGGGCCATTATCGTCCGACGGTCGGAGAAGGAAGACAAAGGTAGAAAATTAGGGCAGCAGGAGTTGAAGACGAGAGAGAGTAAAGAACTCTCTCTGACTGAACACGTTCATATTTATAGGCAGAAGGAGGGCGCTTCGATCCACATGTAGCATAAAAACCGACTCTTCGGTTATCGAGACGAACCGACTAAATTAAGGCCAAACTTTTGGGATCCTACCCCGAAAATCGGCTTCAAAATCTGACAGCAAATCAAAGGCAATTAATACAAAAGATTTGTACATATGGCAGGATGATGTGGCACGGAGCTCATGCGGCCAGACAGCCTATGCGGCCAAGAAGTCCTTGCAGCAGATTTGCCAATACGGCTCAGAAGGCCATGCGACTGAGGAGGCTATGCGGCTGGGACGTATATACGGCCCGAACACCCTATACGGCTAGTAAAGTTTATACATAGCCATGCTTCTTATTCAAAGTATTTTAATTTTGTAAATTGAAAACTTTTAAGGGGGTCTTGTAGAAGCATGGAAAAGAATAAAGAAAGATTCATACGGCCAAGGACCCCCATGTGCTCAGAGAGCCCATGCGGCTCAGGGGTCCATGCGGCTCAAGCGTCTATGTGGCTCGGATAGACCCAGAGCCATGTGGCCTTCAACAGCTTTTTCTTTCATCTTTGGCTACATTTAATGTCCTGACGGCTGATAACTCTGACAAATGACAACTCTGACATAAAGGCGCAATAATGACTGACATAGTGGTACGTTCCTAGGAAAGAGAAGAAAATCATCTCACAGCTGGCAGAATCCATCAAATCCTGAGGCATGTGACTGCTGCATTTATACGATCACCCACTTCATGCGGCTGCATCCTTTATGCTGCCGCCCATCAGCATACGGCCGCCCATCTTCATTCGGCTGCATCCCTTATGCGGCCGCCCATCAGCATGCGGCTGCCCACTCCCTTGCGGCTGCCCATCTTCATGCGGCTGTTCATCCCTATACGGCTGCCCATCTTCATGCGGTCGTTCATCTCATGCGGCCCACTCATATGTGGCTCTGCCAAAAAGACCCAGTAGAGACACGTGGCACATTTCACAATGATTGAGACACATGGCAGTCTTATCTTCCTGGAATTATGGGTGCTAACAAATCCTAACAAAATCAGATTTGTTGTAATCACCATAAGTGCCCAGATCAAATCAAATCGAGCAAATCAGACACCTGGCAGGCCATTACAAGTCGTGAATATTCATGGCAATCAACATTTATTGCCCATAAAGATTTAATGCAATCATATTAATTGCTTAAAACTATTATATTCGAGACGGACGGCCCAGATTAATTAACTCTCAAGCCGTCGACTTTTGAGAATGGGCAATCATGCAAACCCTAATGATGCCTCCCACTCTTATAAATAGCAAGGTGCCATTTCCTTGCAGACCCCCCGGATCCAGAGAGAATTAGAGAGAGAATATACAGAGATCGAAAGAACAGAGGAGCATATACAGAGAGAACAAGGAGAGCATTTCTTCGTCAACGTCAAGCAGTTCTTCTCCAGAGACAAGGCTGCACCCGATCGTCCAAGGAGTAAGACAGAGTTGTCGTCGCTTTCCTGAGCCTCTATCGTCACCCCCCAGAATCTAAAATAAACAATTGTGCTTAGATTGCTGTACTTAGGTTTTCGTCCCTAGGCTTTCTTTGTGCGAGCGAGTTTGTATTGTGAGTCTAAGTTCAGTCCTCCTATATAAATTATTCTGTACTTTTACAATCAATGGAAAACATATATCATGTACTTCTTTCATTTTATTTTAGTTGGTAGTGGATGTGTCTCCACCCAACATATTGTACAAGACAAATCATGGTTATTATATGATATCTTTTACATTTCTATGGATGAGATTAATTAGTTGTGGTTTGCTGCATTTTACGGCTTATGTATCCATACAAGGCTCATGTACTTCGTATGTATACAGTTGGCATGTCTATATTTCTAGTCCTACGTATTTTGCGACTGGGGCGTTACATATTTTTGTGGTGGCCCATACAGGTCAAGATAAATTATTTGGTTACTTTACCGTACCAAGCAAGCCAGCGTATAGGATTAGAGTCTAGGATCTCATCCACCTACTTGACCCCTTTTCTTGATTTTATCTACCACTTAACTCATTGATTTGCATCTTGATTGATTCCTTCTACCATTATTCTTATCTTTCCTTCGTGCTTACTAGAGGTTAGGAAGGTGACCCCTACTAGATAGACATGATTCCTTGTCCCAAAATACCATTATTTTAACTCTTGTAAGTTGGGTAGAACGCCTTACGACCTAACCTTCCTTATGGCCTTAACTAAGCCTTAGACAAGTAAACAATAGGGCAACTGTATAGGCACAAACATAGGACATGACTTAGATTCTTAAGGAGTTGAGCTAATTCTACTTTCCTTCAATCTTAATCTCTTGTGCCCATGATTTTACCATCTTGACTAATGTTACTACTAAAATCTAGTTTTTCAAGCTTATCCATTATCGAGCTTGTTCATGACTTATGCTATTGAGCGTGCCCACTAACATATTGTCTAGTCAGAACCGGTGCATGATGGTCTGATCAACCGAGTGCACTTTGGTTCGCTTTTTATTCTACGTGGATGGAAACTGTAGAAGCATAAATAAACTTTATAGAACAAGTCAAAGAACTTGAGAGCTTTACGCAAAGTCAGTTTCAGACTCTACGCGAAGCCTATTTAAAGACTCTACGCAAGTCAAACTGAGTCAAATTCAAGCTCTACGCAGAGATCAAACAGAGACTAACTCTACGTAAGCTCCTTTACGCAAGAGCCATCCTCAAACTCTACGCGAGAGCATTCTCAGACATTATGCGAGAGACAGGCTATACAGACCGTATTTAATGTGTGTGATACTGCTCTGACATAATGATTTTCTGACAGAACATTGCACAGATGCCAAGAAGATTTTTGCACCAAACCCAATGCTTGTAGTTTAGTATGTAGATGGGCTATTTTACGCTCAAGAAACCGCTTCCTTTACGCATGAAAGTTATTTGAGTTTCTAACGCTCAAGGCTGTCTCAGCTACTTTTGTGTGCGTAGAGTTTATTTGAGCTAGCTATAGCGCTCAAGGCTACTTTTTAGCCGCTCTACGCAGGAAGTTAGTTTTGGGTTATTTTACGCTTAATCTTTTCTATTTTTTAGAGAACATGGTCTGCATACGTGGCTTTCATGCCACACTTATCGAGGAACGTGTGTACGTGCTCTTCCTATATTGTTAATATTGTGGGACATGTGTCACCATGCGTGGAGACCATAACTCTATATGGGACACATGTCAGCAAGCGTACATACAAAACTTCGTACGTGGGTTACAGTTACTCTAACTGCTCGCGTAAAAGTCAAATTCATTGCTTTTTACGCACAGAAGACAAGACTATATAAAGACTTTTTTTAAGAAAGAAAAAAAATGTTTGGAGCCCAGAGACTTTCAAAGCAAAGTAATTTTTCAGAGTGTTTATTTTCAACTTTTTTTTAAGAATAGAGTAAAGCAAAGCAGGTGTCACCCCCAGTTTTCAGAAACAGGGGTATTTTTGTATTTTATATTTTTAAATATTTTTGAAATTTATTTTACTATTTACGACTTGAAACGGGGACCCGGGGGGTAGTTTGACTCTAGTGGGACCCATACACTAGTTAGGCATGACCCACATGATATTAATTTTAGTTAGTAGTTAGACTAATTATTTATGGATAGTTTAGTTTAATTAGAGACTTAAAACTAGACTAAATTGACCTCATCCTTTAACCCATTCCTAATTTAAATCAAATAGATTAGTGGAGGGCATTTTGGACATTCAAATAGGGGACACCTCATCCTTTTTGGGCAGCCACTTATGGGGGGATAAGGAGTGAGTCACTCATTCATTCATTTGATTTCATCCACTTTCTCTCTCTTGTTCTTCCCTAAATTAATTTAGAGATGAACCTCCATTGATTTCATCTCCAAATCAACCTCTTCTTCCACTAAATCTTGTTTATTTCTCTTCTACTCCATGGTTTGAGGGTGCTAAGCCAAGTTTGGGAGGATTTGGAGCCCGTTCGTGTCCTTTTGGAATCTCTACGTGTCGGTGCCGTATCGGAAGGCTTTTCCTTTGAATCTCTCTTCCTGAAGGTATAATCTCTCCTCTAATCCATCCCTACATGCATATAGAAATATTTTGAACCCATAGGAATGACCCCAATGGTTGTATCTCCATTTGTGTCCATTTCTTGTCCATTTGGAGGTCATAGGAGTGTCCTTTGTGTTGTGGTTGTGTCCATGTGGAAAAACCCTAAATTTGGACACACTATGTGCTGTTGTTATGTATGAATGAATTATTACATATTTAATCTCATATTTTTGTATTGGAGATGTGTTCTATAGTGTCTCATATATATATATATTAGTGTAGAGAGTGAGTTTTTGATATATTATGTTATATACTTGTGTTTTTTTTTGTCTCAAACTACCTAAATTCGTCATAATTTTTATCCATGTTTTTAGTAGCTAGAGCAACTTAGAAATGCTATAACTTTTAGCTCATAACTCCAATTAACCTCCAGTTTTTTTTAAAGTAGCGTATTGAAGTTAGCTTTCCAATATATTATTTTAGTACGCCAAATTCGTTCTAAAACTTTCTGTAAAATTATTTAAGTATC
The DNA here is from genome assembly GCA_029216955.1 of Iris pallida. Classification (NCBI taxonomy): domain Eukaryota; kingdom Viridiplantae; phylum Streptophyta; class Magnoliopsida; order Asparagales; family Iridaceae; genus Iris; species Iris pallida. The sequence goes on along the minus strand of JANAVB010012999.1, from coordinate 16,947,700 downwards.
AGCTCGTACGAAAGACGAACTGCGTTTCGGTGTTTTTGCGATTTAGGGAGCTTCCGGACACGAAAATGCGATCCGTTTAAAGTTTCGGAAAGCTAACACAAAGATATATAACATACTTTAATCCTAGAATTTAGTGAATGCCTAATTGGTACAGTACTGGTTTTAAGTAGAAAAGTGATTATACGATATATGTATTTTGTGTAACCTATGAGCCTATGTAGTATGGATATTAAATGAATATAGAGTATGTAATGCATGATATGTTAGATGAATGAATGATAATATATAACATGATATGTAAGGTAATGCAAGGTATGAAATATATGATGTGTGCATGTTGTATGTCTCTATATTAATGTATGAAATGATATGAATATACAATGTATGCATATGTATAAATCATGTAGGTAATGCATAGATGCATGAATGAAATGAATGTTTGCAATATGTTAATATAAATACAAGTATCTAATATGCATGAATGTAAGTATAATATAATACAAGTATACATGTATGTATCATGTAAATGTAATATACATGATATGTATGTATGCGTGTATACAAGGTAAGTATGTATGTATGTATTTCTATAAACTGAGTTAACCTATAACCTTTTACACATATGCATTCATACACCCTTTGACATCATGTATCCCATGTCACATACACCTACCTATGTAACACCCAGTTTTCCAGATGAGGGTATTTATGAAATTTTGTATTTATAATTATTATTTAAGGATGTTTATTTCATATTATAATTTTTAGTGATTTTTAATGATTTTTAGTAAAATTTATTTTGGGCCTATAGTTGACTTTGACTAGTGTTGACTAGAAGACTAACCTAGTGACTAACCCAGGTTAAGACCCCTTAGTTAGGTTAAGTAAACTTGGTTTGACCTAATTTAGTGAAGTTTAAATCATTGGAACTTGTTTGGAGAGATTTAGAGTTGATTTGACTAATATGGCTTATGACTTCATAAGTCATGATTAATGACTTGACTTATAGCCCATAGGCCCACACCATGGACCAAATCTAAACCTAATCAGCCCATGGCAGCCACTATTGATCATTTTCTCCCTATTTAATCCCCTCCTAGAATTTAGGGCTAGCCTCCATTGGGATTTGTGCAAGTTTTGGAAGAGGTGAGCCTCCATCTTCCTAAAATCATAAAAAATCTATTTCAACTCCATTTTCCTTCATATCAATTGCACTAGGACCTAATTCTTCTGTTCTTTCTATTTGTGCAAGAATATTTTAGAATAGGATCAATTTGTGGGAGTTTTTGAGGCTTGGAGAACCATTCCATTTGAGGCTTTTGTGAGCTTTGCACATCAATAGGTATAATCCATTCTAACCCATGAAATTCCTAGTTTAATTGCATTTCTAGGATGCCCTAGCCCTAACCTAACTCTAGGAATAGGAATCCCCATAAGTTGTGTCTATTTCGTGTCCAAACAGGACACTGTATCAGTGTCGTGTTTGATGTGTTTGGTGTAATGCCTCAACCAACATTTTGTTCTAATTTCTGAAATGTTTTTGAATGGAATTTTAGTCCTAGGGCTTGCTTAATGATTTCTACTTTTATTTCCTAATTTTTGTGTCGTGTCGTGTCCACACGGGGACACGAACACGCGGGGACTGAAAGACTTGCTGTGTCCTGCATCACCGGGTCAATAACTCCCGACACAGGACACGTGGACACGCCATTTTTGGCGAGGAGCTTGGGGCATCGACTGCCACCATCCTTCCAAAAAATAGAAGCACGTGGTTACGTGTGCGAGGAGAAATCCTCCTCGCACTGGCCGCACTGGCCGCACGTGTGCGCGCTGTACAGGCTTGGGTTATCGACACTGATACGCTATGAAAACTTTGGACACGAGTCACTTGGACACGTTTCAGGCACTTGAGTAGTGTAGCCCTACTCTGGGCGAACACAAGGATACGTGCACGAGGACACTGGTGTCAGTGTGTCGTAGTCCTGGGTCGACCGACACCCGTGCACGATGATTATTCTGTGTTGTACAGTTTTTGTGCACTGTTTTGTATTTTAATTCATATGGACACGTTGTGTCCCTTGTGGACACAAACACTTCACATAGCACGTGTACATTGTGTAGATACTTTACCAATCTCTGTATTTGTGTTTAAATTCATTTTCGTAGTTCAAATCTCTCTTTCCCTAAATTCTGATACCTTGGTTTTCAGTCTCATTTACTGGTTTCAGTTCAGACTTCAAAATTGGTTTTTGTCAATCATTCTAACCTATTACAACTGTTAAATTCATGGTTTTTTTTATCTCTAATATGTGTACCTACATGATATCTAAATGTATGAGGAATTTGGGTTGTATTGATGTGGTTTGGAATTCGAAATCTGGGATTTCTTTTAGGGGCTGAAAACTGGCATTATTTGAACTGTTTTGTTTTGGTTTTGGTGAATACTGAACTGAGTTTAAAATTGGAACCTAAGATTTCAAGTAGACTGACATGAGAAATCCTGAGTTTATGCATACACATTTCCCTGCACTTCCCCTTGTATGTACACTGCCTTCCCCTATCTATTCCTGTCACTACACTCATTGCAAACACAAGCTCACACATTACTAAACCACATGTTCAGTCATTCCCATATTTATTTAGCCTTATATATATATTAGATGTTGCTGTCAATCTATTAAATACTGAGAATTTCCCCTACTGCACTTCACCAAATCTTTTCTTGCATTCCACTTCATTCCCTTGTTCAGTCTTATGGTCGGTTCAGTTTTGGAATTTCATTTGAATTGGCATTGGTGTTTACTGTTTTGAGCTGTCATTTGAGTTCCAAAATCTGATGTGGTGTTCACTGTTTTCCCATTTAGTATCTTATTCTTCTAGGCAAATTTCATAGTCTACTCTATGTTCCATACATACATTCTCATGGTTGTGTTTATAGTTTTCAATATGCTAATATCTGGCCAAACTGAAACACAACCTTGCTTCTTATTTCTGTCAGTGCATTAACTATCAAGTGAACCTTAATCCCTGTTAACACATACCCTGTTATTGATGGTTAAATACAATGATTATTTAATTCCTTATGTTGAATCTTGGTTACATGTTAGGTCCATGTGGATGATTGGTTATAGGATTTAAATTAGTCTTTGAGACTGATTAATGTCAAACTGCCTTTTCACAATCCTCTTTGGTACTATATCATAACCCTTTAACCTATACCTACACACACACATGTCTACACATATACTTGCACACATTCTAAAATCATTTACACTCTCACATATGCCTCAACTCTACCACACACAAACTTGTTTTCCATGACTTATACTACCAACTGTCATTTCTATTCCTGTAATTAACTGAGTTGATTCTTCAAATGCATGTTTTCCTAATATCCCTATATCACACACACAAACTCAATGTTCCCTTCACACACACACATGTTATAGCCATGTGATAACTGTCACTTAAATTCCTATTCCCCTTTGACACTCTATTGACACCTTGTCACACACACTGGAACACAAATGCATGTTTTCCTATCCTTCTATGTATATGCACATATACATATGTATATATATAGTGAGAGGCATATGTTATTACATATGGCCTATCTATTATAATGTGTGTCACCATATTGATTAGATAGATATATTAATATATATGTCTATGTGTGAAGGTGTGTAATGGACTATGTGTTTAGCCTAGGCATATAGCCTATAGCTCATAAACCATGTGTTTCTGACTTGAATGCCTAGTGTAGAATATAGATAGACTTGTTTAGTCATGTTAGACCTAGAATGGACTAGTTAGACTAGTATAGACCAGGTTTGAATTAGGTTGACCTAAGTTTGACCTAGACAGTTGACCAGGTTTGACTTAGAGTTGACTTTGACCTATATTGACCTAGAAATCATGTAGATTGCATCGTAGACTTCATTTGTCTTATTTTTAAACATATTATAACCCATATTACTCTGTTTAGGACATTGTGACTCCGGTGCAGGCATCTGATATTATACTACTCTTTTCAGAGTAGCAGGCGAGTACATTCTCTGATAGTTCTTTCATTTATTTGTCAATTACTGTACTTCAGTTCTAGATAGTTTTATGTGATTCTTACAACACGTTTGGATATTTCTGGATTAATGTATGCGACACACATACCATCTGTCTGGCCTCTATTTTCTGGAACCACTACTGGCATCACTTTCTGGAATCACTACTGGAACCACCTACTGGAATCACTCTGGAATCTTTTGCTGGTATCATTATGTTTGGCTGGACTCATCCCGATTTCTTGTGTCGTTTTCTGGATTCACTTGTACTTGCTGGGCGGGGAAATATTAGAATAGGCATGTGAACATACCCAAATACTGGAACCACTCCCTTGGAATTATACTAGAATGATAGCCGTCTCATACCTGGCCAGGTGTGTGATGTGCCGTATTACCTACAGCCGTTCACATGTCAATCTCGATATTTTAAAACACACTGTTAGAGTATAGGCTGGACTCACCCTGGAATCATTGATCACATTGACTGGAACCATCCCATACTGGACTCATCTTGTATTAGATTCGTCTGGTACTGGACTTACATTGGAGTCACACATGTCTATATTACAGTCTGGACTCATATCATGCTACTATAGTTCAGCTAGTTTCTATTTTTCAGTCTTCATTGCCATGCTTCTCTTCTTGTTTAGTTATTTTTCTTTCTTTGTACCTTAACTGTTCTCTATATCATTACCTGTATAAAACTGCCATGTTTCATCAATATAACTGTTCATAACTGCTTTATAGTTCTCTGTCATTTAATTGGGATTTCTTGATAAGTTGTACTCGTTCCTGTCCTGACTGGACCTGTTGAAATTTTACAGATGATTGCCCTGAGGATGCATGCCCTACATATTATGGACCCGGAGACGGGATGACTACCTTTGGCCCCGACTCTCAGGAGTGATCGGATTTAGTTTAGTAGACTAGTATCTGTTTTCATGTTGATCTTGTTATAGAAGTTTTGAGACTTGTGTAGTACTTGAGATTTGTTGAGAGTTGTTATTATTTTAGTAGTTGTTCTTCTATTCTTAGTTAATTCTTCTGTGTTTATCTTATCGTGCTTAGACTGTGATTGAGTTCAATATCTTATACTTGTCCTCCGTTCGGAGTTGATCATGATGAGTACATTATACATTGCGTGAGTTGCTGGTTAGATAGTAACCTAGGACAGCGCTCTACCGCCGACACTGCGGCGTAGGCTGGGCGTCGTTACATACTTGTACCCTCACAGTGGGTGCGGGTCGTGACAACCTATCACTAAATTTTAGAACATTAACACATATCCTTTCACACACATGCCAAACACACACATACTCACTTACTCTTTTACCTCTCTTCTCTCTCTATATATATATGTATGTGCATGTATATATAGCTTTCCTATATATATATCTATGTATATGAATATGTGAATGTGAATAATATATATATATTATATGACTAAGTTTGTGTGCCTTGTTAGCTTATGGTTTAGTTTTGTGCTTGGTTTAGTAAGTGGCTTAGGCTATGAGTTAGTAGCTATCTTAGATACTTGATTTATATATACTTAGTTTGTTTAGACCTAGAATAACTTGTTTGACCTAATTTAGACTTGTTAGACCTAGTTTGACCATAGTTGACCTAGGTTTGACTTTAGGGTTGACCAAGTTGACCAAGAGTTGACTTTGGTCTAGATTGACCTAGAATCATGTAGAATGCATAATAGAACTCATATTGCCATTTTGGACTTGTTGTGACTTGTGCTGTTCTGATTAGGAGCCAGACACCTCTCCTCGGACAGTATATTTACTTTGGACATTCAGACACCAGGCGAGTACATTCTCTAATCATTTCATATCCTGCTTAGAATTATATTCCTGCTTTAGATTACTATACTTGATGCTGTCACGACATTATCACGGATTAGTACTATATGGATCTCTTTATGCGATGTTATTCCCCTCGGGAGCATCGGGTACATTGTGTCATGTGCGTTTCACTTTCATCATGTACTCCTGTGCTTTCACCATACATGTACACTCTTGTGAATCTTGTACTCTCATGTTCACAGAGCCCTCATGTATACTATCATGTGCACCCTTTCATGGGCCCCCATGTGATATCATGTACAATAACATAACATGTTTAGATCCTTGTGTATTGATTGGGGAAACGGGGAGAGTGCTAGTAGTCATGTGAACAATTCTATAGTAGTGTAGATCATGTGCAAATCTTTAGTGTAGATCATGTACAAATCTGTCATGTTCACATGTGCTATCCTGTACTCTACATCACTAGCCACTGTTAGTTCTCTATTTATAGTAGATATTTCTATTACAGTTCTCTCTTCCTATTTACATACTGTATTTCTTCAGATCCTGTATCTTACTTTACTGCATGATTATATTTTCTAACATGCTATGATTTGTTGAGATGTATTGTGCTCGCTCCTGTCCTGACTGGACCTGTTGATAAATTTTACAGATAACCTGGGATTGTCTGCTAGCCTAGAGAAGACACAGTAGAGGTTGTTTAGATAGTTTTTCCATTGTCTGGAGTTGTATTATTTTATGGATTACTGTATTTTGAGATTTGAGATGTATTTCTGGGTTTGTGTATTTTAGACACTTAGATTTCTCTCTGCTGTATCTCTTTTGGATTTCATTTTTTATCTATCCTTATCATGTTCTACCTTAGATGTGATTGAGTCTGTATCTGCTATGTCACCCCCATTCGGGGAATATAAACTGCTTAGCATTATATTGTTAAATGTTGTGACCTAGGACATCGTTCTACCGCCGACACTGCGGCGTAGGCTGGGCATAGTTACGTTCTTGTACCCTAACAGTGGGTACGGGTCGTGACAGCAGGAAAGCATTCGACTGTGCTATCAGTGCCAATTGTGTCGATACCTTTCTGGTGACTTAGTTCTTTCGGTTGTTCTTCTTCAAGCAGTTCTCTTTATCATCATCGTGTGGTCCAAGGAACAAAGTGATCGCTCTCAGATCAGACTTTCATAGCAATACTTTCCATAATTTATTTGTACTTTTGTACTTTTTCTCGTTTTCTTTCAAAAGCCTTTTAAGGGCATTTTGTTAAGTGAAACAAAATGGCGACTCTGTTGGGGACGACTTTCTCCTCTGACGAAAAGGCAATTGCTCAATACGATGATGTGTCGATTGGATCGACGAAGAAGACTCTGGTTGTTCGATTCGACCAGACAGCTTATGAAGAAATTCTCCAAACTGGGGTGTCACGACCCGCACCCTAGAGTAAGGGCACGAGACGTGGGTACGTCCAGCCTACGCGCAGTATCGACGGTAGAACGCTGTCCTAGGTCACATACATCTAACAGCTATAAGGTACCTGTACAGTTTATACACTCCGAATGGAGGTGACATAATAAAGTACAGCTCAATTACAACTAAGAAAGAAAAACGGTAAGATATAATAGATGAAACACAGAATCAACAGATGATAAATACAATAGAGAGATAGCTGAAAGTCTAAGATAAACAACTCCACATATCCAGAATACAGACTCCAAATAAATACAAGTTTATCTGACAAGACATGAAGATAAATAGAACTAGCCTATATAACTAGCCTAGTCTATAGGGATAGTGTCATCAGCAAGTGCTGGGTCCTCCTGAGGGTCCAGCTCGTATGTGTCATCTAGGCTCCATAATAGGTGGGACACAGCTCCCCAAAATCATCTGTAATATTTCAACAGGTTCAGTCAGGACTAGAGCGAGCACAGTACATCTCACGCAGTTCATATCATGACAGGAATAAAATACAGACAATAGAGTATGATACATGAAACGGTAAAGAGTATACATGAGTAAAAGAGAAGACTGTAATAAAATATCTACTATAAGTAAAGAGCTACAGCGAACTAGTGATTTAGAGTATAAGCTAGACATGTGAACGGCTTGATAATAAATATAAGAGGTTGTACATGGCTATACTACTTTGGAAATTGTTCACATGACTATTTATACTCTTCCGTACCCCAATTAATACACAAGGATCCGTTCAAGTTATGTTATTGTACATGATTTCACATGGGGGCCCATAAATGTGTGCACATGAATATAAACATGGGGGCTCCGTGAACATGAGAGTACATGAATCACGAGAGTGCACATGAATGGTGAAAGCACAAGAATACATGATGAAAGTGAAACGCACATGACATGATATATCTGATGCTCCCGAGGGGGATAACATCGTATGAGAAGATCCATATAGAACTAATACGTGTTTCCATCGTGTCAGCATCAAGTAAAATAATCTAGAGCAAGAAAATACTCCTAGCAAATATGAAACGGTCAGAGAATGTACTCGCCTGATATCCTGAATGTCTGAGTGAAACACTGCTGAGGAGTGGTGTCTGGCTCCTAATAAGAACAGTACAAGTCACAACATATCCAAACTAGTAAAATAAGCTACTATGATGCATTCTACATGATATTGGGTCAATTCTAGACTAAAGTCAACCCTGGTCAACTTCAGTCAACTATCTAGTCAAGGCTAGGTCAACCTAGACCCAATCCAGTCTCACTAGGCCTAACCTTGTCTACCCTAGTAAACGCACATACCAATCCAAGGCTATACAAGCCACAAACACACAATACTACTAAGAACAAGTATGTATATTGGTACATATATGTATAGGTACATACACAAGGGTTTAGTCAGGCTTGTAGAGGCTATAGGCCTATACTTGCATGGCCTTTAGAATACATCCATAGGAAAATGCTCATAAATATCATGTGAACATAGATAGAGGTATAGAGAGGGCATGTATATGGGTGTATATGTAAATGTGTGTGTGAATGAGTGAATATAGGCAGTGGGTGAGTTAGAATAGTATAGAAGTGTCCATGAATTAAGAAGTGTATATGTGTGTGTGCATTACAACATTTCAGCATTCATTTAGGGAGGTTCAAAATTTCAGGATTAAGAGGGTAGGGCTACTAGTGTATAGGAGATACAATGTATGAGTGTGTCATTTTGTGTAATGTGTCTCAGGAAATTAAGAACAGTTTACACACATTCAGGTTTCAAAACATGGGAACACCAATCTCCATTGCAATTTCAGAGTTTACTAAAACAGTGTGTCAACTGTGTGAATCATGGTACATAAGTCTCAGTTAACTAGTTCAAGAGTGTGATAGTGTCATGTGTGTGGAATGTGTATACATGTGATATCAAATTAGATAGGTATTCTCAAATCAGATTCATTTCAAGGACAGTTCAATGAGCATTCAGTTTAGATATAGAAATGTAAACCACAATTCAGTCTTTTTCATGGAACAGTAAAATGCTGAAATGGGTGTGTGTGTATGTGTACCTAATAGTATAGAGGGTTAAATATCAGTCCACAACAGTGCCTATGTACTCGGAAATGTCAGTTTTTGTGTGTGTTTAGGAAACAATCAGTGTACCTGTGTGTGTGTGTGTGTAATACACATAAGTGTGTGTATAGGTTAGCAATGAAACCATTCCAGATTTCATGTGAATTATTCAATGTGGTTCTCTGAAACTAAAAGTGAATTACAAATAAAAAATCTCAGGAAACTCAGGTTTCAAGATAGTGTATCAATTAATGAAATCCCAAACTACTGCCCGTTCGAAATGCAATATAAAAACTAAACTCCCTACCAAACATAACCCTTAACACATAGGTTAAATCCCAGGTTGTATTTAGATGGGAGCATTCAATTTAACCCACAATCGACAGTTAAGTACATCAAATCCAGGAACAAAACAGTTTATATGTATCAGTTATTTGAGACCCTAAACCCAATATGCAGATTTCGAAACACTCAAATCTATGCTAAATACAAACCCTAACATGATTCCCATATGTAACAGCAACTAAAACATATTTAGTTACATGATACCAACATCAATTTATGAATCAAAAATGGAAAACAGGGTGTTAACCCTCTGGTACTCAACAGTATCAGAAAATAGGGATACGTGGATTAGATTGCTAGAATCTTGATAAAATTACAAACAATAGGTTGGTAGTTAATGACAAACATATGTGATAGTGTCATGGGTCTCTGTGTCCAAGAGCAGGACACGAACCGTGTCCAATCGACCACAAACCCAACACACTGAACTGGGTTCAGACAGGAATGAACCCGTGTCCAGTCCAAGTCGAGTTTCTTACTCGACACAAATCCATTAGACACGAGGCCTTGAGGGTGACGTGTCAGACACTGCCCCTACTTCTGTGTCCAACCACACGTGTCCAAGTGCCCTAAAACAGCCGTACGAGCACACGAGCAGCAGGACAGCCCGACTGCACACGCGTGGGCATGTCCTCGAGCCCAAGACGACACAAACAAGACACAAATCATGCTCAGTCATGAAGAAAGTGTTAGGCCACATTAAAATATAAATTCCTATTCAAATATAATTCGAAAAGAGTGATAAAAATCCCACTGTGGTATTTCATCGAACACAGCTACACGTAGGCTGATACGTGTCCGATACGGACACGTTAGGGACACTACTCCACACGAAATCTATACCTACAGCCAGGGGACACCTAGGGCTATGCAAATATGCTAAGAAATTAGAAAGCTAATGGTTAGAAAGAATGTTACCTATAGCTTGTTCCTTCTCAAGAAAAACCTAAAAATAAAGATCCTTCCTTGCTAGCTCAAAGCTCCTATGGAATCCAAAACTGAGATTCACCTCCACCAACAGTAGGAGAACAATAATTAGGTCACAATGAAAAAGATTTGAATAAAAATGGATGAGGAATGATCAAAATAGGAAGGGTTGAGGGAAGAACCAAACCTTTGCTCTTGAAAATAGAAGAATATGCAAAAGAGGCAAGAAATTTTGAGAGGCGTTAAATAGGGGGGGTGGATCCCTAGGTGGCCGACCTAATTTTCTAGGGTTATGATTTTGGGGATTGTAACGCCCCAGTCCCAAAATACGTAGGACTAGGAACGTAGACATGCCTGCTGTATTCATACGAAGTGCACTCCAATATATGGAAACCTCGTACAAATACATAAGCTGTAAAATGCAGTAGAACCATAACTAATCTCATCCACGCAAAATAAATGAATAAAAGACATCATATAAAGATAATAAATTGTCTTGATACAATATGTTGGGTGGAGATAAATCCACTACCAACAAGTAAAGAAAAAATACATAAGAAAAGATATGAATTTGGCGAGCGAAGCGAAGACGATCCAAATGCAATCATCCTCGAAGAAATAACGATGATCACGACTAGAGCTAAAGCACCTGTGAAAGACAAGAGCATACACCTGGAAGGATAACCAGGTCCTCAGAGGGACGTAACAAGACACATAATAGCATGCCATATAAACTGAATAAATACTGCTCAAATAAATAAGTCAATTGAATTATAACATGGTCCAATACATACCTATTGAACGAGCGTACCATCCCCCCAACCAAACAAGGACAGGAGATGGTAAACTAATTCACGGTGACGTATCTTTCCATGCTAAGAATCCAATATGGTAACCGGACCACAACAAGGTTCAATACCTTCTCATCGAAGTAGTAAGTCACACCTACAACCAAACAAGGACAAGATGTGACAAACTAATTCGCGACAAGTTATTGTTCCAAGCCACGGTCAGATACAAGTACCCAAACCAAAAGTACTCGTACCTAACGGATAAAGGTAGATTACCGTTCTAAGTGAAATGTAGTTAAGAACAATCTTTCCTACGCATGGGCCCTGGCTAAATAGGATCGGCATAGTCCCCCCTTGGGGCACTAGAGGCCAAATCAATAAGAGCAAGACGTTCCACAGAATTGTCGGTGGCCGTCAGTAATCATGGGTCATCAACCCCGTATCTCCAGCGGAGAGTCCGGGTCACAAGGGAAGTGCATCGAAGCCAATACGCTAAGGAATTGTCCTCCCCGCCCAATGCCTACTGTGTTGTATCCACAACATAAACCACTATAACCGCTAAGTCAAACTAAGCGTGCAACCTCTATTAGTGGTTATTCCTATCGCACGGCTTGTACGTACTGGTGGCCAGCCAATCACGCACTTTCGTGTCCTACATGTGACACACAACTTCGTATTACAACGTGTCAAGGCCAATAAATGCAACACACAAGGTGGTCCCTTAAATCTAGGTTTAATGTGAGAAAAATAATACATAGCAGAAAATATAAGTGAACAGTAAGTTCTAACCGGTTATGCCATGTATCACAGTTTATTTTGCATAAAGAAAATAAATAATACATAAAATATGAGCTAAAATAAATAAACAGCAAATGGCAAGGTGTCTTGCCAGGTAGTACGCCTGGTGTGCTGCGATGATCAAGCTGTCATGAACCATGACTTCGGTGCAACAACTGTACATGGTAACCTCTGGTGGTGATACGGACAGTTCCATTGGGTCCAGAAGGATCAAATTGGTTAGGGTCAATAGGTGGTAGGAAGGAATTGGCAAATGAATAGGAAGATTGGGATTAGTCATGGACACGAGGAAAATTGAAAGAAATTTGATAAATAATATAATCCTTGAAAAATATATTTCTATAACTCCAAAATATTTATACGTTGTTATAGGAAAAATTCATTTTAGGAAAAAAAAAACTATAACTTAGTTAGTAAAAATATTTTATATAATTAATTGAAAATATATACGATAATTCAGAAGCTGAACATATTTTTAGGTTAAATACAAAAATACGGAGAATCATAATTTTGGCTAAACATAACTCTCTTATATATGTATTAATAACTTTACAGAATCTAAAAATATTTTAACTGAAAATCCAGTACGGTTAAGCTAAAAAATTTAGGTCAAAATGCTATATTAAAAATAGGTAAAAATTATGTAAATTTTATTTTAAAATTCTAGAACAAGTTTTGATAATCAATGTGGGGTCATGCCCAGTAATATATATTTTGCCATTCATGTATATCAAAAGAATAATCCTAAATAATGATAATTTAATATATACTAAATAAAGAAGACAATAAATAATAATAATAATAATAATAATAATAATCATGATAATAATAATAATAATAATAATAATAATAATGGTTAAGATAATAATAATGATAATAATAATATCCTTAGTAATAATAATAATCAAAGAAGTAAATAAAATAAAATAGGAGATAATAAAAAATAAGATAAGAGATAGCTGTGGTTCCTCCTTCGAGGAGAACCACTTCTCTTGTCAGCAAAAATCAAAAGCAAAGCATTTTGGGAGAGGAGAGCTGAGTACAGAGAAGAGTGAGGAGAAGAAAAAAAAGAAAAGGGCAGAGGAGTGAGAGAGAGGCTAGAAAGAGAGGGCGGTGAGAGAGCGGGAGATGCGGCGGTGAGGGGTCGGCACGGCTGTGGCGGATGGTCGCAGGCGGGAGCGGAGCTGCGCACGGGGTGCGGCGTTCCGCGGGGTCTCGCCATGGGATTCCCGGTGACATGCGGCGGCGCGCTCGCTCTCGCGCGACGGAGGTTTGGTCGGGAGAAGCGGAGGAATAGGCAAAGGGGGCCGGAGAAGGTGCAGAGTCGGGGCAGCTACGGCGGCGGTCGGGGGTCGCCACGACGGCCGGAGGCTCAGGCGGTCGGGGTGCACTGGACGGAGTGCACGAGGAGAAAGGACTGAAGGAAGTGGCCGTGCGAGAAATTCGCAGCGCCGCGGAAGGCAGACGCCAGGGGTCATGCCGGAAGTCCGACGGTAGTGATCTTGCCGTGGCGGGCTGGTGGCGATGGTCAGCGTTAAGGTAAGGGTTTTCATAGATGATGCTCGGGTGTGTGTGTTTTGGTAATGGTGGCTGGTCGTCGCGGCCAGGCGGTGGACCAATCGGGGTAAGTGGTAGAAAAATCTGGTGGCGGTGATCTTGGCGGTGGTGGTGAGTTTGCTTATTTGTTTTATTTTGGGGAAATTTTGGGTGGAGATGACGGTCACGGCAGGATGGCCAGATTAGGCAGTGGTGGTGGGTTCTGTTGATGGAGTGAGGGTGGTCCTTTGGTGATGGCGGCCACGGTAGATGGCGAGACAAAGTTGGAGGGTTTGGCTCTGGTCGGAACAGAAGGCCAGGGTGGCCTGGGGTGGTGGTGGTAGTCGCATTGGAGGTCCCTGGCTGGGGGTTGCTGCGACTGGGACGGGGATGGTAATGCCAGAGTCGGGTAGTCAGGGAGGAGTTGGACTTGGTGGGTGAGGGTTGTGGTCGACGAAGGCTGGGGTCCAGGGTCGGGTACGGTGGGAGACAAAATCAACAAAGACTAGGCTAGGGCTGAGATTAGGAATTTGTTGGTCTCGGGGGATGTGTCCGACACGAAGAAGAAAATAATGTAGATGTATAATGATAATGTATTGGAGTTGGACACCGACACGATGCACAGCATGTTTGGTTGTGAAATTTGGAATTTGTGGAGTAATAATGGAGGAGTACCTGTCTATTTATAGGATGTGGGAATTCCCAATTGGATAAGATTAGGAGTAGTTTTAAACCCAAAATAGATAATTCACAACTTAGTTTAAGATCAATCAAATCCAAATACGAATCCAAATCCAATTTAAATCTAATTAAATCAAATTAAATTTTTAGTTTAAAATCGAATAGGATAAATCAAATTCAAATACCTAACTATTTAAATAAATCCAACATTTCAAATCAAGATTTAAATCTCCACAATAATTTCGAAATATATTTTCCAAAAATATTAATAATAATAATTTCGAAAATTACATTAATATTTTTAAATATATTTTTGAATAATAAATTATTAGTATTAATAAATCTCGAAAATTATATTTTTATTTAAAAGAAACTAGCAAAATATTTACGAAATATATGTATGCACGAATGATATTATTTATTCTAAATAAAAGGCCTTTCATAAATAAAATCATAAATTTAGTAATCTTGATAGCTAAATTAAACTATAAAAATAAGAAAAATATTTTTCTAAAAATATGTACGCTCGCAAATATTCGCACTCGTCGAGCAATTACGAAAAATAAAACGTCGTGCGCGACGTACAATACGACTACGCGACGTACAATACAAAATTTTAAATCGGTACCAAATTTAATAATAAAAAAATAGTAGAAATTTAGGGGTTTTACAGGGATCAATGGCTCTCCTATCATCAAGTCAAATCAAGGGTCCGTAAATTCTAGGTTACACACTAGTCTAAGTCATGCATCCTAGTTAGCTCTAACTAACCATGACTAACTAATACTAACCATGACTAACTAAGACTAATCTAGGCTAGGTCCAATCTAGGTTAGGGCTAATCATAACATATGGCAACTAATTATATAATTATTAAACCACACCATTCCAATAAATATATTAATTTTAAATAAATTCAAAATGACAAAAATACCCTCAAACTAGTAATGTGGTAGTGACAAATCTACCCTCCTTAAAAGAATTTTGTCCTTGAAATTAAAAGGCGAAACTAAACTGATGAGAAGGATAGACAATCATACCTCAAGGTCCAAAAAGATAAGGGTATCGCTCGTGCATCTCATCCTCCCGCTCCCAGGTAGACTCTCCTGAAGAATAATGCCTCCATGCGACGCGAACCAAGGGTATCACCTGGTTTCTCAGTACCTTCTCTCGACGATCCAGAATCTCCACTGGCTGCTCTGGCTAACTGAGAGTAGGTCCCACCTCAATCTTCGAGTGATCGAGTACATGGCTAGGGTCAGCCACGTACCGTCTCAACTGTGATACATAGAATACGTTGTAGACAACCACTAGTACAGGTACCAAGTCTAGCCTGTATGCTACGTCACCGACTCTTCCGCTGATCACGAAAGGTCCGAAGAAGTGCAGGCTAAGCTTCCCACCTCCACCAAAATGTATAGTACCACGAGTCGGAGATATCCGCAAAAAAACCATATCTCCGACCTAAACACAAACAAGGTCTCATGTTACTAAATAAGCAAACATGATCAAACAAACAAAACAAAGAAACAACCTACTTCTAATCCTATCTCTAATCTGTACGTCAAACTGCAATGGCCTCCGGTGGCTATCGGCCCAGTGCCGATGTCTGTCCAGCGCCACGCAAAGTCTGTCCCTGATGAGCTTCACCTTCTCGGCTGCGTCAACAACCATCTCCGGTCCAAGTAAAGCTCGCTCGCCAATATCATCCCAAGATAAGGGTGTACGACACCTATGTCCGTACAGAGCCTCGAAAGGTGACATCTCAATGCTGGTCTGGAAACTGTTGTTGTAAATAAACTCTACCAAATATAGGTGATTCTCCCAAGAACCTCCAAAGTCCAAGACGCACGTCCGCAGCATATCCTCGAGCGTCTGAATAGTCCTTTCTGACTGTCCGTCCTTCTGGGGGTGGTATGCAGTACTAAACTTGAGTTGAGTGCGTAAGATGTAGGACCGATTATAGGAACGAGTTGTAAAGCACAATACTCTAGAGGAGGGATGAATAGAGTAGGCAACAGAAATTAACTATTTAAAATTGTTAGTAACAAGTTCGCAAATAATATATCACAGATATGTAAATAAAAAGTAGAGAGTAGAGAGCAAACGCAAACACAATGATGTATACTAGTTTCCCTCTTTTGAGGACTAGTCCAGTCGGAAGAACTCTATCTTCCAGTTGAATCCACTATGGAAAATCACCACAAGTTTTCATCCGAAGTTTTTACTACTTCTACAACGCGAGCTTTGATCTGAAGTACTCGACCAACTTCAATTGTGAAGTATCTACCTTCAATCAAGCCTCTGATTACAACCGGTCTTGAAACTTCTAGACCGTACCGTACTGGCAAATCGACTAGAGGATTGTAACTGGCTTAGGATTTGAAAATAAATAGCACAGAACATTTTGGAAGAAGTAGTAGGCTTATAGAGAAGAGATATGAAAGTGAATTGGTGTATGAGTAGTGAATTGAAATGATCGAAATCATTCTCTATTTATAGTTTTTCTAAAGACAGAATTCTGACAGAATTCGGGCAAAATTTGGACAGAACTCTATGAGAAAATCTCGTTGGGATCCGTAACTGCAGGAAGACCAAGTTCAAAAAGCAACGTTCACTAACTGAACTCTGGCCGAATTCGGGCTGAGTTCTGCTAGGGTTCTATTAGGGTTTTGCAAATTAGTTTTTGGGCTTTTTGAAAAGTCAGGCAATTTAGGAAGTGGTTTGGGCTTTTGTAAGTGGGCTTTGTTTTCAAAATGAAAGGGTATTTTGAAAATATTTCTTGGGTCGCCTATTTGCCAGTACGATGCAGTGTACATCATATTTTTAGACTCAATAAAGATGAAAATACATTGATAAAATAGGAAAACTAAGAGCCATTTGATGACGCCTTTCTTCAAATATTTGAGCAGACTTGAAGACGTCTTTTTCCTTGACGGCAATCATCCAATGATAAATAGATCTGGAAATCTGAATACCTTTCGGGGGCTTCGCCCTCGAATCCCTTACGGGGGGCGCTGCCCCCTCGACCCCTGTCCGCTGACCAGGCAGCGAAACCCCCGATACGAGGCCCCAGATAGGTCGTTAAGCGGTTCAGAGAAAACTTCTTGTATAACGCCGTCTTTGGCCCATCTATAATTCTCTATTGCATGCGTCCTGGTTTGACAAAGCTTGATTATGCTTACTGCATGTCTATAAGAACATGTTAGACGAGGAAAACTATAAGCATATCAATAAGATATAAAGAACATTTAGGACAATGCTAACATTAGGACAATGCTATGTTTAAGTAGCAACATGATAGTAGCAACATAATAGTGATTACATGTTTTTTAGTGATGTTATTATGTTAAACTTAATTGATTTGCCATATTCAAAAACATAATATAATCATTGGGCTAACACAAGCTCGTTTGCAGACTCCTCCAGAAATGAAAAGTAAAGCGACTATCCGGATCCAAGACAATACTGACCGGAACCCCATGAATCCTGACTATCTGTCGTATGTACATCTCTGCAAGCCTCTCTGCAGATGTACCAACCTTGAATGGCAAGAAGTAGGCAAATTTGGTCAACCTGTCAACGATGACCCAAATTGCGTCTTTTCCTCCTGATATATGTGGCAATCCAGATACAAAATCCATAGTGATATGCTCCCACTTCCACTCTGGATTGGGCAATGGCTACAATAATCCTTTGGGCCTCTGCCTCTCTGCCTTGACCTGCTGACAGACCAAGCACCTAGCTACGAAGCAAGCTATCTCCTGCTTCTTTTCGTACCACCAAACATGGTTTCTCAAATCTCGGTACATCTTGTTGGCATCAGGATGTATAGAGTACTGAGATCTTTGGGCCTCATACATGACCTGCTACCTGAGCTCTCCACTAGGCACACATAACCTAGAACCGTGCCTCAAGGCAAACTCGTAATCCACTAGCCCTGTTCGAACCTGCTATCGGAGATACCGCAGAGCAACATCCTCGAACTGCGTCGACTTGATCCTCTCCACCAAGTCTGACTGAATCTGTTGGCCCCACATATGCATCTCAACTCTGGGCACAATAAACTCAATTACCAGGCTCTCCAAATCAGCAAGTAAGTGACGGTCCATAGTCAAACACATGGTTGTCGGATACCTACTCAAGGCATCGGCAACCACGTTGGCCTTCCATGGGTGATACTGAAGTGAGATGTCG
Source organism: Iris pallida (assembly GCA_029216955.1). Lineage (NCBI taxonomy): Eukaryota > Viridiplantae > Streptophyta > Magnoliopsida > Asparagales > Iridaceae > Iris > Iris pallida. The sequence continues at coordinate 16,929,022 of JANAVB010012999.1, read as the reverse complement.
AAGTCCTTCATCAGCTTTAACCATCTGCGCTGCCTCATGTTAAGCTCCATATTTGTAAACACATACTTCAAGCTCTTGTGATCTGTGAAGATCTCCACCCTCTTTCCATACAAGTAGTGCTTCCACAACTTCAAAGCAAAAATCACTGCTGCCAGCTCCAGGTCGTGGGTAGGGTAGTTCTTCTTATGGGGATGTAACTGCCTGGAAGCATAGGCAATCACCTTCCCATACTGCAGTAAGACACAACCAAACCCCTTCCCTGAAGTGTCACTATAGATAGTGAATCCTCCTGAACCTGAAGGTAATGTCAGAATTGGAGCTATCGTAAGCCGCTTCTTCAACTCGTCAAAAGCAGCCTGACACTCCTCTGACCAAACATACTCAGCATCCTTCCGGGTCAGCCGAGTCAACGGCTCTGCAATCCGGGAGAAATCCTCCACGAATCTCCTATAATATCCTGCCAGCCCTAAGAAGCTCCTGATCTCTGCCACTGAAGTCGGATCTGCCCAAGCCTCAACTACTGTGATCTTCTTTGGGTCCACTGAGATTCCATCTCCAATCACCATATGACCTAAGAAGTCAACTCTGTCCAGGAAGAACTCTCACTTCGAGAGCTTGCCATACAGCCTCTCCCTCCTGAGTGTCTCCAGAACCACTCTCAAGTGCTCATCGTGCTCCTCCTCAGTCTTCGAATACACCAGGATATCATCAATGAACACCACCACGAACTTGTCAAAGTACTGCTGGAACACCTTGTTCATTAAGTTCATAAATACTGTCGGGGCGTTGGTCAGCCCAAACGGCATAACCAAGAACTCAAACTGTCCGTACCGCGTCCTGAAAGCGGTCTTCGGAATATCCTCCCTCTTTACCTTCACTTGGTGATAGCCTGACCTCAAATCGATCTTGGAGAAAACCTGAGCTCCGTTCAACTAATCAAAGAGATCATCGATCCGCGGCAGTGGGTATCTGTTCTTGATCGTCAAGTTATTGAGTGCCCTGTAATCGATACACATCCATACCGACCCATCCTTCTTGGGTATAAAAAGTACCGGTGCACCCCAAGGTGAAGAACTCGATCGGATGAAGCCCTTGTCCTGCAGCTCATCTACCTACTTCTTCAGCTCCACCAACTCACTATTGTTCACTCGATAGACATGTTGAGAAATCGGTTCCGTGCCGAAAACCAAGTCTACCGAGAACTCTACATCCCTATCCGGTGGAAGCCCTGGCAACTCCTCCGGGAAGATGTCCATGAACTCTAAAATCAAAGGATGTGGAGCCACCTGCTCCTCAACTGAAGCTCCGTAGAAAAGTTTGTCGTCATGTTCTGTTTGTCGTTGGATGTACTCGAACTCTGGCTCTCCTAGCACCCCAAACAGAACTCTACCCCTTCGATAATCTATGCTGGCGTGGTGCTAGCTCAACCAATCCATACCTAATATGATATCGTAGTTCGGAAGTGGCATTACGAGCAGGCTCACCTCTAACTCTTGGCCTCCTAAAATGACACTCCGCCCTCTGCAAACATCACTCACGAGGATAACACCACCCTCGGTCGTGATCTTGCAGGTTCTAGGCAATGATTCAGATACTAGGCAGTGTCTAATAGCAAATGATACTGATACAAAACTGTGGGAAGCTACGGGATCAAATAGTGCAAAAGCTTGGATGGAGTCGAGAAGAACCGAACCTACAATCAACTCCCCGATGGCCTATGCATCCTCGGTCGCCATGACGAAAGCTCGTCCCTGCTGGCCACCCCTGGTCTGCTGCTGGTGCTATACAAACCGCTGTTGCTGAGTCGACAACGGTCCCTTCTACGGTCCCCCACAGACTTGGCTCTGGCTCCCTGAGCTGTCCTGCCCGTAAAGAGGGAACAGTCCCTCAAATGATGCTCTGACGATCCACAGAGAAGACACTTTCCCAGCCTCTTCCTACACTCAGTCCATCCATGTCCCGGCTTCTTACAGAAGGTACAACTGATAGTCTGCTACCTCGGGGCCTGCTGCTGTTGCCTCGGCTGTTGATGCTGCACTGGCTGATGCCTCGGTTGCTAAAACTGCTGCGGCTGGAACCTCTGCTGCTGGTGGTGCTGCCGCTGAAAGTGCAGCCTCTTGGCCGGTCCTCCACTACCACTAGCTCCCTGGATGTCTCGTCCCCTCTTGAGCCTAAGCTCAAGATCATCCTCTGCGGCTAAAGCATACACCAAGATCTCCTCAAAGGTAGCGCTGCGAGCACTATTGGTATAGGACTTAACCTCCTTTACCAACCCCTTTCTGAACCTCCGAACCTTCGTCGCCTCGGACAACCCCTCGACAAATCTGCCCAGATGGCAGAACTCCCCTGTATACTCCTCCACGGACTGGCTGCCCTGGACTATGGCCTCGAACTGAGTCTCGAGGGCTCCTAGCGCTGCATCCGGGAAAACTTCTCCTTGAACAACTTCTTGAATACTGCCCAAGTCTGCCCTGGAGTACCAACTCTCGGGTCGATCTGGTACCAAGTGCGGGCCAGATCCTGCATCATGCTGGCCGCTGCCTCTGTAACTCCCCAGAACCAGAATACTGGAGAGCGGGAGAATACATAGCCAGCTACGTATATTGAAGTAAAATCCACCTCGATGTATGGTCACGACTGTCTAGATACATGAGGGTTTAACTACAAGCCATCAGTCTCCTATGGTCATGAACAAGCCTATTGTCTCAATCACAAGCAAGCAATAACAGTCACAAGATGTCAGAACACCAAATGTACAATAGTAAGGCGTCCCATACATTACATATTCAGATGATCATGAAGCTAGTCGTACAAAATATCAAGACTAGAAAGAGTTTCAGTCGTACATGATCAACCCTAGGATTTGTCAATCATGTTACAGCCCGAAGACAGACAGCAAAGAAAGGTACAATACAAGCTAACACGTGCTCGTCGGTTAAATGACTCAAAGAATAATTTTACAATAAAGTGGGAGGAAAAAAACATACTCGTTGCCAGGGTTACGCCTGGTGGTCACCATCTGGCTGGAAGACAGATAGATCCTCTGGAGTTGCTCCGATATCTGGCCACACAAAACCAGCTGGATCTGACCCCAGAAAGAGCAAGTGCCAGAAATGGGGCTTCACTTAGGAACTAAAACCAGCATATCAGAAAAGATAATAAGGTACTGATAATAACAGGAATAACAATAATAAATTGAGTACGAGAAAACCATTCAAGTAGCCAGGTTACAACTCTTAAACCAAATAAGGACCGGAGTTGCAACCCTTCCCCTGAATAGAAACCCGTCTCAAATACTGTTGATAAGTAGTAAAAAAATAAACGAAGAGAGGACACAGAACTGCTCCGGAAGCCAGGTTATAACCCTTAAACCAAACAAGGACCGGAGTTGTAACCCTTCGCCTGAACAGAAGTGAACCCCTGATCTTTATTGCTAAGGCAAACATAGGTACCATATTATTGAAGTAAGACAAAACATAATGAGCATGACATGGGGTGCAATATGACAATAAACGAAGAGAGGATGCAGAACTGCTCCGAAAGCCAGGTTACAACCCTTAAACCAAACAAGGACCGGGGTTGTAACCCTTCGCCTGAACAGAACTGGTCCCCTGATCATCATTGTTAAGGCAAGCATAAGTAGTCATGTCATGTCGCAGTCTTGTACAGGATCAAGACAAGACTAAGCTGTGCTATACTCCATCCAATCAATCGGCCAAACAATGAGTATGACTTGATACTTTAACTAACTAGGGTTATAACAGGCCTAATTACTAGTAAATGTAATGAGATTATCCCAACAGCCACAAGCCCTACAGACCATCCAGGTTATCCAGGTCGATTATCCGTTTATAAAGAGTGCACCACATGACTGTATGCTGGAAATGTGCCCTACTCATCGGTAGGCTATATGTCCACTTAGTGCGCCCAGATAACGGGATTTCCTGTAGCTGGAAAATCTTTCCATGACTACTAGAATTTGTAGTTATTAGCCTTAGTCCATTTCAGTAGGTACCCCTGACCGTGGTATTCAGAGATCCCTATCCTAGGCATGATGCAAGACAATACTGGTTTATTTGTACAAACACAATCATCCACGGTGTCTAGGTCATTCATACTTTTCATGTCAGGATAGCTGTCGTAACAGTATATCGGAAACATCATGTCAGGTTTACTTGTCAAGAGTGTGCCACGGCGGGCCACTATCGTGTTCTTGGAACATATTAGAACTTACATGGCACGAGCATAAATATGACATCTCAATATAACAATAATATTACTAATAATAATATAATAATAATAAAAGTGAACGAGACTGGAAGGAGCCAGGGAATTGAGTTCATTCGGCCAGGGGACTTGGGTTCAATGCGGTGCAGGGCACGTGGCCCAAGCGGCCAGTAAAGGGGAGCGCACAAGGAAGAGAAGGGCCTCATACGGCTGGGAACGACTGGGGGCATATGCAGCTCAGGGAATGGGGTTCTCATGCGGTTGGGAAAGAAAGAGATTTCATGCGGCTCAGGGGATTCTAGTCCATACGACTGAGGGAAAAAGGAATTCATGCGGCTGAATGACTCATGCGGTTGGGAGAGCGGGCTTATGCGGCTGGGTGGAGGCAAGCTTATGCGGCAGAAATTAATGCGGCCTATGCGGCTAAGAGTACAGGGCTTATGTGGCTGAAGAGTCGAGTCTTATGCGGCTGGAGGGAATCTCTTGCATATGCGGCTGCGGGTGTTTAAGTTCATGCGACTGGATTTGCTGAGGCCACATACGACTGGAAAAAGAATGAGTATATACGGCTGAGCTCAAGTGGGGTCCCATGCGGCTGAGCAAGAGACGGGTCTTTATGCGGCCAAGAAGGACGAGTCATAGGTGGCTAATTGGGCTTGGAGTTCATGCGGCTGCATTTGTCATGCGGCCGGAAGGCTTGCTGCATGAAATTTCATGAGGTCAAGTTCTGCCATGCGGCTAAGGAGTTCATGCGGCTCAGCACTGTTCTTCTTCTCCACTTGCCCAAGAAGAAGAACCATGGAGTGCATGGTTTCAAGGCTCATAAATCCTTCATCCGAAGTCAAAATCCAGACTTCCATAGGTCAAAATAGGGCAGAATCGAATACTCTACAACATAGAACCATCAAAACTTAGGAATAACAATGTTAAATAGATCAAAACCCTAATAAAACCAAAAATACAATAATTTAGAACTACAAAAATTTAACCATGGAAATTAGAAATGCTAAATATTAAAGTGCCATTGAATCTCAGGAGGAAGAGAATGGAACAATAAAGACTGAGCTCCTCCATGATGCAAGCTGCACTTGCCTAAGCTATCTTCCCTGGTAGGTGGAAAAGTAATGGTAGAGAAGAAGAAGTAAATGAAGAAGAATTAATGAGGAGAGAGAAGGGAGTGGGGGTTAATAAATGGTGAGGGTGGTAGTAGGTAAGGGTTCTCCCCTTGGTTCATGATGAACCAATAAGCAACCCAAGCCGAACCAAGCCAACCCAAACAAGCCGAACCAAGCCAGAAAATATACAATACGAGTCAAGAATACGTACACGTACACCAAGATACGTAATACGAACTATAGGTATTACAGTCTCAATCTGAATCCTCACCGAAATTTCAGCCAATCTGAATATCTCCTCCATGTGCTCTATCCACTCATCAGCATACAGAATGCCCTCTGTACCTCAAAAATCCCCCGGGTACATTTTCTGAAAGTCCTGGATGCCCTTCTTCCTCTGTTGGTGCGGCTGCTGAACGGCCGTTGGCTAAGCTGCTGCTCTCTCCACTATAGTCAGGGCCAGATCAATGCCCCGATTAAACTCTGTTTTCTGCCTCTGCTGCTGGGCCTACTGGGCCTCCATGAACTGCTGAAAGAACAAGAACAGCTAAACTATGTCAACTGTCTCCGAAGGTGGCTGCCGCTGTTGGAGTACCTCCAGAATCATCGGACTCGGCCAGTGACCTACTGATGGAGGGGCTCCTCCGAACGCAGCTGAAATGCCTACCCCAGCTGGCATAACTAGGGCTGCGGTACCAGAGGCTGGTTGCGGAGGATGAGAGGTGGCAGACCTCTTATCTGTATCCCCCTAGCCTGGGCGATGTGATCTCGTCTCAACCATTCTGGAGACAGATCAAAAGAAACAATTGCTGAGAATGAGTCAAAATAGCAAGAGAGGACAGTTAATTCAAAGGAAAATAATAAGCAGCAAAATATAGATATATGGAATCTGATAAAGTGTTTTTTCTAATGTAATTGAGTACCTTCAAAAATATTCTAATCCCACTGCAGGCTGCAGTGATACTCTAGTTCGAATATCATTGCTTTTATAAACTAGGCCTGCATGGGCTACTACTAAAAATGTGTCATGACCCGCACCCTAGAGTAAGGGCACGATACGTGGGTACGTCCAGCCGACGCCGCAGTATCGGCGGTAGAACGCTGTCCTAAGTCATATACATTTAACAGTTATAAGGTACCTGTACAGTTTATACACTCCGAATGGAGGTAACATAATAAAGTACAGCTTAATCACAACTATGAAAGAAAATACGGTAAGATAGAATAGATAAAACACAGAATCCACAGATGATAAATACAATAGAGAGATAGCTGAAAGTCTAAGATAAATATCTCCACATATCCAGAATACAGACTCCAAATAAATACAAGTGTATCTGACAAAAAATGAAGATAAATAGAACTAGCCTATAACTAGCCTAGTCTATAGGGGTAGTGTCATCAGCAAGTGCTGGGTCCTCTTGAGGGTCCAGCTCGTATGTGTCGTCTAGGCCTGCTCCATAATAGGTGGGATACAGCTCCTCAAAATCATCTGTAATATTTCAATAGGTCTAGTCAGGTCTGGAGCATGTACAGTATATCTCACGCAGTTTATATCATAACATGAATAAAATACAGGCAATAGAGTAAGATACATAAAATGCTGAAGAGTATACATGAGTAAAATAGAAGACTGTAATAAAATATCTACTATAAGTAAAGAGCTACAGTGAACTAGTGATTTAGAGTACAAGCTAGACATGTGAACGGCTTGATAATAAACATGAGAGGTTGTACATGGCTACACTACTTTGGAAATTGTCCACATAACTATTTATACTTCCCCGTATCCCAATCAATAAACAAGGATCCGTTCAAGTTATGTTATTGTACATGATTTCATATGGGGGCCCATAAATGGGTGTACATGAATACAAAAATGGGGGCTCCGTCAACATAAGAGTAGATTAATCACGAGAGTATACATGAATAGTGAAAGCACATAAATACATGATGAAAGTGAAATGCACATGACATGATGTATTTGATGCTTCCGAGGGGGATAACATAGTATGAGAAGATCCATATAGTACTAATCCGTGTTTCCATCGTGTCAGCATCAAGTAAAATAATCTAGAGCAAGAAAATACTCCTAGCAAGTATTAAACGGTCAGAGAATGTACTCGCCTGATATCCTGAATGTCTGAGTGAAATACTGCCTGAGGAGTGGTATCTGAATCCTAATCAGAACAGTACAAGTCACAACGTATCCAAACTAGTAAAATAAGCTACTATGATGCATTCTACATGATGTTGGGTCAATTCTAGACTAAAGTCATCCCTGGTAAACTTCAGTCAACTATCTAGTCAGAGCTAGGTCAACTCGGTTAACCTAGACCCAATCCAGTCTCACTAGTCCTAACCTTGTCTACCCTAGTAAAACCACATACCAATCCAAGGCTATACAAGCCACAAACACACAATACTACTAAGAACAAGTATGTATATAGGTACATATATGTATAGGTACATACACAAGGGTTTAGCCAGGCTTGTATAGGCTATAGGCCTATACTTGGATGGCCCTTAGAATACATCCATAGGAAAATGCTCATAAATATCATGTGAACGTAGATAGAGGTATTGCGAGGGCATGTATATGGGTGTATATGTAAATGTGTGTATGAATGAGTGAATATAGGCAGTGGGTGTGTTAGAATAGTATACAAGTGTCCATGAATTAAGAAGTGTACATGTGTGTGTGTATTACAACATTTTAGTATTCATCTAGGGAGGTTCAGAATTTCAGGATTAAGAGGGCAGGGCTACTAGTGTATAGGAGATACAATGTATGAGTGTGTCATTTTGTGTAATGTGTCTCAGGAAATTAAGAACAGTTTATACACATTCAGGTTTCAAAACATGGGTACACCAATCTCCATTGCAATTTCAGAGTTTACCAAAACATTGTGTCAACTGTATGAATCATGGTACATAAGTCTCAGTTAACCAGTTCAAGAGTGTGACAGTGTCCTGTGTGTGGAATGTGTATACATGTGATATCAAATTAGATAGGTATTCTTATCTCAGATTCATTTCAAGGACATTTCAATGAGCATTCAGTTTAGATATAGGAATGTAAACCACAATTCAGGCTTTTCCCAGGAACAGTGAAATGCTTAACTAGGTGTATGTGTGTCTGTGTTCATGAGAGTATAGAGGGTTAAATATCAGTCTACAATAGTGCCTATGTACTTGGAAATGTCAGTTTTGTGTGTGTTTAAGAAACAATCAGTGTACCTTTGTGTGTGTAATACACATGAGTGTGTGTATAGGTTAGCAATGAAACCATTCCAGATTTTATGTGAATTATTCAATGTGGTTTTCTAAAATTAACAATGAATTACAAATGAAAAATATCAGGAAACTTAGGTTTCAAGAGAGTGTATCAATTAATGAAATCCTAAACAACTGCCCATTCAAAATGCAATATAAAAACTAAACTCCCTGCCAAATATAACCCTTAGCACATAGGTTAAATCCCAGGTTGTATTTAGATGAGAGCATTCAATTTATCCCACAATCTACAGTTCAGTACATCAAATCCAGGAACAAAACAGTTTATATGTATCAGTTATTTGTGACCCCAAACCCAATATGCAGATTTTGAAATACTGAAATCTATGCTAAACACAAACCCTAACATATTTCCCATATATAAGAGCAACTGAAACATATTTAATTACATAATACCAATATCAATTTATGAATCAAAAATGAAAAACAGGGTGTTAACCGTATGGTACTCGACAGTATCAGAAAATAGGGATACATGGATTAGATTGCTAGAAACTTGATAAAATTACAAACAATAGGTTGGTAGTTAATGACAAACATATGTGCTAGTGTTATGGGTCTCTGTGTAGAAGATCCGGACATGAACCGTGTCCATTTGACCACAAACCCAACACACTGAACTGGGTTCAGACTGTAGTGAACCCGTGTCCAGTCCAAGTCGAGTTTCTCACTCGACATAAATACATTGGACATGAGGCCTTGGGGGTGTCGTATCAGACACTGCCCCTACCTCTGTGTCCAACTACACGTGTCAAAGTGCCCTAAAACAGTCGTACGAGCATAGCATAACAGCCCGGCTGCGCGCGTATGGGCGTGTCCACGAGCCCAAGGCGACACAAACAAGACACGAATCATGCTCAGTCACGAAGAAAGTGTTAAACCATATTAAAGTACAAATTCTAATTCAAATACAATTCGAAAACAGTAATAAAAAGCCCATTGTGGCAATTCATTGAACACAGCTACACGTAGGCTGATACGTGTCCGATACGGACACGTAAGGGATACGACTCTACACGAAATATATACCTACAGCTATGTGTTTGCCATGAAATATAAAAGAGAAGAACAATTTTATGAGAGGACTGGACTTTTACTTCACGTTACAAACTCACTTGTACAAAGAAAGCCTAGGGACGAAAACCTAGGTACAGTAATCTAAGTACAATTGTTTATTTTTGATTCTAGGTGGTGACGGTAGAGGCTCGGGAAAGCGACGACAGCTCTGCCTTACTCTTTGGACGATCGGACGTAGCCTTGGCTCCTGTGACGAGATGCTTGGCGTTGACGAAGAAATGCTCTTCTTGCTCTCCTCGTGTTGCTCTTCTGGCTGCTCTCTCTCTGGATTGATCTCTGTGTATTTTTCTCTCTGATTATTGGGGGAGCGTCCTCTTGAAAGGGAATGGCACCTTGCTATTTATAATAGTGAGGGGCATCATTAGGGTTTGCAATGACTGCCCATTCTTTAAGTGGCAGCGGCCTGGTAAATGATCAATCTGGGCCATTAATCTTGAGCGTGAAGGATCTGGGCTCTTAATGAGGATTATGCCATATTATGTCAGTAATTACTGTTGATTGCAATAAATCCCTATCATAATGATTTGCTGATGTCCGCAAATCTAAAATGAATCAATTTAATTCATTATCTTGCCAGGTGTCCCAAATTATTGGGATATGACACAAAATTTGATTGTCTTTAGGACACGTGTCCTATCATCATTATTGAGCCGCATGAGGAGCGTTCATATTTGGGGCACATGAAGGTCGTCATGACCGAGCCGCTTGAAAGATTTCATGACCGAGCCGTATGAATAGTCTCTATACTCGAACCGCATGAAGGTTGTTATGACTGAGCTGTATGAATATGTTCATGACCGAGCCGCATGGGGGTCTTCATGGCCGAGCCGCATGAGAGTCTTCGTGACTGAGCCGCATGGGTTTCTTCATGGCCGCGTGAACTGGTTTAGTCTGGCCGCATAAACTTGCCTCGAAGCTGCGAAGATTTTCTCCAGTTCCCTAGGAAGATAGTGCTCTTGTGTTAGTCATCGTGACTACTTTATGTCAGGGCTGTCAACTGTCAGCTGTCAGCCGTCAGAGCATTAATTGTGTTTAAATGATGCTGGGTACAACTGTTCTGAAAAGACACGTGGCTTCCCTCTACGGGTCGCATGGAGTCCACTCGAGCTGCCAACGTGTTTGAGCAGTATGGGACTCCTGAGCCGCATGCGGCTCCTTGGCCGCTTGGATCATTTTTTCTCTTCTTTTTAATGCTTCTATAAGACCCCCTTCAAAGTTTTCAATTTGCAAAATTGAAATACTTTGAATAAGAAGCATGGTTATGCCAGAGCCGCATGGATGTATTCTGCCCTAGCCGTATGGATTTGTCCAGCCGCATGATTACCTCAACCGCATAATTCTCTGAGCCGTATGGGCTATTTTGGCCGTATGAGCTTCTTGCCACGTCTTTCTGCCACGTGTGCAAATCTTTTGTAAATCTTCTGTATTTAATGCTCTTGATTTGCTGTCAGATTTTAAGAGCCATTTTTTGGGCTAGAATCCCAAGAGTCAGGCTATTATTCAGCCGTTTTGCCTCGATGACCGAAGAGTCGGTCGTCATGTTGCACACGGATCGAGGCGTTCCTTCTTTGTCTATAAATAGGAATACTCTCGTTCTGGGAAATCTTCTTTGCTCTCTTTGATCTTTCGCTGTTCTAACTCCTTTCTCTCCCAAGCATCTATGGCTCCCAAGAAGGTTGCTGTGTCGAAGGTTGCGAAGGGCAAGGCAGTCGCTTCTACGGCGACAGCGGCGACGAACGTGGCCATTCCTCCGCCGGCCGCTGTTTACTCTGTTCATCCCGACGTTCATCCACCTATTGCTGGTAAGGGCGTTGTCTTAGAACCCTAACTGCCATAGCTCTGCTGCATAATTTATGTATAAGCCGCATGTACAAGGTTCGTCGATATGACCGCATAAGCACTTCGCCCAGAGGGCCGCATGGGCTTGTCATACTCGATCTGAACCACATATATATTTTCGGTTTGGGCCGCATGAGCGTAGTTCACTTTTGAACCGCATAAGCTCATCTGCTTGTAGCCACATGAGTCTGTCTGTTCAGGGCCGTATGAGTCCGCGTGGACTTTGAACCGCATAGTCTCACCTGAATCCGAGACGCATCAGCGCCTAGGTTTGTCTGTTGAGTCCATGTGAACTTTGAACCGTATAGGCCCTTCTGAACCCAAAACCGCAGAAGCTTCATAAGCTCATCTGAACTTGATTTGTATAGACTCGTCTGACTCGGAGCCGCATAAGGCTATGATGAACCGAACCGCATGGACTCAAATGATCTTTCAAACGCTTCTTTATTTTGACTATCCTCTAATCTTGTTTCTTTTGTCTCTCTTTAGTGAATCTGCCAGTAAATCCTGTAGGGGAACTCCTAGTGGGCTCGAATCAGTTTGCCTTGGGCGTGCGTCTTGATGACTTAGTTAAGTACGTGCTGAATCAATTTCCTGCTAATGAGCCTTCGGGGAGGTTTAACGCCATCGAGAATCAGACCCTCCATTATCTCCGTGCCATGATGAATTCTGGGAAGTTGGATGGATCATACCTGAAGCCCTCATTCCTCTTCGGGGATGCTTTAATCATAAAGAATCCTCGAGTATTAGAGATCTCTGAGAACTGGGATTTTACTTTGGATGGGATGGCGATCCATATTCCTCTCATGGAGCGTCATTGTCCTCTGTCGTGGTTCAATATGGTATTATTGGACAGGACGATGGTGGGTACCTTAACTCCTACCCAATCAGGGATGTTGATGGGCGACATCCATTATAACCCGAACATTGGGTCAGCGTACGCGGGTAAGGATTCCGTCCGCCGGTACATGATGGGACTGGCCCCAGGTACTTTCATGAACGTATATGGTCCCAACTTCATATTCACTCAAGCTGATACATTCCTGAATCAGCTTATTCGCAAAAAATCTTATCCCGTTGGCAGACTGGCATTGTTGAACTGGATAAACCCCACTTCTACGTAGGCCCACTTGACCACTTGGGTTCTGCAGACCTACAGGATATTCCTGCGGGAGATGGTACTCTATCATGCCATCCGGGGTACCTGTCACGGGCTTCCTATTAATAAGCTATTGTTCGTGGCACTCCTGGAGATGTATAACTGGCAAACGGGGACGTTCTTCGCACCCGGAGGGGAGTTGGGGCTTGCTCTCCATGAGATGTATACTGTCTCCAAGCTTCCGTGGGGGGACGAGCCTTTCGAGGTGTACACCCCGTCGAACGAGGAATTCGAGGACCTGAACCGACGACTCCCAGGTTTTGTTACGGTGTACTAGAAGTTGCTATGCCATCATAGTGCTTGTCACCAGATGGCTATAAAAAAGGAGGATAGCCCAGAAGGGAACGCTCCCCACACCATATTCTGGGTCAATTATCTTTTTAAAGTTGGCCCTTCTTGCGAGGTTATTCCTCGAACCCCTCAAATCCAGGAAGAGATAAAGGACCTTATGTTGAGCGTCAAGAAGTCGCGATCAAATAGCGACAAATTCGGGAGTCAAACTGACTCTCTTAGCTATTTTTACTACGGTACCAGGCAGATGTCTGAAAAAGCGTTCCTGGCTGGATTTTTGATGATATGGCTACGGAACTGCGTAGTCTCGGAGGGGGGCAGGTTCTATCGAGAGGATCAGCCGCCACTTCATTCTCCCTGCCGTTAAGCTGGTATTTAGAGTTAGACTGGCTCTTCTCCCGGCTATGGTGTGTAGCATACACCATGGTCTTCGAACATTCTTGTCCAAGGTTATTGCCCGCAAGAAGACGCTGGACTTTGAGCGCATAGAGCTACCTTACCACTATTTGATGGGGTGGTTGTTGATGCACTACATGTCTTTGATGGGATCTGGAACAGCGGAAGATGCTACAAATGAAGACGCTTTCCTTTTCCAATGCCATCACCAACCTTGGGAAGACAGTACTATACTAGCTTGTCGGATGGCGCTGGCGAGGGTGGATGGGTGTGGCTTTTTCATGTCTGTTCCTTATTTTTTCGATGAGGAAGTGAGGGATGTACACCTTGATAGTACCGGACCTTCTCACTTTCTGTCTACGAAGATGCTCACCTAGTTGCGCAACATTCGCCACGTGCATCTGGTGTATCGCAACCGCGATAATGTGTACTTGGAGCCCTACCTGCCTAGTAGATTTTTCCGCCAATTTGGCTATAGTCAGTTATTCTTCGACTGTCCTAGCCCTTGCTTTGGCTTTGAAGGTAGCGTTCTTGATAGTGCCAGGGCGTGCAATTATTATGATGCTTATCATACTCGGGCCAGCTTCTTAGTCCCTGATAGTAAGACACCGAGGGAAATTTTGTACGTGGCTGCCTTGTATCATGTTATGGCTAACAAGCCTCCTGTCAATTTCGATCAGAGTACCAGTTTCATCGTGGGTACTGGTTTAGAGGAAAAGCCCAAGGGGGCTAAGGCTAGAAAGCAACTTGCGCTCCAGACTCCTCTCCCTGAATCAGAATCTTTCGAGATGGCTAAGGAGGATGACGATCATGATAGCGAAGACTCTCTTTCTTCTAGGGGTGAAGAAGTAGCGGATCAACCGCTTGCCACATCAGACGAACTGGCGGAGGATCCGTCGCTTGTTACATAAGAGAAAGTAGTAAGGGAAGGACAGCCTCCCGCTGTGCCTGGTCCCTCACGTAAACGAGTCAGACGTGAGTCTTCTAACGGCAGAAGGACCTTTTCTGTGAAAAGAGCCGCCGTTAGGTCTCGTAGGTTGCTTATTACCGAGAGGGGTGAAAATGCTGACGATGTTCCAGAGGTAAGACTATGTTAGAGCTATCTCCTTATTGTGGTTTTCTTTTTCTTGGAGATATGACCTAATCATTTTTTCTTTGTAGGCGTCTGACGAACCAGGCTCTCATGAAGCATCTGCTGCCCCTGGAGTTGATCCGGCCCTTGCTGCTTTGATTAGCGACATTTGTGCCGCGGTCCTTTCTGCGGGGGCTCTCTCTGCGGCGGCTGAGGACTCCCAAGTTGCTGAGGCCTCGGTCTGGGGTGACGAAGGTTTCCTCGGGCCTGTCTCCGAGATTGCTTAGTTTCAGCAAGGCGACGTCGATCTCGTCGCATCCCCTCCCGAGGGTGCCGAGGCGGAGGAGTCTATTATATTCGACTCGGAGGCTGCTGGTGAAGAGGTTACGGTGGCTGTAGGTGAACCTCAGCCTCCACACTCTTCCGCAGGTAAGATAAGCCAAATATTAACTAGTGAGGGGGCTTATTTGCACTATCAACATATCCTCCAAGTCAATTCGATTCATGATTGTCTTGGCCCTACAGGTCCTGACCCTTTACTTCCTACAACGGATGTTCTTGGGGAAGGCTCGGCCTGCTGCGATCTGGAGGAAAGGAGCATTTCCTCTCCTTCACTGACTCATATCGAGGGGCCTCCCGCCAGCTCCGGGCAGATAGGAGTGGAGCTTGTTCCGGGAGCGATGGTCTCCGTATCATCCTCTGCTGCTTATACGGCTTCGGAGATTGACTTCTCGGCCCTGCCGAACATTCAAGTTCTGCGGACTGCTGAAGGAGAGTTGGCCGCTGTTCATACGTCCTTCCATACGGAGTTTGTTTCCCTTGTGGCAGGAGCGGCAGATTCTGTTACGTCTTCTTCAGTGTTGCCACCTACACTCCTGTTGACGCCGGCTTCTTCGGAGGCTCTGGACGAGGTGTCTCAGAATGTGGTCGACAGCTTCTATCACCATTTAAAGAGGGGCATAGATGCTGCCGTAGAATGGGAAAACCATTTTTCTCTGTCCCTGCGATGCGCTCGGGGTCAGATTGAAACTTTGAAGGCTCTTCCTGGCGTGGTGTGGTTGGCTGCGCTCCTGAAGCCCAAGTTAGCAGAGGCTGATCAGCTCGTGACCCGATTGCTAGTGTTACGGCAGGCTGACTTGCCTGCTGTAATTGAACGGGAGCGGGGCTTCCTTATTGCCGCTCGGGATAGGATAAAGCTCGTTCGAGACACTGTCGGGCCAGCTGTGAAGGGGGACCTTGATGAGCTTTCTGCTTCGTATGACAGGCTGGGTCGTCGAAGTCAAGCTTGTAGGGCTTGGGAAGAGACTGCTTCTCGTGGAATAGCTGACACGAATGAGCGAATTCTCGCACTTCAGAGGGAATTAGCCTGCCTAGAGTCAGAGCTAAAGGTTGCTAGTACGGAATAGGAGTCAATCATTCGGGAGGCCGAGAAGGTTTTCCGATCTTCTGTTAACCTGGAGCGGGCTTTCAAGAAATTCGAGGACAACTGGCAAGCTCATGCTCATCTGGAGGATGCGGCGGTGCTGACCCAAGAGGCGGAGCGTCGAGCTAAACAGAGGTTCGAGCGGTCGGTTTCCTTGCTGACGGACCGTCTCACGGCATTATGTGCCCCGAAGCAGTGATCAGTTTTCTGTTTTTTTTGCTATTTTTTTTCTTTTTGTTTTTATTTTGTAAGGGATGTCATCCCAAATGATGTAGCACTTTGAATTTTGAATAAATGAGCATGTTTTAACACATCTTCTCTTTTTTGTACTCGTGGTGTTCGTGGAATTGGACCTACTGGGGGATTATTTGTGGACCTGTTACCCTGGGCGTACCTTGGTTTTAGGTATGAGTAACAAGTTTTGGAGAGGAATACCTAGAACAACTTCGCGATAAGACAACTATAGAAGTTTTTGGTATTCGAGAGAATGCCAGGGAGCAACTGGGCTCCCAGGCATGATAGGAAAGGGATGGGCGTATACTGGAGACCCAGTACAACATCTGTGGTCGACTGAGGATATTTGTGGTCATCAGAAGACGTTTGTGGGCTTATTATCTTTGGGCGTACTCAGATCGTTGGTACAGATAATAAGTCGAGGGAGGACCATCATACTTACTCAGAGGTAGTGAGGACATGGCCAGTATGGGGATTGCTTTACCGTGGGGTCTTCCTGCTCAGAGGTAGTGAGGACATGGCAGGAGTGGATTCAACGGAGGATATTTGTGGACCTACTATCCTTGGCGTACTCCGGTCGTTGGTACGGATAATAGGTCGAGGGGTAACCATCATACTTACTCAGAGGTGTAAGGACATGGCAAGCATGAATGGTTTCTTCGACAGAGCCTTTCCACTCAGAGGTCACGGGAACATGGCAGGAGTGGGCTCAATAAAGGATACATAGAACGACTCAGAGGTAGGAGGACGTGGAAGTTCTATGCGAGGGGGCTGTTTGTTTTTGGTGGAAGTGGAACAACTCAGAGGTAACATCGACATGGTTGTATAGGAATTTTGTGGATCTGTTACCCTTTTTGTGCATTGAGAATGTGGACAGTAGATTGGGTGAGTTCAGCGGTACCAGTGGGTATATAACTTCGGCAATCTAAAATTTTGTGGGTACGAGTTCAGCGGTACCAGTGGGTACCTGACTCATTGATCTGGAAAATGTGAGTATGAGTTCAGCGGTACCAGCGGGTACATGACTCGTATGATATATGATTGGAAAATGTGGGATTGAGTTCAGAGGTACCAGTGGGTACATGACTCGTATAATTGGAAAATATGGGAATGAGTTCAGAGCTACCAGCGGGTACATGACTCATATGATTGAAAAATGTGGGAATGAGTTCAGAGGTACCAGCGGGTACATGACTCTATGTATGGAACCAGAATGTAAGTTCAGTGGTACGGGAAGGTACATAACTCGACACTCTGAGATGTCTCGAGGATTTTGTTTCAGACATAATACTTCTTCAGGAACTTGCCGTTGATGGGCAACATGAGCAAGTCTCCATTTTGATTTGCGAGGCGGTAGGCGCCGTTGGAGAATACAGCTTCGATGATGAACATGCCTTCCCATTTTGGTTGGAATTTACCGGCAGTTTTTTGTCTCATAACCATCGGCCTCCGAACTGCCAGAACGAGATCGCCTACTTGCAATGTTCTGACCTTGACCTTCTTGTTGAAAGCTCCGGAGATTCTGGCCTGATATAGTTCGATTCGCTGTTGAGCTAACAGGCATTTCTCGTCTAGGGCCTCCAATTACTGTAGTCGGCGATGGTGGTTTTCGTCTGTCGTCAACTGATGTGTGAGGGCGACGCGGAGTGAGGGGATCTAAGTTTCTAACGGGAGGACTGCCTCACTCCCGTACACCAGGGAAAATGGTGTATTCCCGGTGGCTGTTTGAACTGTGGTACGATACGCCCATAAGCATTCGTCGAGCTTCTCGTTCCAGTCGCGCTTATTAGAGGACATGAATTTCTTGAATAGCTTGATTATGGTTTTGTTGAATGCTTTTGCTAACCCGTTGGCTGCTTGGTTGTAGGGTGTCGAAGCAATGTTCTGAATTCGGTGTTTATCGCAGAACCGATAAAATACGTGGCTTGCGAACTGTGTCCCATTATCGTGAATGATCCTTCGGGGCAGTCCAAAGCGGTAAATGACATGAGGCTTAAGGAAGCTGATCACATTTAAAGTTTTCACCTATGCCAATGGGATGGCTTCCGTCCATTTGGAGAAGTAATCGGTGATTGCGAGTATGAATCGGTGTCCTCTGGACGAAGGCAGGGTGATTAGGCCGACGATTTCCATACCCCATGCTTCGAATGGCCTGGAGGCCACAGTCGAATGTAGGAATTCAGATGGCTGGTGGATGAAGTCGGCGTAGATTTGGCAGGCTTTGCACTTTCGTGCATAACCTATTGCGTCTGCAACCATCGTGGGCCAGTAATAGCCCATTCGGCGAAGGCGCTCTTGTAGTTTCGGGCCAGGTTGATAGGCTCTGCAGACACCATCATGGGCTTCGCGTACGGGTTCCTTGGATTCTGTATTTGATAGACACCGAAGCAGTAAACCATCATAGGATCGGTGATACAGTATTTTCGTCTCCGTATCATAGAAAAATCTGAGAGAACGTCTTCTGATAGAAGTAGCTTCCTTCGGATTCTCTGGCAGGATGTCGTATACTACGAAGTCGATGAACGGCTGTCTCTAGTCTGGTGCTTCGTCGACTGAAAGGGCGGAGTAGCTTTCTATGCATCGAACGTTGTCCTTAGGACAGACCTGTTCACGGCCTATTATGTCGACCTGATGATGAGCGTAATTTAGCACAGCTAGGGAAGCGGCCAAACCAGCTAGGACATCAGCCTCAATGTTCTGGAGTCTGGGAACATGTTCTATGAAGAATCCTCCCAGAGATGAGATGATGTCGATTGCTATTTGATGATATGGGATCATGTCTTCGTGGCGGACCTCGTACGACCCACGAATCTGATTGACAATTAACTGCGAGTCGTCGTATGCTTCAAGATACTCTACCCCCAGTTCCTGTGCAAGCCGGAGGCCAATGACCAAGGCATTATACTCAGCCACATTATTTGAACAGGGCTCTGTGAGTGAGTAGGCCCGATTGATCACCAAGCCGGAGGGAGAAATTAGCACCACTCCAACCCCAGCGACGATGTTGCCTTTGGGTCCAGTTCTTGAAGTGCCGTAGAAGAACATTCGCCAGATGGTATCATGGGAGACTGCATTTGAACTGGTGACCTCGTCCGGTATTTCTTCATATACCCTAGTCGTCTCCGAACCTGGATGGGCTGCTAGAAAGTCTGTCAGAGCCTGGCCTTTAACAGCCTTTTGCGGGACGAAGATCATGTGGTATGGTGATAGTAATATCGCCCAGGTAGCAAGGCGAGAGCTGAGTGCCCCAGGTTTGGTCATGAGGACCCTGAGGGGATTGATCCGCGATATCACGTGGATGGTTTGTCCCGTGACGTAGTGTCGCGTCTTCTGGATGGCGAACACGAGAGCAAGGCATTCCTTCTCTACGGCCGTGTACCGGTATTCTGGCCCAATCATCTTTCGACTGAGGTAGTATATAGCTTGTTCGTGGCCCACATCTGTGCCAATAAAGCATCAAGGGAATATTCTATCGCCCGCACATAGAACAAGAATGGCTTCCCGGCAACAGGATCTACCAGGACTGGAGGGTTCGACAAATATTCTTTGATGCTGTCGAAAGCGCGCTGGCATTCCTTATGCCATACGAAAGAGACTCCCTTCTTTATGAGATGTGTGAATGGTTGACATCGTCCGGAGAGATTAGAGATGAATCTCCTGATGTAAGCTAGCCTACCTTGGAGGCCTCGGAGTTCGCAAAGATTTCTCGAGGGACCCATCTCCATGATTGCCTTTGTTTTCTCGGGGTCGATGTGAATGCCCTGAGAAGTAATGACGAAACCCAGGAATTTCCTGCTGGAGACTTCCAAGAATGATTTAGTAGTAAGTTGTGTGCTCGTATTAGGTCGAACACTGTCCTGAGATCTTGCAGATGATCTTCCTTCGAACAGCTTTTGACGGTGATATCGTCGACGTAGCATTCCACTGTCTTGCGCAAGTGGTCTCTAAAGATGATGCTCATAGCTCTCTGGTAAGTAGCGCCAGCATTACTTAAACCGAAAGACATAACGGTGTAGCAATATGTACCAATCGGTGTTCGGAATGATGTGTGCTTCTCGTCGTCAGGGAACATTTTAATCTGGTTGTATCCTGGGAAGCCATCCATGAAGGACATACTTTCGAAGCTGCAGGTGTTGTCGATCATAATATCTGTGATAGGGAGAAGGAATTCATCTTTAGGGAATGCCTCATTTAGATTCCGGAAGTCAATGCATATTCGGATCTTTTCGTTCTTTTTGAGAACTGGTACGATGTTGGCTACCCAGTCTGGTTGCTGCTCTTCGCGAATGAAGCCGCTGGCTATCAGTTTGTTGACCTCGACTCCAATAGCATTCATGACATCGGAGCAAAACCGTCGTTGCTGTTGCTTAACAGGTTTTGCATCAGGACGAATATTGAGTTTGTGGAGTGCAATCTCGGGGTCCAATCCTGGCATATCTTCATAGCTCCAGGCGAATACATCGATATACTCTTTGACGAGTTGGAGCAGCGACTCTCGCTCTTCATCTGTCAGACTCTGGCTGATAAAGATTGGTTTCAGGGAGGCTTTATCACCAAGATTAACTTGTATGACCTCATCCTCAGTGGGAGGTTCTCTTTGCTCGAAATGCTTTTCCCATTGTTCATCTAGCTGTTGGGCCCAGGGCTCTAGCTCGAGGATTTTTGGAATGTCTTTATCTTCTTCATAAGCGTCGGCGAATGCCATGTTGACTGACAGGACTTGTCTGAATACGTCTCCGATGCTGGTATCCGAGTCAGAAGTTGGTGACCTGGTCGAATGTGAATGCCAGTCACATTCTTCATCTGAACTTTCAGGGGTCGTCGTAGGTGTCACATACCCTAATCTACATCGAGTCTTGCTATAGTAGTCCCGTGGTTTGCCAGCCGGGACCGGGGGCTTCAAAGGTAATCGTCGTCCAGTACCGTAGTTCAAATAAGGTGTCGTTTCCAGATTATACCTCTATTTCTGCATGAGATATTTAGATTGGGGGCCATAAAGATACAGAGGTAGTCTCCCGGCATCCGATCCAAGGTCGACTTCTTCTACGGTGAAGGGATGCGGATCGTCCTTCCGGCCGAAGATGATTGGATGGTCCCCTCCCTCGATTATTCGGTAAGCGTCTTCTGCTGGAGTAAGCTAGATTATGGTGTAGACATTTGTCACCTGTGTGTGTAGGTGACTGCCTATACCGTGTTCTATAGCGTACATTGTACAAAGCTTATTAAGCTCGAGGTAGTTCAAAGATAGCCTTTTATTGATGAAGTAAGGTATCTTTTCTAGGGAGATTAGATCATTTGCGGAGGAAACATCAGTGTGGGCAGCCACATACTTGGCTAGCTCTGGTTCCTCTTCGGCTACGCCCTGTATAAATGAAGACCGAGAGGATGACCTGGAGAGCTTGATCGTCAGCGGTTCAGTTGATGGAGCTGAGCATGGAGTTGTTGGCAGACTAGCGACCCCCAGTTCGGTACTCGATATGGGGCGAGGAGTGGCTGGTTCGCTAAAAGTGTCAGACCTTGCATCGGGGTGACGACCCTTCTTGGGAAGGCGCATCGTCATCGGCTTGTCGGAGGGATTGAGCTTCTCCGTTTGTGGCTGGCCAGTTCTCGGCAGCCTGATTATCAGTGGCTCCGTTGTAGGTCTTGGCACTTGGCCAGACCTTGGCAGCCGAATTATAATCTGCTCTTCTTGTGCCGAGAGGCTGATTGCATCCTTACGCAGAGTGGCGGTAAGGGGCACAGACCTGCCCGGTTTGCGAACCTGGAGGTGGATCATCGGAGGCTCTTCTGATCCTGTGGCTGTCTCGGTACTAGCTTGTACATCTCCTTCACCAAGATGCTTCTTCGATTTTTCGTACAGCAGGAGTCTGAGTAGTAAGATTCGACCCCTTTGAAGGGATCGATATCAGCAAATTCCTTCCTCACGAAGCCGTGTTTGTCGACATATTTGAAGCGCTGGTGCAGCGTGGAAGGCACGATCATATAATCGTGTATCCACGGGCGCCCCAAGAGGATGTTGTAAGAAGTGTCTGCATCTATGACGTAGCAGGTGACTTCGGATTGGAGGTCGCCAATTTGATATTTCAGACGAATCTTCCCAATCGGGTAGCTCCTGCCCGAATTGAAACCATTGATGGCGGTGCTTATAGGCGTCAGGCGATGCATTAGGATACGAAGATGATGTAGCAGACCCTTCCGGATAATGCTTATGGAAGAGCCAGGATCAATGTGCATCCGATCCACCTTTACGTCGCCGATGTATCCAGTGTAGTATAGTGGGCGATCGTTCAGATTAGTTTTGATGAGCATGTCCTGCGGAGTGAAGACGATGTTGGGCAATGCTCCCGTGCAGGCGCTGTCTTGGCGATCTGCAGACGGGTTTTCTCCCGTGAGGTTGACTTGCCCCAGATATGCGTCGGCATTTTGGAGTGCATCGCTCAAAGTCGTACGAACATCCTTGGAGAGTCTCAGGAGCTCGTATAATGACAACTTGGCCGGTGTGTTAGCCAATTGTGCCAAGATGTCGAAGTTGTAGGGCCTCTCCGGCCCTTGGGCTGCCTCTTTTCGGAGGGATTTGTCGAAGCGAGTCTCCCTCGGCCTAGGCTTGTCGGTCGTCGAAGGCTGAGCCGGTCCCGGAGCATCAGTTGTAGTGGGTTGATGATCTTCAGCTGGATTGTCAACCACAGGTTGGGATTGCCCCAGACCGCGTGACGACGGCTGTAGCTTCTTCGATGTCTGCCGAGATTGTGCGGCAGGATCTAATTTTTCTATTCTTTTTCTTGCAGATAGAAGACGATATGGGCCGAGTCACTTTCGATACCAAGTCTGGATGGATCCACATGACCTTCCCTCGTGATGTGGTGAGGGGTACTAGACCAGCAGCCTGATCTCGGGGAGGTGGAAGATTAGCAATCTTCATTGTCGCCAGAGGGATGGCGACCACCCCGTCTTGAGTTTCCGTCGGAGGAAAGCTGCCGAATTTTACGGACACCATATTAGCTGCCACAGTTACCTCTTCAAAATCGATAGCCAGAGCGTTCGAATCGATGAGATTTTGGATGTACCATTTTAGCTGGTAGCAGTCGTGTGTAGCATGGTGGACGTAAGGATGATAATGGCAGTACTTTGGGTTCTCCATCTCTGTCGGCCGCGGTTCCCGTCTTGGTGGAAGAAGCTGAATTCTGTCCCCTTGTATAAGCATGTCCAAGATGGGCTTGACGTGACCGTCTTCGATGGAGTAAGTGATTTGCGGCCATTGTTTATCTGTCGGCTTTGGCTCAGGTTTCTGTGCCGTGTCGGCCACCATAGCGTGCTTTCCCCTGCTGTCCCAATTGTTGGAGGGGCTACCCCCATTATCGTTGTTGGGATGCTTGCCCTTGTTCTCTCCGTCCGAGATGTGCAATCCCAGTTGGCGAGCCTTCTTCAATCGTTCTTCGGCGCTTGTGGTGCTGATAATGAACGTCTTCCAGTCCTTGAATTGACTTTCGCCCATCCAGAGACTGATTGTTGGGAGGAGTCTCTTTTGGTAAATTTCAATCAAGGTAGAATCTGGATTTCTAGAGGGCAACTTCATGGCGGTTTGGCGGAAACGATCGATGTAGTTCCTTGTCAGCTCTTTCTCCCCTTGGACGACGTCCATGAGGGTGGACATGGTGATGTCCTGCCCTACTTCGTAGAATCTCTCTAAGAACAAGCGTTTCAAGCCGGCGAAGGAGTGGATGCAGTTGTCCGACAGGTTGCGATACCAGTCGAAGGCGACTCCTTCCAATGCCCCGATGAATAATCGTATGAGAATGGCATCGTCATGGGGCAGATGGTCGGTGGTGACCTCGAAGTAAGTGATGTACCGACTTGCCGAGGTCTTGCCATCATAAGGATTGATATTGAATGGCTTATATCTTGGTGGGAATGGAACATCCCTCCATGCAGCAGGGTATGGTTGCCGTATTCTGAGGTCTTGAGAGTTTTCTCGAGCGTGGAACATGGCTCGGAGCTCCTGGACCTCTCTTCTCGCTTCGCGTGCTTCGTCCACGGCGGTGGGGGCCGTTGTTTCTCGTACTTGCTTGGCCAAGCGTCCCTCCTTGGAGATTTGGAAGGGCCGATTTGATCTCTTCTACAGACTTGACCAAGGCATGTATTATGGCCTCTAGAGTGTCGATGCGTTGGCGATTACTAGAACCACCTTAGTTGCTATCTGTCATGAATACCATCTTCACATGAGGAGAGATAGACGGAGCGGTGGAGGAAGCGCCCTCTGAATCATATTCCTGTAGCGAGAAGTCATCGGGGTATGTGGGTATATTCCCTTCAGACTCAGACTCGGAAGGAACAGTACCCCCATTCTCCGAGTTCGCCTCGTCATGGGAGTTGTGGACATCCTCGGGGACGTCGAGGTTTGCTACATCCGATGGGAGAGTTGTCTCCCCCGGCTCGTCTTCTTGGAACATCGAGTTGCTGTGGAGGCTCGGAGGGGTGCTACCCCCAGCCCCAGCAACCCCCTGCGTTATGGACGACGAATCCCCCACTGTAGCAGATTTCGTCTTAGAGCGAGTACCTTAGAAAATTCCGGTGGTGGGCACCCGATTAGACGACAGTCTTTTAGACGCAGTGGTTGAGATCTTCGGGCGGGGAACATTCGTCTTGTTCCCCCTTCCATCAGCGGGGACTTTCCGAGCAGAGTTGCAGGAGACGACGGATAGTGCCTCGTCTTCTGAAGATGGCTGTTGCAGTCTTTGAAAGACAGACTGCCGGTCTTCTTGCATCATCGTGCTATTGCAGCAGCAGTTGACGATGACTTGGGTGCAGTGACGTCCGTGGGAAGACTCTTTGTACCCCGATGCATCTTCTCTTTCCTTGCGTTTATGGAGGATGGCCTCACGCAAGTTACTTATTTTGCTGGCTCGGGAATTCCGGGCACGCGAGTGTGTAGGCCTCCCGCCTGCTCCATGATTCGAAGGTAACTCGTATACTTGCCTTCGTTCGTTAGTAGGAGATGCTTGATGACTATCCCGCCCATTGGCCGCAGGGGGCAAGGTACGAGTAGCTTTATACAACTTTCCATTAGAGGCCCGCGTGATAATCAGTGGAACGCTCCGATAGTTAGAGGTTGGGGCAGCTGACTGGACTTGGTGAGCCCGCGCAGCCCTAGACTTCTTCCTTTTAGCACTTACGGGTGCATAATAGGAATAGTCCAAGTTGGATACCACAGAGTCTGGCTTATCATCCAGAGAACCATCAGGGTCAGGACCGCATGAGAGACGGTCGAAGACTGATCGAGAGAAGCATGGAACAGACACTATGTGGCTAGGATTGGAAATCGTGCAGGCTGTCTGCATGCGGCTGTCTTTAACTGTCGGATGAGTTGTTCTTGTGCGACTAGGAGTCACGACCGTGCAGGCTGGCCGTATGCTGTTGGCAATTGTGGCCGCATGGGTTTTCTGCAAGCGATTGACTTCAGTAACCACATAAGTTTTATCCATGCGGTTGGCAACTGTAGCCGCATAAGCTATACGGCTGACAGATGTGGTCGTATGAGTTTTTTCCATGCGGCTGGCGGATGTAGCCGTATGAGCTTTCTCCATACGGCTAGCACCCTTATGCGGTTCGGATCGCATAGAGTTCCTCCTTGTCCTTGTAAGTCCAGCATCATAGTATTTTCTTCTGCCGGACTTGGGGACAACAGAGTTGTCTACGGTCTGAAGTGGGGCCGCAGAAGAGTCTTCCCCACCGTCTTGAGGAACAGAGGGTATCTCTGCAAGAGCTTCAGTAGGAGCGAATGATCGGGGTCTCCACTCCTTGCAGGCCTTCTTCGTGCGGGCTTGCTTCTGGACCGGGCCAGCGCTCTTATCGGCGAGCATTTCTTCAAACGCCTATTGGTCGAAACGGACGACCATCTTCTGTTGCGTGGAGCCAAGCTTGGCTGCATCCGACTGCGTCACCAACTCTTCAGCCGTGGAGAAGTTTGTCCCCAGCAGAGTCTCCATCGTGTTTGCCATGAAATATAAAAGAGCAGAACAGTTTTATGGAAGGACTGGACTTTTACTTCACGTTACAAACTCGCTTGTACAAAGAAAGCCTAGGGACGAAAACCTAGGTACAACAATCTAAGTACAATTGTCTATTTTTGATTCTGGAGGTGACGGTAGAGGCTCGGAAAAGCGACGGCAGCTCTGTCTTACTCCTTGGACGATCGGACATAGCTTTGGCTCTTGTGACGAGATGCTTGGCGTTGACGAAGAAATGCTCTTCTTGCTCTCCTCGTATTGCTCTTCTGGCTTCTCTTTCTCTGGATTGATCTCTGTGTATTTTTCTCTCTGATTATTGGGGGAGCGTCCTCTTGCAAGGGAATGGCACCTTGCTATTTATAATAGTGAGGGCATCATTAGGGTTTGCAATGAATGCCCATTCTCTAAGTGGCGGTGGCCTGGTAAATGATCAATCTGAGCCATTAAACTTGAGCGTGAAGGATCCGGGCCCTTAATGAGGATTATGCCATATCATGTCAGTAATTAATGTTGATTACAATAAATCCCCATCATGATGATTTGTTGTTGTCCGCAAATCTAAAATGAATCAATTTAATTCATTCTTTTGCCACCTGTCCCAAATTATTAGGATCTGACCCAAAATTTGATTATCTTTAGGACACGTGTCCTGTCATCATTATTGACCCGCATGAGGAGCATTCATATTTGGGCCGCATGAAGGTCGTCATGACCGAGCCGCATAAAAGATTTCATGACCGAGCCGCATGAATAGTCTCTATACTCGAACCGCATGAAGGTTGTCATGACCGAGCCGCATTAATATGTTCATGACCGAGCCGCATGGAGGTCTTCATGGCCGAGCCACATGAGAGTCTTCGTGATTGAGCCGTATGGGTTTCTTCATGGCTGCATGAACTCGTTTAGTCTGGCCGCATAAACTTGCCTCGAAGCTGCAAAGATTTTCTCCAGTTCCCTAGGAAGATAGTGCTCTTGTGTCAGTCATCATGACTACTTTACGTCAGGGCTGTCAGCTGTCAGCTGTCAGCCGTCAGATCATTAATTGTGTTTGAATGACGCTGGGTACAGCTATTATGAAAAGACACGTGGCTTCCTTCTGCGGGCCGCATGGAGTCCACTCGAGCTGCCTATGTGTTTGAGCCGCATGGGACTCCTGAGTCGCATGCGGCTCCTTGGCCGCATGGATCATTTTTTCTCTTCTTTTTCATGCTTCTACACTATGGGACACATAGGGCTATGCAAATATGCTAAGAAATCAGAAAGCTAATGGTTAAAAAGAATGTTACCTATAGCTTGTTCCTTCTCAAGAAAAACCCAAAAATGAAGATCCTTCGTTGCTAACTCAAAGCTCCTAAGGAATCCAAAACTGAGATTCACCTCCACCAATAGTATGAGAACAATAATTAGATCACAATGCAAAAGATTTGAATGAAAATGGATGAGGAATGACAAAAATAGGAAGGCGTGAGGGAAGAACCAAACCTTTGCCCTTAAAAATGGAAGAATATGCAAAAAAGGCAAGAAACTTTGAGAGGCATTAAATATGGGGGGGTGGATCCCTAGGTGGCCGGCCCAATTTTCTAGGGTTAGGGTTTTGGGGATCAATGGCTCTCCAATTATCAAGTCAAATCAAGGGTCCATAAATTCTAGGTTGCACACTAGTCTAAGTCATGCATCCTAGTTAGCTCTAACTAACCATGACTAACTAAGACTAATCTAGGCTAGATCTAATCTAGGTTATGGCTAATCACAATACATGGCAACTAATTAAATAATTATTAAACCACACCATTCCAATAAATATATTAATTTCAAATAAATTCAAAATGAAAAAAATACCCTCAAACTAGAAATATGGTAGTGACATGGAGGTAGTACTTGTTGCTCCAATGTTCAAAAATCACGAAAGGTGCAAAAAGTTTGGATTCCTTAGTCTAAAGCACTCTCTGATCTCTTTACTGTCTGCAAAGGCAAGGGAATTCTTCCCAATCCTGTTGTTGAGGCTCTCGTCTGTGATGAGGCAGTTCCTACTTCAGTTTTGTGTCCAGTGCATAAAGTTCAGTCTCTCGTCTGTGATGTGGTAGACGCTCAAGTCTTGCGCTCTATGCGTAAAGGAAAATCTCCCGTCTGTGACAGGATAGATACTTCTGTTTTGCACTATACGTGTAAAGGCAAATCTCCTGTCGGTGACATGGTAGATAAAGTTCACAATGGTACTTTTGTACCTAAAGTGAACTTGCCTACATGCGTACAGCGTAAAAACAAGTCTTCTGTTACTATGACAGATAATTCTGTTTGCCATTGATTGTAAAAGTACAGAACAATTATATAGAAGGACTAAAATTAGACTCACAATACAAACTCGCTCGTACAAAAAATGCCTAGGGACGAAACCTAGGTACAACAATCTATGTACGATTGCTTATTTTTGATTCTGGAGGGTGACGATAGAGGCTCGGGAAAGCGACGACATCTCTGCCTTACTCCTTGGACGATTGGACGTAGCCTTGGCTCTGATGAAGAAATGCTCTCGAAACGTATAGGAAGACTTCTCTGTGCGTGCCTTTATATCTCTGTGCGTCTAGCCTTCAGGGTCTCCAGGTGTCCAGGTCTCCAGGAATCCTCTTTTTCTAGTACTTTGCAAGGGAATGGCACCTTGCTATTTATAGAGGTGGGGGTGTGATCATTAGGGTTTGCAATGATTCCCCCTTGGAAAGTCGACGGCCAATCATCTGGACTATTAATCTTGATTGCAACGATTCTGGGCAATTATTGTAGATTCTACCAAATCCTATGGGCAATTAATGTTGATTGCCGTAAATTTTCATAATTTTGATGATAGGCTCGGATCTCCTGCTATATATTCGATTTGTCTGATCTGATTTGAATTGGGTAATTATGATGATTGTAACAAATCTGAGTTTGTTATGATTTGCTAGCAGCCATAATTTCGAGGGGGATAAGAACGCCACATGTCTCAACTGTTGCGAGGACCGCAACGTGTCAAAACTATCGTGGGGATCGCCACGTGTCTCAACTGTCGTGAGTAGGATGTTCTGACAGAGCTGAATGAGTGCGGTATCTAAGTGAACCGTATACGGGTGGCCCCCCACGATCCTAGCCGTATGAAGGTAGCAATCGCATGAGGGTGGCAGCCTCGTGAAGGAGGCAGCCGCATGAAGGAGACAGCCGTATGAAGATGGCAGCCGCATGAAGGAGGCAGTCGCATGAAGGTGGCAACTGCATGAAGGAGAGAGCCGTATGAAGGTGGCAGCCATATGAAGGAGACAGCAGCATGAAGGTGGCCGCCGCATGAAGGGGGCAGCCGTATAGGGGTGCTTGGGACTCGACGGATCCTGCCAGTTATAAAAGATTTTCTTCTTTTCCCAAGGAGCATGCCATCATTATTTCATCTTTATGTCAGATCTGTCATTCATTGTGTCAGAGCTGTCATTCATTACGTCAGAGCTGTCCTCAGAGCAATTGATTGGGAGGCTGCTTTATGGCTAGCTGTAGAAGCGGACAGCGTATGACCACGTGTCTTTGCCTGAGTCGCATGGAGCTGTTAGGGAGTTTCGAGCCGCATAAAGTTCTTAAGGATTCCTGAGCCGCATGAGGCTCCTTCTATTTGGAGCCGTATGGGATTTTTTTGTCCTTTTCTAAGCTTCTACAAGAGACCCCCTTCAAAGTTTTCAATTTAAAAAATTGAAATACTTTGAATAAGAAGCATGGCTATATATAAGCTCTTCTGGCCGCAGAGGATATTCTGACCTCATGGACTTCCTAGCCGTATGGACCGCTCTGGCCACATGGATCGCTTCTGGCCGCATACTATCCTCTCTGCCACGTAGGCGGCATTAATTACTCTTGATTCGTTTTGAATTGGAGCCGTCTATTGGTGGAATCCCAAGAGTCGGTTCATTAAATATTTGGATTTTGTGCTTTGATGAATCTCCTTTAAGAGAGGGGACGAGATCCTAGGAGTCGGTTTGGCCTACAGCACGCGACCCGAAGCGTTCATCAATCTACGTGTCTCTCCTTTGGCCTCCTATAAATAAATGTTATTTAGAGAGAAATTCTTTACTCTCCTTCCCAATTTAAGCTCTTCTTGTCCTAACTGTCGTCCTCTTCTTCTTCTTCTTCTTCGATCAATGATGGCCTCCAAGTCTTCCAAGGCTGCCTCTGCTACGGCAAAGGACAAGAAAGCAGCTTCCTCATCTGCCATGGTGCCTGAAGTGCACCCTAACGTCCACCCCACCATTGCTGGTAAGGATGAACTGAAAACTATGGCTATGTCGCATATTTTATGCGCGGGCCTTATTCGTCTTCGCATACTGTGCTGTGTGTGCCTCCCGAGCCGCATAGGGGGTATACCCTATGTCCGAGCCGCATGAGGGTTGCATAAGCACTTTATGAACCAAACCACATAAGGACTTTCTGAATTGAACCGCATGAAGCCTTCTCAAACAAGACCGCATAAGCCCCACTTTGGACTGTGCCGCATAAGGCCTTGCTAAGTCGTGCCGCATAAGCTCATCTAGATTGGGCAGCATAAGACTTCGCTAAGCAGAACCGCATAAGCTCATCTGGATTGGGCCGCATAAGGCTGCGCTAAACCGAACCGCATAAGCTCCTCTAACTTAGGCCGCATAATGCTTCGCTAAACCGAACCGCATAAGCTCCTCTAACTTAGGCCGCATAATGCTTCGCTAAACCGAACCGCACGAGCTCCTCTGACTTGGGCCGCATAATGCTCCACTAAAAAGGACTGCATAAGCCTACGCTAATTAGTGCCGCATAAGCTTATGCTCAAACAGAGCCGCATGAGCGCAGAGCCGTATAAGCTCGTATTTGAACAAAGTAGCATGAGCTTATGTGGACAGGACCACATGAGCCTAAAATTACTAAGTGATTTTGTTTAGCCATCTTTTAATCTTGTTTCTTTTGTCTTTCTCCAGTAAATCTGCCAGTTAATACAGCAGACGAGCCTCTGGTGGGTCGCGTCCAATCGGCTATAGGTTATCGATATGACCACATAGTCGAGTATGTGATGAACCAGCTTCCAAAAGAGCCTCTGGAGAGGCTGAATGCCATCAAGAAACAGTTCTGTCACTTTTTCTGCGCCATGATAAACTCGGGGCAATTGGAGGGGGAATACCTGAAGCCTGCATTCCTCTTTGGGGATGCTTTGTCTGTAAAGAACACCCGGATGCTGGATATATCGGAGAGCTGGGACTTTATTCTTGACGGGGTGGAGATCCATATCCCTTCGATAGAGCGTCATTTTCCTCTCTCATGGTTCAACATGTTACCGCTAGATAGAAAGATGGTAGACTCCTTGACCCCAAGCAAGTCAGGGATATTTGTAGGAAACATCCATTACAATAGGAATTTACGGTCAGCGTATGCGGGAAGGGAACCGGTCGGTCGGTATGTGATAGGACTGGCTCCGGGTACCGTTATAAATGTAACGGGTCCCAACTGCATATTCTTCCAGGCTGATACCTTCTTGAACCAGCTTGCTCGTAAAGGGTCGTATCCCGTCGGCCGGCTGGCGTTGCTGAACTGGATAAACCCTATCCCTGCATGGGCCAACTTGACCACTTGGATTCTGCAGAATTATGTGACTCCTCTGCGTGCGATCGGCCTCTACCATGGCATTCGGGGCACCTGTCATGGTCTGCCCATAAATAAGCCGTTGTTCATGGCTCTTTTGGAAATGTACAACCGGCGGACGGAAACCTTCTTCACACCGGGAGGGGAACTGGGACTTTCTCTCCATGAGATGTACGTTATCTCCAAGCTGCCTTGGGGAAAAGAAGTCTTTGAAGTGTACACCCCTATGAGCGAAGAGCTCGAGGATTTGGATCGGCAGTTCCCGGGCTTCGTCGCCGTGTATCGAGAATTGTTATGTCATCAGAGCACTTGTCACCAGATGGCCATCAAGAAGGATGACAGCTCGGAGGGAAGCATTCCTCATACCAGGTCGTGGGTCTTATACCTTTTTACCCTTGGTGCCTCAGGCCGGGTTTCTTTCCGAGATCCTCAAACTCATGAGGAGATACAAAACCTGGTCTTAACTGCCAAGAGATCGAGGTCCACGGGCGACACCTTTGGGAGTAAGATCGACTCCTTTAGTTATTTTTATCATGGTACTCAACAACTGTCGGAGAAGAGGCTTCTGGCGGGATTCCTGATGGTGTGGCTACGAAGCTACGTAGTTTCCGAGAGGGGGGGCAGGTTCCATTGAGAGGATCAGCCGCCACTTTATCCTCTCCGCCGTAATGCTGGTCTTCGGGGTCAAGCTGGCTCTTCTTCCGGCGATGGTGTGCAGCATACATCATCGCCTTCGCACGTTTCCTTCCAAGGTCATCGCCCGTGACACGGCGATGGATTTTGAGCGCATAGAGTTGCCATACCATTATCTAATGGGGTGGCTGTTAATGCACAACCGGTCTTTGATGAGGTCTGGAGCAGAAGATGGCGTTATAGTTGATGATGCTTTCATTTTCCGATTCCACCATCATCCCTGGGAGTGCAGCACCATGCCAGCCTGCCGGAGAGTGCTGGCGAGAGCGGACGGATACGACTTTTTTGTGTCCGTACATCATTTTACTGCTGAAGAAGTGAGGAGCGTACATGTTGATGGTACCGAACCTCCTCTCTTCTTACCTGAGAAAATGCTCCTTTAGTTGTGTAATATCCGTCCAGCGTACCTAATATATCGTAACCGCAACATCGTCTACCGGGAGCCTTACTTGTCCAACAGGTTCGCCAGCCAGTTCGGGTATAGCTTGTTGTTCTTTGACAATCCCAGCTCTTGCCTGGGCTTTGAAGGAAGCGTGCTAGATGGTATCATGGCATGGCATTATTATGACACGGTTCATACCGGAACAACCTTTTTAGTCCCTGATGGTGGGGTGCCAGGAGAGATTTTGTATATGGTGGCCTTATACCATGTTACGGCAAGCAAGCCTTCCATTAATTTCGACCCGAGTACCAGTTTCATTGTGGGTACCGGCTTAGCGGAGAAGCCCAAGGGGTCTAAAACGAGAAAGAGGAGGGCGAATACAATTCCTACGCCTGACTCGGAGTCCACAACCGAGGACTAAGAGAATAATGAGCATAAGGCAGATAACTCTTCCCTTCCTGTGGAAGATGCTGGGGCGGATCAGCCGCCTGTTGTGCCAGATGAAATGGTGGCGAATCAGCCGTCCGTCGCGCCTGGTCCTTCGTACAAGCGGGGCAGGCGCGTGTCCCCTGATGGTGGCAGAACCTACTCTACGAAGCGGGCTGCGGTAAGACGCCGCGTGCTGTTCATAAAAGAGAGAGGTGAAGGTGATGATGCTGCTTCAGAGGTGAATTGAACTACAACCATCTTCTCCTTTAGTCCTTCTTTTCCCTGAACTATTGCTTAATTATTTTTTTTCTCTTTGTAGGCGTCAGAAGAAAGGGATTTCTTTGAACCCGCTGATGTTCCTGAAGCTGATCCGGTCATAGCCACTTTGCTTAGTGATCTGTGTACCGAGATCGTTGCTGCCGGGGTTCTTCCGGCGACGGATGAAGCTCCTCCTGTCGCGGAGGTCTCCATTCAGGGCGATGTGGACTCTTCTGAGCCAATCTTCGAGGGTGCTGGATTCCAGCCGGGTGACGTGGACCCCAATGCATCTACCTCCGGGACTGCTGTAGCGGAGGAACCCATAGCATTCATCTCGGATGTCGCCGGTGAGGAGGGCACGATCACTGAGATCGGGCCTCAACTTTTGCAACCCTACCCTGGTAAGCTAAGTCAGATCTTGACCAGTGAGGAGGTTTATTCGCTCTTTCATTACATCCTTCGGGTTAAGATGATTGAGAGTTGCCCTGGACAAACAGGTCATGCCTCTTCACTGCCCATGACGGATATTGTCAGAGAAGGCTCTGCTAACGGGGATCTGGTGGAAGGGAGCGTGCCTCCTCCTCTCCCAATTTATCACGAGAGGCCTCCCGCCGGATCGAGCTCGGGAGATCAGATGAATGCACAGCCTGGACAAGGAGCAATGGTCCCTTCATCCTCCTCTGCTCGTATGACTTCGGGGGTTGACCTCTCAGCCTTACCGAGTATCTAAGTTCTTTGGGCCGCGGAGGAAGAATTGGCCGCTGTTCAGGCGTCCTTCCGCTCAGAATTTATCTCCCTCGTGGCAGGGGCAGCAAGTTCTGTTGCATCTTCTTCGATACTGCCAGCCACACTTCCTTTGACACCATCCTCTACGGAAGTTCTGGATGAGGTGTCACATGATGTGGTTGACAGCTTCTACCGCCATTTGAAAAGAGGAGTCGATGCTGCTGTAAAGCGGGGGACCCCCTTTGCCCTGGCCCGACAATGCGCTCATGGGCAAATTGAGATTCTTAAAACCCTTCCTTGCGGGGAGGGGATAGCTGCGCTTCTGGAGCCCAAGTTATCACAACCCGCACCCTAGAGTAAGGACACGAGAATTGGGTACGTCCAGCCTACGACGCAGTGTCGATGGTAGAACACTGTCCTAGGTCACAACATCTAACAATATAATGCTAAGCAGTTTATACTCCCCGAATGGGGATGACATAGCAGAATGTAAACTCAATCACAACTAAGGAAGAAGAAGCACGATATGATATAGAACTCAAATGAAATACAGATGATCAGAAGAATCTAAGTGTCTAAGATAACAACTCAGCAAACATCCAGAAATACAAGTCTCAACTACAGAGTATGAAAGAATATATACAATCCATATCTCAAATGACAAAAATAGTAAAACCTAGACTAGTCCCAAGACAACATAAGTAAGATAAAGCCTAACTAAACTAGTCTAGGCAGTAGGGGTAATGTCGTCAACTAGAGATGGGTCCTCCTGAGAGTCCAGTTCAAAAGTGTCGTATAGGGCTGTCCCATAGAAGGTATCCACACAGGCCTCCTCCCCGTCCTCTGTAATATTTTCAACGGGTCCAGTCAGGACAGGAACGAGCACAATACATCTCAACAGATCATAGCAGGTTAGAAATATAAGCATGCAGTAGAGTAAGATACAGGAAAATGATAGAAATTACAGAATGTAAACAGAGAAAGAACTGTAATAGAAATATCTACTATAAATAGAGGACTAACAGTGGCTAGTGAGTCAGAGTACAATATAGACATGTGATTGGCATAGGAGATTCTGGGAACTATACTATGGAGTGATTCAAGGAATTACACTACTTGGATATTATTCACGTGTCTACTTCTACTCCCCTGTACCCCAATCAATACACAAGGATCCTGCCAGGTTATGTTACGATCCATGCAATAGCCCACAAGGGGTGATACATGGTAGGCCCAAAAATGGGTGATTCAAGGAATGCCCATAAATGGGTGATTCAAGGAAGACTTTGTGATCATAAGAGTACATGTCACAAGTGATAAATGAACCATGAAGCATAGTGATACACAATGTAAGTAAAATGCACAGAACATGTAGTATCCGATGCTCCCTGAGGGGATAACATCTCAAGAAAGGATCCATATTGTACTAATCCGTGTTACCAACGTGACAACATCAAGTAAGGTAATCTAAAGCAGGAAAATAATTCTAACAGGATATGAAATGATCAGAGAATGTACTCGCCGGTATCCTGAGCATCCGGATGAAATGTACTGTCCGAGGAGAGGTGTCTAGCTCCTAATCAGAACAACACGAGTCATAACAAGTCTAAAATGATAACAAGATGTAATTCAATACATTCTAAATGAATCTAGGTCAATCTAGGCCAAAGTCAACTCTTGGTCAACTATGGTCAACCCTATAAGTCAAACTAGGTCTAACAAGTCTAAATTAGATCAAACAAGTTATTCTAGGTCTAAACAAGCCCACAAGACCATACAAGCCTAAACAAAGCCTATCAAGTACATACTAGTCTAATCAAGACTAAACTAGGTCCTATCAATACAATGTTAAAATTACATCACAACCAACCTATGTTCTATGCATCTAGGCCTACACTTGGAATCTACACTTGGCTATATGCCAAACACATATAATATATATATATATATACATTATTATAAATATAGGCATCATCACATATATATGTATATAGGCTACCTACATTATATATATATATTAACCATATATATACATTACATATATGTGTTAGCCCAATGATTATAT
Organism: Iris pallida; assembly: GCA_029216955.1. Taxonomy (NCBI): domain Eukaryota; kingdom Viridiplantae; phylum Streptophyta; class Magnoliopsida; order Asparagales; family Iridaceae; genus Iris; species Iris pallida. The sequence continues at coordinate 16,892,719 of JANAVB010012999.1, read as the reverse complement.
CATATTTTTGAATATGGCTAATCAATTAAGTTTAACATAATGACATCACTAATATTCATATAATTACTATCATGTTGCTACTTAAACTTAGCATTGTCCTAAATGTTCTATAACATATTGCTATGCTTGTATCATATTGGTGTTGTTTGTCTAACATGTATTTTGTAGACATGCAGTAAGCATGATCAAGCTATGTCAAACCAGGACATATGCAATAGAGAATTATTGATGGGCCAAAGACGGCGTTATACAAGAAGATTTCTCTGAACCGCCTAACGACCTATCCGGGGCCTCGCATCAGGGGTCGAGGGGGCAGCGCCCCCCGTCAGGGGTTCGGGGGCGAAGCCCCCGAAAGGTATTTAGATTTCCAGATCTGTTTATCTTTGGACGACCGCCGTCAGTGAAAAAGGCGTCTTCATGTTTGCTCAAATATTTGAAGAAAGGTGTCATCAAAGGGCTCTTGGTTTTCCTATTTTTATTAATGTATTTTTCATATTTATTGAGTCTAGGAATACGATGTACACTGCATCGTACTGGCAAATAGGCTACCCAAGAAACGTTTTCAAAATACCCTTTTATTTTGAAAACAAGCCCACTTACAAAAGCCCAAACTACTTCCTAACTGCATGACTTTTCAAAAAGCCCAAAACCAATTTGCAAAAACCCTGACAGAACTCCAACAGAACTCCAGGAGAATTCGGCCAGAGTTCGGCCCGAGTTCGGCCAGAGTTCGGTTAGTGAACGTTGCTTTTTGAACTTAGTCTTCCTGCAGTTACGGATCCCACCGAGATTTTCTCATAGAGTTCTGCCCGAATTCTGCCCGAATTCTGTCAGAATTTTGCCTTTGGAAAAACTATAAATAGAGAAGGATTTCGATCATTTTAACTCACTCATTCACTTTCATATCTCTTCTCTATAAGCCTACTACTTCTTCCAAAGTATTCTGAGCTATTCATTTTCAAAACCCAAGCCAGTTACAATCCTCTAGTCGATTTGCCAGTGCAGTACCGTCTAGAAGTTTCAGAGTGGTTGTAATCAGAGGCTTGATTGAAGTTATACACTTCACAATTGAAGTTGGTCGAGTACTTCGGATCAAAGCTCGCGTTGTAGAAGTCGCAAGATCTTCGGATGAAAACTTGTGGTGATTTTCCATAGTGGATTCAACTGGAAGCTAGAGTTCTTCCGACTGGACTAGTCCTCACAAGAGGGAAACCAGTATACATCCTTGTGTTTGCGTTTGCTCTCTACTCTCTACTTTTCATTTACATATCTGTGATATATTATTTGTGATCTTGTTGCTAACAATTTTTAAATAGTTAATTTTTGCTGCCTACTCTATTCACCCCCTCTAGAGTATTGCACTTTACAACTCGTTCCTACAATCGGTCCTACAATATGCATAGAGAGAGAGGTAGGAAGACTAACAAGTGTGTGCATGAGGTGCACAGAACAATGAGTGATGGAGTTCTCAGTGCTTAATCTTAGGATTACGTGCAATGCTGATGGAGTTCTCAGTGCACAAAAATCAACTCAGGTTTATGATGTCACGACCCGCACCCACTTTTTGGGTACGAGAACGTAACAACGCCCAGCCTACGCCGCAGTGTCGACGGTAGAACACTGTCCTAGGTCAAAACATCTAATATTATAATGCCAAGCAGTTTATACTCCCCGAATGGAAGTGACATAGCAGATACAGTCTTAATCAGATCTTGGATAGAGCATGATAAGGATAGATAAAACATAAAATCCAAAAGAAATACAGGAGATAGAAGTCTAAGTGTCTAAGATACAAAAACCCAGAAATACACCTCAAACTCATATACAGTAATCCACAAAGTAAATACAACTCCAAGCCAAAGAAACAACTATCTAAATATCCTCTAATGTGTCTCCTCTAGGCTAGCAGGCAACCTCCAAGCTATCTGTAAAATTTATCAACGGGTCCAGTCAGGACTGGAGCGGTTACAGTACATCTCAACAGATCATAGCTGGTTAGAAAATATAATCATGCAGTAAAGTAAGATACAGGTACTGAAAGAAAACAGTATGTAAACAGAGAGAGAACTGTAATAGAAATATCTACTATACATAGAGAACTAGCAGTGACTAGTGAGTCAGAGTACAATATGAACATGTAATACTCCCCCGTACCCCCAATCAATACACAAGGATCCAGCCAGGTTATGTTATATGATTCTATATAACAGCCCCCGAAGGGTGGTAAGCCCCCGAAGGGTGGTAGCCCCCGAAGGGTGGTAGCCCCCGAAGGGTTGTACATAGTAGTCCCATAAATGGGGATTCTGGGGGTAACCCAACAGTGTAAGTCCCATAAATGGGGATTCTGGGGGTAACCCAACAGTGTAAGATTCTAGGAAGACTCGACGATCATAAGAGTATATGTCGTAAGTGATCAAAGAACCAATAAAGCATAGTGATACGCCATGTAAGTGAAACGCACAGAACATGTAATACCCGATGCTCCCTAAGGATAACATCTCAAGAAAGGATCCATATAGTACCAATCCGTGTGACCATCGTGCCAGTACAAGTAAGGTAATCTACTGCAGGAAATAATTCTAAGCAGGATATGAAATGATCAGAGAATGTACTCGCCTCGATAACTTGAACATCTGATAAGTATAGGAGGGTCCCACTGAAGCCACAGAGTCCTATTTAAAGCAACACATGTTACAAGGTGTTAAAGTTAAAATAAATGAATCCCTACAGGCAATCTATATTATTCTAGGTTCTTCTAAGTCAATTAACTCTAGGTCAACTCCGGTCAATAATCTAGTCAAACTAGGTCAAGCGTTGACTTATAGTTGATTTTGGGTCAACTTGTCAACTCTGGTCAAACAGGGTAAATCTAATCTAATTATTGAAAATATAAAGCGTACTTCGTTATTCGTACGTCGAAACTTACGACGCGTAAATCGAGATAAGAATCTCAATGGTAAGGTTGATAATCTTATTACAGTGATCTACGTGTCCATCTTGTCAATTTCAGCGATGTGAGATCACTGGAATTGACTGAGCTCAGTTTTGTTGTACTAATCCCGAAATACGAACATTATAAGAATTAATTATTAATTAATTATAAAAAGGTTAAACTCAGAGAATTATCAACAAACATTGTCGAATTACTAAAAATGTGTCACGACCCGCACCAAATTATTGAAATACGAAGTTGGCCCCGCGAAACTGTCCAAATTATTGAAATACGAAGTTGGCCCCGCGAAACTGTCCAAATTTAATACAATTTAAACGGCCAATTTGGTGGCCGGTTTTGATATATCAAACGAAAAAATTAACGGACGGAAATTGACGTAAGCGAAGGTGGATATACCGAGATTGTGACGGAGCGAAGAGATTGCCGATCCAACGGTCGAATTTCCGAGAAAATGCGTGCGAAGTCACTGCGATGGGGCGACATTTCAGCTTCGTTCCCGAGCTCGTCACGACGGGACGTCGTTCAAAATGCACGAATCGCCTCGACGGCGCGTCCCGGAGGACGGTGGCCATCAGGGGAGGAGTGCCTAGGTTCGCCAGAAGGGGGCCACCCACTGGGGGTCACCGGGGGCACGACGGAACGTCGATGGCGGCGGTGGCGCCATGCACGCGCGCATATATGCGCCCAAAGCGCAGCTGCTGTTGCTGCTGTGGCTCGCGCGGCCTAGCCAGCGACGAGGCACGGCGGCGCGCACGGCCACGATGGCGGGGCTTGACGGCTGTGGAGGAGGAAGGGAGGGTGATGGCCGGATATTGTTGGTGGTCGCGACGGTGAAGGAAGAAGGAGATGGAGGAGGAGATGGAGGATGTAGGAGGAGGAGGATGGGTGGTCGACGGCGAGGATGGCCGGGGGGTGGCCAGAGCATGGCCTGGGGAGTGAGGTGAGGGTGGCGGTCGGGCTTGGTATTGCATGGTGTGGGGAGTTATTTTGTTGTTGTGGGAGTTTTGTTGAGTTGTTGTGAAGAAAAAATGGTTGTTTGTGTGCGAGAACGTAACAACGCCCAGCCTACGCCGCAGTGTCGGCGGTAGAACGTTGTCCTAGGTCACAACATCTAACATTATAATACCAAGCAGTTTATACTCCCCGAATGGGGGTGACATAGCAGATACAGTCTCAATCACATCTAGGGTAGAGCATGATAAGGATAGATAAAACATGAAATCCAAAAGAAATACAGGAGATAGAAGTCTAAGTGTCTAAGATACAAAAACCCAGAAATACACCTCAAACTCATATACAGTAATCCACAAAGTAAATACAACTCCAAGCCAATGAAACAACCATCTAAACATCCTCTAATGTGTCTCCTCTAGGCTAGCAGGCAACCTCCAAGCTATCTGTAAAATTTATCAACGGGTCCAGTCAGGACTGGAGCGAGTACAGTACATATCAACAGATCATAGCAGGTTAGAAAATATAATCATACAGTAAAGTAAGATACAGGTACTGAAAGAAAATAGTATGTAAACAGAAAGAGAACTGTAATGGAAATATCTACTATACATAGAGAACTAGCAGTGACTAGTGAGTCAGAGTACAATATGAACATATAATACTCCCCCGTACCCCCAATCAATACACAAGGATCCAGCCAGGTTATGTTATATGATGCTATGTAACAGCCCCCGAAGGGTGGTAAGCCCCCGAAGGGTGGTAGCCCCCGAAGGGTGGTAAGCCCCCGAAGGGTGGTAGCCCTCGAAGGGTGGTACATAGTAGTCCCATAAATGGGGATTCTGGGGGTAACCCAACACTGTAAGTTCCATAAATGGGGATTCTGGGGGTAACCCAACAGTGTAAGATTCCAGGAAGACTCTACGATCATAAGAGTATATGTCGTAAGTGATCAAAGAACCAATGAAGCATAGTGATACGCCATGTAAGTGAAATGCACAGAACATGTTGTACCCGATCCTCCCTAAGGATAACATCTCAAGAAAGGATCCATATAGTACCAATCCGTGTGACCATCGTGCCAGTACAAGTAAGATAATCTACTGCAGGAAATAATTCTAAGCAGGATATGAAATGATCAGAGAATGTACTCGCCTCGATAACCTGAATATCTGATAAGTATAGGGGGGTCCCACGAAGCCACAGAGTCCTATTTAAAGCAACACAGGTTACAAGGTGTTCAAGTTAAAATAAATGAATCCCAACAGGCAATCTATATTATTCTAGGTTCTTCTAAGTCAATTAACTCTAGGTCAATTCCGGTCAATAATCTTGTCAAACTAGGTCAAGCGTTGACTTATAGTTGACTTTGGGTCAACTTGTCAACTCTGGTCAAACAGGGTAAATCTAATCTAATTATTGAAAATATAAAGTGTACTTCGTTATTCGTACGTCGAAACTTACGACGCATAAATTGAGATAAGAATATCAATGGTAAGGTTGATAATCTTATTACAGTGATCCACGTGTCCATCTTGTCAATTTCAGCGATATGAGATCACTGGAATTGACTGAGCTCAGTTTTGTTGTACTAATCCCGAAATACGAATATTATAAGAATTAATTATTAATTAATTATAAAAAGGTTAAACTCAGAGAAATTATCAACAAACACTGTCGAATGATGAAACAAATATCGCCAACGTGTCCAGAATAGTCAAATTAGCTAGGATAGCCTACCCATCGGTCCAATTTGGACACAAGGGCAAAAAGGTAATTTTGGGTCAAAACGGTGTCCGTGTCGGAGCCGCTTTGCACCGAAAAATGTGCAAGAAAATTAGTCTATAAAATACAACAAATTATATGTCCACGAAACCAGAATGACGATACGAACCCAACGGTATCTCCAGAATTGGATTCCGTTGACCCGATCTCAATTTGGCCCGTTGACCAGAACTTGGAATTCCGATTTGCACGGAAATACGTGCCGGAGCCAAAGTCCTCAAAACTCAGCAAACTACCTATCAACGAGTCCAGAATGATGATACGAACTCAACGGTATATCCGGAATTGGATTCCGATGAGCCGATCTCAAAAAGACCCGTTAGCCTGGATATTGGTATCTGACTTGCACCGAAATGCTTGTCCGATATAATATCCACCAAAACCTAACAAATTATATGTCAACGAGTCCAGAATGACGATACGAACTCAACAGTATATCCGGAATTGGATTTCGATGAGCCGACGTCAAAAAGTCTCGTTGACCCAGAAAGTGGGACACACTTTGCACCGAAATGCGTGCCCGGGCCCACGTTCTCCAAATCTAACAAATTTTATATGAAAATATGCCAGAACGACGCCACGAGTCTAATGGTGGTGTCAGAAATGAAATCTGGAGTCCCGTGTTTAAAAATAGAATTTTATAAGTTGGAAATTACGAATTCGGACGGCCAACTTTGGCGTCGAATTCAACCAATCAAACAAGCTCACAATGAAACTAAACTGAAGGGGTAGTAAGAGGGTTATACCAGCTTCGCACAGGAACTGGTAGCACGCCGAAAGGAGCTACGGTGGAGGAGATACAAGCTGACGAAGTTGGCCCCGCGAAACTGTCCAAATTTAATACAATTTAAACGGCCAATTTGGTAGCCGGTTTTGATATATCAAACGATAAAATTAACGGACGGAAATTGACATAAGCGAAGGTGGATATACCGAGATTGTGACGGAGCGAAGAGATCGCCGATCCAACGGTCGAATTTTCGGAAAATCGTGCACGAAGTCGCTGCGACGGGGCGATATTTCAGCTTCGTTCCCGAGCTCGTCACGACGGGACGTCTTTCAAAACGCACGAATCGCCTCGACGGCGCATCCCGGAGGACGGTGGCCGTCAGGGAAGGAGTGCCTAGGTTCGCCAGAAGGGGGCCACCCACTGGGGGTCGTCGGGGGCACGACGGAACGTCGACGGCGGCGGTGGCGCCATGCACGCGCGCGCATATGCGCGCTCAAAGCGCAGCTGCTGTTGCTGCTGTGGCTCGCGCGGCTTGGCCGACGACGAAGCACGGCGGTACGCACGGCCACGATGGCGGGGCTCGACGGCTGTAGAGGAGGAACGGAGGGTGATGGCCGAATATTGTTAGTGGTCGCGGCGGAGAAGGAAGAAGGAGATGGAGGAGGAGATGGAGGAAGTAGGAGGAGGAGGATGGGTGGTCGACGGCGAGGATGGCCGGGGGGTGGCCGGAGCATGGCCAGGAGAGTGAGGTGAGGGTGGCGGTCGGGCTTGGTGTTGCATGGTGCGGGCAGTTGTTTTGTTTCTGTGGGAGTTTTGTTGAGTTGTTGTGAAAAAAAATAATTAAGGAAGAGAGAGAGAGAGAGAGAGGAAGAGTAGTAATAAATGATGGAGAGAGAGAGAGAAAGTTGTGTTCTCTAGAATTTAGGGCCGGTACTTGCTGCTATGGGGTTGGAGGGAAAATTGAATGGTGATGATTTTGTTTGGGAAATCAAATGGCTAGGATTAAATGAGAGGAAAATTGGTTAATCCTATAGAGAATTAATTCAACAGAAAATTCTAATAAATATAGAAAATATGTAAAATGAATACTTGATATTTTTTGGCAAGAAAATATGAGGGTGTCATGATGGAGGGCAACACAAAGCTGGACTGGACTTGGTGGAGCCGGATTGGGTCAAAACCGGACATTGTGCAAAAATCGAATTAAAATTAGGTGTTGATGATCATGAGTGAATAAGTAGCACATGGGGATTCCAATAAATGGAACACAAGTGGCAGGCGGATAGTAGGCTCAAAGTGGGCTATGTCCATTGTTGGGGCTGACAGGTTTTGGTCGACAGGGGACCCACAAATCAAGTTGGAAGATAAATATGACACCGTGGGGCAAAATAAAATTAGGTCACGTATCGAGAAAGTTGTGCGAAGCAACTGAAGCACAAGATGGCGTGTCTGAGTGGGACACGAAGGTCATGGGTGACGAACGTCTCGAGTAGATCTTCAATGAAGAGTTGGTTTCAAGAAACTGACTGGTCTTGCGCTCCCAAATTAAAAGTCACGGTAACGTGCAAATAATGATCAAGGAAAAGGGTAGGAAATCAATTAATAATTAAATGGTCTAAATTGACCCGAAGTTCAGCGAAGCAAAAAGATCACAAGAGAACAAGTCTGAGTGGGACACTATATACCATCATGAAGGTAATCATGTCCACTCCGAAACTCGTGAAGAAGATTTCCAGAGTTGAACATCCCTGACACTCCAAATATCAAAGGCACGGAAAAGTACACTTAGAAAAAATAACAGAATAAATTATTTATTAAAACCAATTAATCTGGAAATAAAATAAAATGAAAAAAATTCAACCCGAAATTCAGGGTGCTCACATATGAACACAACTTCAAGCGCGTAAAAAAGTACACCTTTTTTTCTGTCAATGAAGCTAGTAATCTTCTTTTTACACAAGGGACTGGATATTTCTCTGTCCCAAATATAAAAAAGAAGATATTACCTTCCAATTCTTCTAATTTACGCGAGTTACTTGTACAAAAGCGTAAAAACAAAAAATCTCCTGTGACACTCCCCCAATAAAACCATCATTGTGAGTGTCACCAAATTGTTATCAAATGTTGATGTTCTGCTACTAAATGGTCAGTTTTTGACCGATTAAGCTATAATGTACATCAGCAACAAATTAATGATCAAGAACGTGAGTTGTCTTCTGTATCTGTCAATATGGCATCTCATATCAATAGAGGACGACGTTCAAGACGCAATTTATCCCAGACTCCAGGTCAACAATGGTTCAACCGAATCCTCGACTCTTTTGAAGAAGTATATCAACATACTCGGTCAAGAAGTCAACAACCTTTAAATATGTATTCCTCAGATTCAGAGGCTGGGGGTACCCAGTACTTGGAGTCAGAAACTGATAGCGTTGATTCATATATGTACACCAATCCCTCTGTAAGTTCAAGAGAAGTTGAATCTTATGCTATCGGAGAAGAACAGGAGACGTCTACTTCTCATACAGAACAGCGTCTTTCTGCGATGGAACAATCACCAAAGGATATGCTTGCAATGATACAAAATATGCATCAGTTAATAACGAATCAGCAAAAAGTCCAACCAGTAGTGGTAATACCAGTGCAAGTAGCAGCGCAAACTCAAGATAGTCAAGGGGTTGACATACCTTTGAATAATCTGAGTCAAGAGCATGTTATCAACCAAAACTTTGCATCTCCGGATCCTCTCATTCCAGAAGATGTATCACCTCTGGTGGGGGTTACGATACATCCAACCACTATTCAATCAAACATACTCCCTCAAACTAATGAAGCTATTCAAGCTGTTCGGGAGTTAAAAGCACAGTTTGAGGTTCTGAAGCACAAAGATCAGCTCCAGAAGTTGGGAATCAAGCAACCTTATCCTCCCCACTGGAATGATGTGCCCTTTCTTCCTAAATTCAAGCCACAATCTATGGTATTATTTGATGGAAAGGCTTCTCCAAGTCAATATATCAATTATTTTGATATTATGACTGTGCATCTACAGAAGAATGATGCTCTTCTCACCCGAGTCTTCATAGGGTGTTTGACGGGTTTAGCATACGACTGGTATCGCAGTCTAACCGACAATTGCATATCGAATTTTGACGAGTTTAAAGCAATGTTTCTCTCTCGTTTCTATGAAAGAGGGATGGACATGAATATGTCTTCCTTAATAGAAATTAAACAAAAAGAAAAGGAGGATACTCTGACGTTTATTGATCGTTTTCGACCGGCTACTTTGAAAATACCTCCCGGTATGCCAGATTCAGCATTGATTGATACATGCAAAATGAATCTACGACCAACCATCGCTGTTTTTACAGGCTCTCAATTCACAGATTGGGCCTCGTTTATTATAGCAGAAGTTTCAGCCGAGACCAATGGTAGATTGGCTCATGAACATGGGATGATCATTGCCTCAGAAGATAAAGGAAAGAAAGCCTCTTCAGGCAACAACTCTGGTAATCGCAATGGGAAAGGAAAGGAAATCCTAGTGGTAAACCTTTCAAAATCTAAAACTACACCAAGTAATTTGGAGTCTTCTAAACCGAAAGAAGAATACTCTTTCGATGATAGTTATATTCCTAGGATATTTCAGTGTCTCGTGAAGAGTGGTAAGCTCCAAATTTTGGATCCAAAGCGACCTAATGAGGTGGATTTGCTTGATAATCCCAAGTATTGTATCTATCATAGTTACATAAATCATCCCACTAAGGCTTGTTATATCTTGAAGAAGAAGATTCAAGAATTGATAAATGCTAAAGCTATCGCTTTAACTAATGATGATCATACAGTCACAACCAATATAATTTCTCTTCAATTTGGAGGTTTTTCTCCACAGCAAGTTTTTGATGGGATTGTCCCAATTTCGAAGGCGACGATGAAGATTGTGAATCTTCCACCAGCCAGAGATCAAAGTGAAGAATTAGTTCCTCTCACTTTAAAAAATGGTGAAATCATGTGGGTACACCCTGACTTAGTGCCTGAAATGGAACATGGAAGTAAAATTTCAGAATCCAAGAAAGGTCAAAAAGTCAAAACCTGTAATATGATTTCTCATGTTGTTATTTCAGACCATCATGATTCTGATCATTTGTGGGATGGCATTCCTTTGGAAGATAGGATAAGGGGTCTAAACATATGCCCTCCGAGTTTGGCTCCTCCTACCAAACTAAAACTTACTCATCAGCAATGGTTAGCATGAACATTGTCCCTTTGTACAGGGCACAACAAGTTTTTACTGCTTACGAAAAAGCTTCGGTTGGGATTCTACCTCCTGCACCAAATTTTTTTACCCTTACCACTATAGAGGTCTATGTTCCTACTTCATCTGTTGAACTGTCTAGTGAAAGTCTGCTACCCACACACATTAATCGATCCATCTCATGAAAAAGATGGGCTACGACTTTCAGAAAGCGGAAGGCTTGAATTATGGTAAAGGTATACAAGTTCCTTTACAAATTCAAGGTCAAAAATCTTCCGTCGGATTGGGATTTAAAGTTCCTCATAAAAATCCACATAAGAAGAAGACTAAGGGAAAGAAGACTAAATCCTATAATATGGTACTTCATTCTCCTAAGTCTGAAGAAGAAGTCTTTGCTAGTACAAGGTCCGAAAAGGACTGCTACAAAGATCACGAGGAAACTTCCAAAGAAGCGAAAGACATCGCTGAAACACTACCGACTCAGTCATCTTCTATTTCTGCTGAGACAAGGCCTTATAAACCCTAGTGGTTGAAAAAGGGAAACAGAAGGCAGTACGTTTTGATCCCCGTTGAAGTCTAGTTCAAATCAAGGGTCGATAAAACCCTATAAATTTGACATACTAGCCCAGTTAGCCAATACTCCGGCTAGACTTTTTATCTTTCAATTACTTCGTCTCTCTAAAGAAAGTTGAAAAACTTTAAGCGAAGCTTTGCTACAAGCCGATTCATGCTTAGCTCAACTCAAAAATCCTGATAATATACCGGTGTCATGTCCCCAATGCCATAGTGTGATGGAATCAATTCCTAATATTACTTTCACATAAGAGGATATGATGTTAAAGTATAATCGATATGACAGGCCTTTGTGTTATACGAGGTATATTGGCTCTACTGAAATCGACAGAATTTATATCGATCCTGGGTCTTCCATCAGTATTATTCTTCAGAGTATGCTAAGACCATTGAGGATTCCTACTATTTATTTGACTTACACTAGTACAGCAATCGTTGCTTTTAATTCTGGAAGGAGTAAACCATTGGGGAAAATTCGTCTGAAGATTCAAATAGGTGATCTTCGAACCAGGGTAACCTTCTATGTTATCAACTCAGATGTATCTTATAATATCCTCCTTAGAAGGCCATGGATACATGAGCATAACATTGTACCTTCGACTCTCTACCAATGCTTCAAGTATATAGTTTTTTAGGGGATTGTAAAGAATGAATTTGCAGATATTAATCCTTTTAAGGGTGTTGAAGCCTATTTCTCTGATTCAATACTCTGTAACAGGAGTATGTGAAGGAAATATCTGATATAGCTGAAGATCGAGCACCTGCAGAAGATCAATCGATTTCAGAAGATTAATCGCCTTCAGAAGATCAACCCTTGATGATTAAGGTTAAAGGTCGAATTCAACCCCAACCTATCAATGATGAAACTTTGATGATTAAAGTCAAAGGACTAATTCAAGCTACGTCTGATGAAGCTGTGAGGATTCCAGTCAAGAACCAGGTTCAAACCAACAATAGTTATCAGCCTCCTATGATCAAGGTTAAAGGACGTACTTCTCGTACAACTGATCCAGAACCACTAGTTATCAACCTTGGCAAGTCTACGCTGAAGACGGATGATGGTCCATTAATGATTAATCCAAAGCATAGCAGTCAGTCTGCTAATGATATAAATGTTGATCACTCTGTATTCTCTTATTTTAATGAAGATTTCCTTTTGGAGTATATGGCTGTCAAATTTATTGAAAGAATGACTTTATCTACTGATAATCAAAGTCATCAACATAAAACTGACATAAATACAGAGGAAACCTTATATATTAATCATAAAGAGAATTCTTTTCCTACTCATGTTGATGTTGGACCCTATGCTCAGAGGTTCTTAACATCTTCTCCTTATTTTCTACATGTAGCCTCATCATCACAAGCTTGTGCAACTTATAGACGTCACGAAGAATCTTATTTTGTGATCCCGTCTAATAAGAAAAACAAGCATTAAATTGTGTTTGGCTTGGCTAGAAATATTTCTGTTATTCAGACAGATAATCTCGTAGAAAAAGATAAAGAAAAAAAATCAGAATTGACAAATATTGTCAACAATCACTTAAGATTATCTAAAATATGGGATATCATTTAATAACCATGCTAGGTCTCAATCAAGGCAATGGTAGACGATTACCATCATGTGGTGATCCGTTTTATCAACAAACTCGTCATAGGTTGGGATACGATCCATCCCACATGTTTAATGAAGATATAAAAGAAGAATTTTTTTCCAGTTCTTTACAATCCTCAGATTCTGAAAGAGTCCAGTATATTGAATCTGAGTGCGTCTTTTCAGTCAATATGGTTGAAACCGATGGTGAATCTGAACTATTTGAAAATAACACTTGGACACAACAAATGGACACTCGGTGGGAGCTTCGGTTTGAACAACGACAGCCGCCCACAGAAGATAAAATTGTCCAGATTGATGTTGGAGACGAAACTACGTCTAAGCCAATATTCATCAGTAAAAACCTTTCTGAAGATGAAAAAGAAGAGTTGATAAAGCTGATAAAAGAATATATCAATATTTTTGCAAGGAGTTATGAGGATATGTCGGGTCTGCATCCTAAAGTAGCTACCCGTAAACTCAATATTCTTCTTAATGCCAAATCTGTAAAACAACAGCAGCGACATTTTCGACCAGATATGATGGATGCAATTGAAGCAAAAGTCAAAAAGCTGATTATATATGGCTTTGTCCGTAAAAAGCAATACCCAAATTGGGTTGCTAATATTGTCCCTGTCATGAAGAAAAATAGAAAAGTTTGAGTTTGCATAGATTTTCGAGATCTCAACGCAGCTTGTCCAAAAGACGAATTTCTACTTCCTATCACTGATGTCATGATAGACAATACATTCGGTTTTGAACACATGTCTTTCATGGATGGATTTTCAGGATATAACCAAATTAAGATACATCCAGGAGATGAGAAGCATGCTACTTTTCGTACACCCCTTGGAGTTTATTGCTATACCGTTATGCCTTTTGGTCTGAAAAATGTCGGTGCTACCTATCAAAGAGCTATGATCAGTATCTTTCTAGAACATCTACGAAAAATAGTTGAATTTTACGTAGATGATATCGCTGTCAAAAGTCGATTAAAAGATGATCACATTCAAGACTTGAAGACAATATTCGAGTTGATGCGTCGACATCAATTAAAGATGAACCCTACTAAGTCTTTCTTAGGGGTTTCCAGTGGCAAGTTTTTTGGATTTGTTATTACTTTTCAAGATATCCATGTTGATCCTGATAAAGTAAAAGTAATTCTTGAAATGCGTCCTCCACGTAATCTAAAAAAACTCTGTGGCTTTCAGGGTCGCATTGCTTATATCAAGAGATTTATATCCAATCTTTCTGGGAGATATCAACCTTTCTCTCGTTTATTGAAGAAAGGTGTATCATTTGTTTGGGATGAAGCATGTCAAAAAACATTCAATGACATCAAGCAATACCTTACAAATCCACCTATTTTAGTACCTCCAGTAGTGGAAAGACCATTTTTGTTGTATGTTCGAGCATTAGATTATTCTCTTGGTGCTCTTCTTGCACAGAAAAGTGATAAGGGTCATGAACAGGAAATTTATTATCTCAGTCGAATGATGGTTGGCGCTGAACACAGGTATACTTTTGTGGAAAAAGAATGTCTAGCCTTGGTTTTTGACATTCAAAAGACGCATCATTATGTATCGGGACAGACTACTCATGTCATATCCAGAATAAATCCTATTCGGGTATTGATGAAAAAGTCGAGTATTCTTAACTTCCGGTTAGCTACCTGGGCAATGTTGCTTACTCCCTATGATATGGTCTACATACCTCAAAAATCAGTGAAGGGTCAAGAATTAGCTGACTTCTTAGAAGGTCATCCTATACCTGAAACTTCCAAGCTATATGAAGACATTCCAGATGAAGTCGTAGATTACAACATGACTTTAAAAAATGACATTTGGCAACTATACTTTGATGGAGCATCAAGAGTTGGACTTAAAGGCAATATTATCTCCGGAGTAGGCATCGTTTTGGTCTCGCCTGATAAAATGGTTATATACCGTGCTTATTTCCTCAATGAACCATGTTCCAATAATGTGGCAGAATATAATGCCCTGCTAATTGGTCTTCAAGTAGCAAAACAATTGGATATTGAGTTCTTAGAAGCATATGGAGATTTTCAACTGATTGTTAATCAAGTCAGAGGGACATATGAACTCAGAAACCCTGACCTCATTCCTTATCATTAAGTGGTAATCGAATTGTCCCTTTCATTCAAAGGGTTCTTCATCGAATTCGTTCCACGTTCTCAAAATTTGGAAGCTGACGCTCTCGCTAGTCTAGCTACGGATATAGCAATTCCAATTAGAAGACAAAACACTATTACTTTGTTGGATATAGATTTATTCTGTGTCAAGAATAATTTATATATCGAACAGAGTTATGCTATCGAATCAAATTCTTAGCAAAGGGATTGGAGAAGTCCATTTATTAATTATGCGGTTTATAGGATTTTACCTGAAGATCCAAAAGAAGCTGCATCAATCAAAAGACGATCATTTCGATTCTATTATGATACTTCTATACACATATTGTATTGTCGTTCTTATGATGGGATTTTACTGCATTGTCTTTCAGAATCCAAAGCCAAGCAAACACTTCGTGAGGCTCATAATGGAGTTTGAGGTGTGCATCAACCAGGTCCAAAATTACAGGGCCGTATTCGAAGAATAGGTTATTATTGGCCTTCTATGATAGCAGATGCTATGGATTATGCCAGACGGTGTAAAGCATGCGAGATTCATGCTGATTTTATTCATCAACCCTTTGAATTTCTACATCCTACAGCAGCTTCTTGGCCTTTCGAAGCTTGGGGTATGGATATTATTAGTCCAATTAATCCTTCTTCTGTCAAAGGACATCGGTTTATCCTGGCTATAACTGATTATTTTTCTAAAAGGACAGAAGCGATTCCTCTTGTTGAAGTAAAAATGTCTAACGTCGTTAGCTTCATCAAACATCATGTCATTTATCATTTCGGGATTCTTCTAAGGATAATTCATGATAACGGGCCATAATTTGCCAGTCAGGCATTTTATCAATTTTGTGACAAAAATCGTTTCCAGAACATAGCTTCTACATCTTATAATCTAGCTGCTAATAGTTTAGCAGAAGCTTTCAACAAAACGATTATTAAACTTCTCAAAAAGTTCGTCTCTTCTACTAAACATGATTGGAATGAGAAACTTGGAGAATGTTTATGGGCTTATCGAACAACAGTCTGAACTTCAACTAGTTTTACACCATTTTCATTGGTTTACGGATGTGAAGTTGTTCTTCCACTAGAGATCCAGATACCATCTCTTAGAATAGCCATTGCTAATGAGCTAACTACAGAGAATAATGATCGCTTGAGACTCCAAGAACTTGAAGGTTTGGATGAGAAGCGACTTCAAGCACAACAACACATTGAGCTGTATCATGCCCGCATATCTCGAGCTTTCAATCACAAAGTTAAAGAAAGGGTGTTTAAAGTAGGAGAGCTAGTTCTAGCTGTCCGAAGACCTATGGTTACGACTCATAAGAGTAAAGGCAAATTCCAAGCCAAATGGGAGGGTCCTTATGTAGTCGAAACCGTATTCTCCAATGGTGCATATACGTTATCTAAACCTAATAAAGATTTGCTCATGATGCCAATTAACGGTAAATTCTTGAAAAAATACTACATTTGAATTTCTTCTTTATTTTCCAGCTACCAAGGTTTGGTTAAGCTGATTATTTATTCTCTTGAAAGAGAATTTTGATCTTCTGTCTTACCAGCTAATTTCGGAAAGAAAAAGATTTATTATTTATCATGTCTTCATTACCTCTGAATGAATATTAAACCTACTTCTTTTCCTTTATTATCTATCATGTCCATATTACCTCTGAATAGATATTAATCTATTTTCTTTGAGTCATTACGATCTATTATGTTCATTCTACCTCTAATAGTATTGTATACTCAAAAAAATAAGATTTATTATCTATCATGTCCACATTACCTCTGGATAGAGATAATCTACTTCGTTGAGATTGGAAGACTTATCATGTCCATATTACCTCTGATAATTGTTTTCTATCTCACACATATTTTAAAATATATTTCATTTATTTCATGATTGGAAATAGTACATCAGTAAAATGAATGAAATGACAGAAGATAAAAAATTTCTTTATTGATTACAAAAACTTTCTAAGGTGGAGCAGACAGATCTTCAATTATCTTCTGCAACTCTGCCAGACGTTTTTCACGAGAGCCCACTACAGTTGTGTATGCTATAGATATTCAGGCTTCTGCAGTACAGAGGTGAGAGAGTTCGGCAAAGGCATATATCATTTTGTCTTTGGCATCTTCAAGTGTTTTTAGTTTTGCTTCAGAACCAAAGATCTGTTCCTTCAAAATGGAACTTTGCCTTAAGAATTGATCTCTATCTGCCGTGATCCGGTTCTACTCCTCCTTTAAACGAGCTAGCTCAGCCTCGACTTCACGAATTTTATCATTTTGCTCATGAATTTTGATATTCAAGGAGTCATAAGCTTGCTGATGCTGCTCCAGTAAGGGTTTATTTTCTTTCAAGAAAGTACTCTCCACGGCAACCTTATTGCTGTAATCTTGAAGAGATTCCTTGAAGATGGTTTCTCGAGTTGTGTACTCATTGGTGAAACCATCATACTCGGATTGGACGAGGCTTTCTATAGTCCCACTTGACAACCTCAAATAATCTTTGATGGGTTGTTCAAGTCCCTGGACTATTTTTCGCAAAGCGTCTGCCCGCTCAGTATCATTGAACATTGCTATGTTGTCTATGGTAGTAGCAATAGCACTTTTCAAGCTCTCATAACTAAGGCCTTTCTTTAATACCATTTTGATCAACGCTGCCAAGGTCTTGTAAAAAGTTTCAGTATGAATCTCTACCAAAAGATTCATATCAGCGTTGGAGCTTGGTGTATCGGCGATATCGGCCAATCTCTTTTCTTGAAAGCCGGAGACAGATGCTGTCGTTACTGTGGTAGCAAGCTGAGTCAACGATCTATCTGTTATCGTTACCATAGCCGATTGATTTTAAGGGAGTTTTGGGACTGTATCTTCATCAACTTTTTCTGCTACTTCAGGAGGATGAGCTCCGGTGGTAGAAGATGGTATCATAGAGGTGCTGCTTCCTATGTTCGATTCAGACTCGAACACAGCTGTCTTAGGAACTTGATCTGCACTGGTTGCAGTAATTGATGTTGCCTCAGCAATTTGTTCTTAAGCAGCAATTGATTCATTAGTAGCTGGTTCTTCGGCTGCAACTTGTTCTTCTTTTGCTGCTGGTTCTTCTTCTCTTTCTTCAACAAAAGAAGGCAATTCTTGTTGTGCCTCTATTTCTGGCTCTGGTGGTATCTCCATGGATGGAGAACATTCTTTAGAAGCAGAATCTTCTTTTGAAGAAGAACTCTCTTCTTCAGACTCCATTTCCTCTTCATGGATGGTCTCTTGAGAAGGAGGAGGAGCAACAGATTTTGCTGCAATAATGACACATATAAAGATTAAGCAAAATAGTTAATATACAAAATTATAATACATATTTTTGTATAAATTTTATGTAATTTATCTTTACCTAGAGTAGGTGCAGGATGCGATAAGAGTGCGTTATAATCCATATCCCGGTCATCATCTTCCAATTCAAGAGCCGGTTCATCCAAAGGTATGGGTTCCGGATCAACAGTGTGAGTGGTGGTGTTGTCTTCAATAGCTTTTGCCTTTTATGGTGAGGTTAGATGTAGTGAATTACTGAGGCGTCCGAGAGATAGGTCTCCTATGACTTCTGTTGCTGCTGCTGCTGGCTGGGATGCTGAAGACCCTTCTCCAGGTTGAGCTGAAGAAGATGTAATATTTTGTGGCTCCTCAACAGGAGTTTTGCTTTCTGGAGTAGCGGCTCTCTGTCTAGAAGACCCTTTAACAGTAGTCTTCTTCTTCTTTTCCCGAAGAATAGCTGTATCTGTTTTTCGCTTCTGGGTTATAGTGATGGTAATGGGTCCTGCAACTGGTTCCCCCATTCCTATAGGGAGTGCTTCCAGATATTCATCCTGAACAACATCAGCATCAGGTATGTCCGAAGGTACCCTAACTGGTTCTTCGACATTTCCTTTCTTGTCCCATCGAAGACTTCCCTTCATGCTGTAGTCATTTGCGAAGGAA
The DNA here is from genome assembly GCA_029216955.1 of Iris pallida. NCBI lineage: Eukaryota > Viridiplantae > Streptophyta > Magnoliopsida > Asparagales > Iridaceae > Iris > Iris pallida. Next base: position 16,873,775 of record JANAVB010012999.1, on the reverse strand, counting down.
CGAATAGAGGCATAAAAATAAGCATACGAATGGAGCATTCGTAGATCAATTGTACTTGTGGCAGTGGACACATCGAATCTGGCACCGGTACATCCAGCGCTGAAATACCTCCATGCCCTTGCACCATCAACTAATTTTCCATAATAGTTGAAGCTAGAGGAGGGATTACTAACGTGAAGTTGGTCATACCCGAACTGACGAGCGAATCGACTGGGTAGATACGGTTCGAACATACAGTTGTCCTTAGTTCTATACATCAGATGCGAGGGTCTGATGCATATTAGCCATTTAAAGACTGGTGCAGGTATCCCACTCCTCTCTTGACCTACATCTTCAAATTTTATACTGAAACAGTCAGCTGGGACTGGTGGTCTTGTGCAGAAAAAATTCCACCCATGGAAGAAGTTTAGTATTGCCCGGGTATCCGCCACTGAAGTCGCAGTCCACATAGCTTTACTAAACTTTTGGAGAAATACCTCTGCATCATTTTCAGGGCCTGGCGGCAATAGGTTGCAGTTGTGATGTAATAAACAGCCCATTAAATAACTGTAGGGCATCTCCACCCTAGGGAATTCTTTTCGATAAGGAGCATGATTGATCAGTTCATCACCAAATGCTCGCAAACCTGTATTTATCCGACATACCATTGCCGATAACAAGTTGATTCTGGCCTTGAATACCAAACGTACTGCTGGCCATAGTATATTTTAGTAAATCCTATCGACTGTACCAGTCCCTGGTATGACCCATCTTCGTAGCCACAGGGAAAGAAAGCTCGCCAGTAAGGCTTCCTTTGAGAGCTTCCGACTGCCATGTCTCAGAAAGCTCAATGCTTCAGCTCCTGCAGGAAATTCTCCGGTCTTGGTGGTCAAATATTTATCCAGGGACTTACAGGTGATCATCCAAGTATTTATTATATCAGCAGGAATTATTGAACAAGGGTTGATGGGTTGAGCCTTGTTGTCTTGGAATCCCTTTTTGTCATCCTTGAATATTCAATTCTTATGGTAGAATAGATATGTTGTCCATTTATTGATGTATGCCAAATGCGACATAGTGGTATAAATCAGATAATGGCACATCAACTCTTGGTATACCTCAACTAAGTGAGGATTATTCTTCCTAATTTCTGCTAGTTTCCGGTTGGAGGGAACGTATTCTTCATATGGAGCTTCCCCCATTGGCAGCTTGGAGATGAATTGCATCTCATGGAGTGCAAAATCCATTTCACCTATTGGGGTTGCGAAAGTCCCTGTCGAGCTGATATACAACTCCATCAAGGCTAAGAACAAGTTATTGTTCATTGGTATGCCTTGACTTGTAGAGGCTACTACTTCAAACAGTCCAATGGCTCGCAGTTCTGTTTTGAAGTTCTTCATGATCCAATCACTAAGTCGAATCTAGTTCTTATTATGAGGGGTCATACACCGTAGCAGCCTAGGGTTGACCTGGAGATATAGTACTGAGGCTTTCATAAACTTGTTTATGAATATTGGTATCTATATTGGTTGGATCAGAGTTGAGCCCTCGCTCGGTGTGAATCCAGGCAGTAAACCGGAGAAAGGAATGACACTACCGCTGGGAGTACTGGTATAGTAGCCCATTTGATTGGACCCGTCCCTCTTGAAAATAATTCTGCCTGGTCTACCATGACTGTTAGGAGTCAGGTTCCAGATCATCTTGTAGAACCCTAGAGGGGGGGTGAATAGGGAAATAAAAAATAAACTATAACAAATGATGCAATAAAGAGTAAATAGTAGAAAGATCAAACGCAAACGCAAGGATGTATCCTGGTATCCTCTTTTGAGGCAATCCAGTCCCGGAACTCTCTCCGGCTTTAATCCACTATTATGCAAATAGTACACACGAGTTTGGATCCGAAGAACTCGCCAACTTTAACACACGAGTTTTCTTACGAAGGCTCGCGAACTTCAAACAAAAGAGAATGAGAACTTGCTGATCTTCTAACACGTGAAGATCGAAATGTACAACTCTTTAATACTCTAGCACTTTGGGAGAGGATGACAATGAAAAGCTTTGAGAGAGTATTAATGGTGGAGCTCTTGGTTGTTGGAAAATTTATGGAAGAGTTGGTGAGGAAGCTCAAGAGAGAGAGAGCTTCCTTTTATAAGAAAACTAAGAGTGGGTGGCATTTAATGCTTCTGAGTGTACGCAGACCGGCATGCCGTCGGTATGCCGCGGCATACCGTCGGTATGCCGGCCAAATAGTAACGGTCATATTTATGACCGTTCAAGAGCATTAAATACGGCCATTAATGCATGTCAGACCAAATCGAAAAGCAGATTATTCGAAATTCGGTATACCGCCGGTATGCCGGAGCATACCGTCGGTATGCCGACTAAAGTCACAGAAAGTTTTAGAGCTATAAGAAACGGCATGCCGCCGGTATGCCGTAGCGTACCGTCGGTATGCCGACAATAAATCACAGCATCAATTGTGTTGCTAGGAAACGGCATGCCGCCGGTATGCCGCAGCATGCCGTCGGTATGCCGACAATTCGAGACAGCAACTTTCTGGACACAGAAAGCGGTATGCCGCCGGTATGCCGAAGCATGCCGTCGGTATGCCGCTTATTGTCACAGAAGCATTTCTGGACACGAAAACGGTATACCGCCGGTATGCCGTAGCATGCCGTCGGTATGCCGCTTTTTGTCACAGAAACTTTTCTGGACACAAGAACGGTATACCGCCGGTATGCCGGAGCATACCGCCGGTATGCCGCTCTGAATAACTTGATTTTCGATTTGTGCTTTAAGTTATCATCCATCCTTTAGTGTTTTACAGAAATACCTAGACCAGTACAGACTCGAAAACACTAAGCATGAAGACGCCGACTTAATGCAGGGAATGCCGGTGAACGCCACAGTCTTCAAGAAATCAGAAAGTCCTTGATCTTCTGAGAGAATTAGAATCTGAAGAGCAAAAGACTAAACTACGAAGATGCTGTTAATTACTCAAAATAAAATGTGCCAACAAACTCCCCCATTTTGATAATTGACAAAATAGAGAGATAGCATCTTCAGGGAGTATCTCCCCCGTAGGTAGACAGCTCCCCCTCAATACGATTTCTCCCCCTTTGTCACTTATTCAAAGATGGGGATAACTAAAGTAAACAATGCACATATAAATGTAAAAATACGAGAAGAGTGATAAAAGCATGCAGGAATATATTGAAGGAAAAGTTAAGATACATGCTTGACCCATACAAAGCAGAGATAAAGAAAATAAAGACTCTCCATTACGAGAGCCGGACACTTGAGACAAACATGGATAAAGTCCCCGAAGGACTGCAAAGAGCAAGAAACAACCACACCGGTCCCCGAAGGACCACAAAAGACAAACAAGCAACACATAAAAACAAGAACCACTAAACCACTGAGACCATCACCAAAGGAGAACCATCCCTAATCCTCTGCCGGATCATCATCACCATCATCATCCTGAGCCTGCTGGAGGGCGCCAAAAGGATCAATGCCGTCCGGGTACATAAACCCGTAGGCATTGGGGTCAGAGAAATGCGGGGCCGTGTACATGGGATCCTGAAGATTAAGATCCAGAAAGGCATCCCGGTCTTGGAGAGTGCGCTGGATGAAGTAGCCCTGATCGTGGAAGCGAGACTGGATGAGGGCGCCAAGTCCACGAGTGTGGGTCCGCATCTGCTCCTCCGCCTGGGCCATCCTCAGATCAAAGTGGTGCTGAGTAAGTGGCATATAGCGGCCCGTAGATGGAGGGGTAGATGCAGGGGCAACAGGAGTGGAACCCGGTTGCTCCTGGGAGGAGGAAGCACGGGAAGAAGAGCCGCCAGCAAGGGTACGGGAGACGGCCAGAAAAGAGGGGACCCCATCCGAGGAGCAGAGAGACAAGTCAACCTGTTTGGCCTCCATGAGTAAGGTGATGAAGGAACCATAGAGGAGGTTCTGCTTCCCCGAAGGCATGGTACGCCGGAATTGCAGAAGAAGAGTCTTAGGGAAGGAGAAACGCTTCCGGGCATAGAGATGGTACATGAGAACAAGAGCGTCACCAGTGATGGCGTCATAGTTCCCGCCCTTTGGAAACAGAGTGTGGCACACGATACGGTGGAGCTCGTAGTAAAACGGCTCCAGCTGGACGGAGAGTGCCGGGATGGCGGGAGGGTTGGGACCCTTGCAGATGATGCGACAGAATTCGTCGAAGGGTGATGCCGCCGAGGAGGTGAGAGCTCCCAAAAGAGGTAATGCATCACCTCTGTCCGGGACGCCCAAGATAGCCCCCACTTCCTTAGAGGTGAGACGGAAGTGGCGGTCATTCACCATAGATTGGATGGCGGTAGGGTCGTCGTCATCCGGTCTCATGTTGCAGTAGAATAGACGGACGGCAGCCGGGTAGACAGGGATTTGGCACCGAAGAAGAGATGAGAGACCGGCATCGTCAAACAAAGGGACGTGACCGGGGAAGAGGTTCCAGTTGATGGCCCGTCCTTTGAAGACGTTGTGGTTGGCGAAGTGTTGGAACCAAAGCTCGGCCGCCAAGGCGTTGGAGAAGACGCGTTGGTCATAGCCGGAGGGAAGCGCCACCGGAACGAACGGGTTGAACATGGTGGAGGAGGATCGGGGGCGCTTTGGGTTTGCCATGAGAGAGGAGCAGAGCTATGTAGTGGAGAAGGAAGGAGTAGAGAGGAGGAGGAAGAAAGGATGGTATATAAAGGAGAGAGGAAAGATGAAGAGATGAAATTTGAAAAAGAAGAAAGGGGGGGGGAGGGGGGAACGATTGTAGAGGAGTGGTAAATGGGGAAGGTGAAGGGAGGATGGGAAGTTAATGAGGGGAGTAAAAAGAGGAGAGAAAAGAGGGAAGTGATAAGAGAGGTAATTAATAGGAGGGGAGGTGAGGAGATGGGTAGTTAATGATGGATGTGATGGGAGAGAGGGAATAAAGATAGTATGGAAAGATATGATGGAAGGAATAAAGGAGGATAGAGAAAAAGGTGGGGCCCAGCTCAGAGTTGGTGTCCTGTCCGCAGTCGTCCGGCATGCCGTCGGTATACCTGAGTATACCGCCGGTATGCCGAAGAACGAAACAGAACGTTATTCTGGTTCGAAAAACGGCATGCCGGCGGTATGCCGTAGTGTACCGACGGTATGCCGAAGATCGAAACAGAACCTAATTCTGCTTCGAAAAACGGCATGCCACCGGTATACCGCAGTATACCGTCGGTGTGCCGAACGAGAAACGGTTAGGGATCAAAGGATAAAATGCCTAGTTCACGGCAAAGGAAAGAGAAGCGATCTTCCGGGAGGGGCTTAGTGAAGATGTCGGCTAATTGATAGGTAGTATCAATAAATTCAAGATGGATATCTCCTTTTTGTTGATGGTCACGAAGAAAATGGTGTCTAATTTCAATGTGCTTCGTGCGTGAGTGACAAATCGGGTTTTTCGTGAGATTGATAGAGCTAGTGTTATCACATTTAATAGGGGTGCAAGAATGAGAAATACCATAATCTAAAAGTGTTTGTAACATCCAAAGAATTTGTGCACAACAACAACCAGCCGCAATATACTCTGCCTCAGTGGTTGAGAGAGCGACAGAGTTTTGCTTCTTACTAAACCACGATACCAAGGACTTCCCGAGGAATTGACATGTGCCACTAGTGCTTTTTCGGTCAATCTTGCATCCGGCAAAATCCGCATCCGAAAAGCCGTGAAGCTCAAAGGTTGAGGATTTCGGATACCAAAGACCCATGTTAATGGTGCCTTTGAGATAACGAAAAATGCGCTTGACGGCACTCAAATGTGATTCCTTTGGATTGGCTTGATATCGTGCACACAAACAGACACTAAACATGATATCCGGACGGCTAGCCGTTAAATAAAGTAAGCTACCGATCATACCTCTATACTTACGAATGTCGACCGATGTGCCATCTTCATCATTGTCAAGCTTGGTCGTTGTAGCCATAGGGGTCCTCATTGATTTGGATGAGTCAAGGTCGAAACGCTTGAGGAGGTCCCTTGTATATTTTGCTTGATTGATGAAGGTTCCTTTAGGTCCTTGCTTGATTTGTAACCCCAAGAAGAAGGAGAGTTCTCCCATCATACTCATTTCAAACTCTTCCTGCATAACTTTGGCAAATTCTACACAAAGTGTGTTGTTAGTAGAACCAAAAATAATATCATCCACATAAATTTGAACCAATAAGAGAGTCCCATCATGGGATTTAATAAAAAGTGTGGTGTCAACTTTTCCCTTTGAAAAATTGTGAGAAACAAGAAAAGAGCTAAGACGCTCATACCAAGCACGTGGAGCTTGTTTGAGGCCATAAAGGGCTTTATGAAGTTTGAAAACGTGGTCAGGAAATTGAAAATCTTCAAAACCGGGAGGTTGTTTAACATAAACTTCCTCCTTAATAATACCATTAAGAAAAGCACTCTTAACATCCATTTGAAATAGCTTAAAGTCATTAAAACAAGCAAAGGCACAAAGCATACGAATGGATTCAAGACGTGCAACCGGAGCATAGGTTTCGTCGTAGTCAATGCCTTCCTCTTGGTTATAGCCTTGGGCAACCAATCGGGCTTTGTTACGAGTCACTAACCCATCTTCATTTAGCTTATTGCGAAACACCCATTTAGTTCCAATAATGGGATGATTGCTAGGTTTTGGGACAAGTTCCCAAACCTTGCTTCGCTCAAATTGATTAAGCTCCTCTTGCATAGCTATCATCCAAAATTCATCGAGAAAAGCATCATTAACATTTTTAGGCTCTATTTGAGAGATAAAAGCCACATTGGCACAAAGATCACGAGTGGCGGATCTTGTGCTAACACTTGAGGAAGGATCCCCAATGATGAGTTCCTTAGGATGATTGGTGACAAATCTCCATTCTCTTGGGAGATCCTTTGGAGGAGGCTCGAGAGGAGGAGACTCTTTTGATGGGGTCACAACTTCATTGTTAGATGAAGAAGGACGATCCTCAATAGAGGAGTTCTCCAATCCAAACGAGATGTCATCAATATCCTCGGAGGAGGAGAATGTAGAAGAGTTGAGTTCATTAAAAGAGACATTGATTGACTCTTCGACAACAAGACTTCTTTTATTAAAAACACGAAAACCTTTGCTATGAGTAGAGTATCCAAGGAATATTCCTTCATAGGCTTTTTCTTCAAACTTGCCTAGGTTATCCTTGGTATTCAAAATAAAACAATTGCAACCAAAAACCTTGAAATATTCAATAGAAGGAATTTTGTTAAACCAAAGCTCATAAGGAGTCTTCTTAGTAATAGGTCTAATTAAGACCCTATTAATTACATGACATGCCGTATTGACGGCTTCCGCCCAAAAATATTGAGGGAGCTTATATTGGTTTAACATGACCCGGGCCATATCGCCAAGGGTTCTATTCTTTCTCTCCACAACACTATTTTGTTGAGGAGTACGGGGACAAGCAAAATCATGTCCAAAACCATTCTTTTCACAAAATCTTTTGAAATCAACATTATCAAATTCACCTCCATGATCACTCCTAATTTTGTTAATAGAAAAGCCTTTCTCGTTTTGAACACGTTTACAAAAAGCAACAAATTCACGAAAAGTATCACTTTTGCAAGCAAGAAAAATAACCCAAGTAAATCTTGAAAAATCATCAACTAAAACAAAGGCATAGAGTTTGCCACCAAGGCTAGCTACTCTACTAGGCCCGAAAAGATCCATATGAATAAGTTGAAGGGGTCTTGTGGTACTCACAGAGTTGATGGATTTGAAAGATGACTTGGTCAACTTACTTTTCTCGCATTCTTCACAAACCATATCCTTCTTGAAGGGGATGCTAGGAAGTCCTCGTACAAGCTTCTTGGAGGCGAGGCGAGAGATGGTATCCATGTTAGCGTGTCCAAGCCTCATGTGCCAAAGCCAACTCTCATCGTTCTTTGCAACTAGGCACCTGTCATTGTTAGTACCTTCAACAAGATAAAGAACATAAATATTGTTTTCTCTAATGCCTTCATACACAATAGTTCCATTGGAGCTATCGGTAATGTAGCATTTGAGTTTAACAAACTTGATATCATAGCCATTATCGGTGAGATGGCTAATACTAAGGAGGTTATGCTTAAGATATGTAACAAGACATACATTATTGATACAAGGATAAGGAGGAGAACTGATATTACCATTTCCAATAATATAACCTTTTAGATTGTTACCGAAGGAGACATGTCCTTCCTTCTTCATCGATAGCGTTGTAAAAAGTGAAGCATCACCGGTCATGTGCCGTGAACAACCGCTATCGAGAATCCACTTGCTTCTAGCATGAGAAGGATTCGTCACCTACAACATAAGTTGAAGATGAACAGTTTGGTACCCATGATCTTATGGGTCCTTGAGTGTTAGTCTTAGGAACCCATTTAAGAACTCTCATGTCAACTTGTTTTCTTGTATAACAAAAATTAGAAGTATGACCAAGCAACCCACAATAATTGCACATTAAGAAAGATCTAAAAGAAGAAGTGTGAGTGTTGTGCATATGTGAGTCTCTAGTGTGAGATGTTCTACCATGAGTGTTATGATGATAGAAAAATGCATGATGAGAAGTTTTCTTTTTAACAAAAGGTCCTTTTCTAGTGTTAGAAGAGGAGTTGTGTGTAGTGTTCATGTAATGGTTATGCCTAGCATTGTGATGAGTGTGGGGAGGTCTAGGAGCATGCATGTGAGTGGAATTCTTATTACTAGAATTCTTACTCCGTGTAAGAAGATCATTATACTTAATAGAAGTGGAATATTCTCTTCTATTAGCATCTTGACATTTGCGCATGGCAAACTCATAAGAGCTTCTCATGGATTGAATCTCATCATCCTTTTTCTTGATGGTGTCAAGAGATTCTTGAAGTTTTAGTCTCAAAGACTCCACTTCATCCGTGTCGGAAATAGGAGATTTTCCCTTCACATCACTAATGATGCTTGAGAGCCTCTCTACTTCAAGTTGAAGAGCCTCGACCTCCTTAAGAGATTTCTTGTATTTATTCCGAACACCTTTGTGTTCTTCATGTAACTCAAGAATGGCTTTCTCCAAGTCATCATAGGTAAGAGTGTTTAAGGAAAAATTATCAAGTACCTCATCGGTTGCCATGAGACAAACGTTGGCATTGTGTTTGCACTCCTTGTCATTGTCGGAGTCGCTTGCGTCGCTTTCACACCAAATGCTAGTGTTGGCAAACTTTCTGGAGGACGAGCTTTCCTTGCTTGGCTTCTCGTACTTGCTTGAATCTTTTCGTACCATCGGACAATCCCTCTTGATGTGTCCGGGTCTTCTGCATTGATAGCATGCCGGGTCATCTTCATTGTCCCGTCTAGAGCGGTTGGCCTTGTTGAACTTTAAGAACTTCCTGAAGTGCTTAGCTGTGAGAGCTATTTCTTCATCGTTGTCCGACTCATTGTCGTCGGAGCTATCCTTGGAGTAGGACCTTGAAGCTTTGAGAGCAAGAGTCTTCTCCTTTTCTTTGGTCTTCTCCTTCTCCTTCTCTTGAATGGAGGATTCCTCTTGATCCTTCATGTCAAGCTCGTGAGTCATCAGCTTACCCATGAGGGTCTCTAGGTTCATGACGGTAAGATCGTTCCCCTCAATGATTGCGGTAGCTTTAGGACTCCAAGCTTTCGTCAAACCTCTAAGAATCTTCCTTATCTTTTCATGAGCGGGATATTCCTTTCCAAGAGAAGAGAGAGGGTTAATAATATCACCAAAGCGAGTAAACATGCTAGCAATAGATTCATCATGCTTCATTTTGAAAGACTCATATTCTTGCGTGAGTCTACTGATCTTAGATTCCTTCACTTGTGAAGTCCCCTCGTGTGTAACTTCAAGCAACTTCCAAATTTCATTGGAAGTCTTGCAAGTAGAGATTCGATTGAATTCACTACTGTCGAGAGCACAGTAAAGAGCGTTCATTGCCTTGGCATCTCGACAAGCAAGCTTCTTGATGTTTTCAGTGAGTGTTTCCCGAAGGGTGTCAGAAGCAATATCCTCTATAGCTCTGGAAGGAGTAGGGATGCCATTTATCATGCAATCCCATAAATCGAAATCTATGGACTTGAGATAAATGCCCATCCTAATCTTCCAATAGTTATAGTTGGTACCATCAAATAGGGGAGGCCTATTTGTGGAGTGTCCCTCATTGTGAAACGTGTTGATGCTAGGGTTAGAGGCCATGGATCACTCAAGGGTGTAAATCCAAATCAAGAGAACAAAGCTCTGATACCAATTGTAGAACCCTAGAGGGGGGGTGAATAGGGAAATAAAAAATAAACTATAACAAATGATGCAATAAAGAGTAAATAGTAGAAAGATCAAACGCAAACGCAAGGATGTATCCTGGTATCCTCTTTTGAGGCAATCCAGTCCCGGAACTCTCTCCGGCTTTAATCCACTATTATGCAAATAGTACACACGAGTTTGGATCCGAAGAACTCGCCAACTTCAACACACGAGTTTTCTTACGAAGGCTCGCCAACTTCAAACAAAAGAGTATGAGAACTTGCTGATCTTCTAACACGTGAAGATCGAAATGTACAACTCTTTAATACTCTAGCACTTTGGGAGAGGATGACAATGAAAAGCTTTGAGAGAGTATTAATGGTGGAGCTCTTGGTTGTTGGAAAATTTATGGAAGAGTTGGTGAGGAAGCTCAAGAGAGAGAGAGCTTCCTTTTATAAGAAAACCAAGAGTGGGTGGCATTTAATGCTTCTGAGTGTACGCAGACCGGCATGCCGTCGGTATGCCGCGGCATACCGCCGGTATGCCGGCCAAATAGTAACGGTCATATTTATGACCGTTCAAGAGCATTAAATGCGGCCATTAATGCATGTCAGACCAAATCGAAAAGCAGATTATTCGAAATTCGGTATACCGCCGGTATGCCGGAGCATACCGTCGGTATGCCGACTAAAGTCACAGAAAGTTTTAGAGCTATAAGAAACGGCATGCCGTCGGTATGCCGTAGCGTACCGTCGGTATGCCGACAATAAATCACAGCATCAATTGTGTTGCTAGGAAACGGCATGCCGCCGGTATGCCGCAGCATGCCGTCGGTATGCCGACAATTCGAGGCAGCAACTTTCTGGACACAGAAAGCGGTATGCCGCCGGTATGCCGAAGCATGCCGTCAGTATGCCGCTTATTGTCACAGAAGCATTTCTGGACACGAAAACGGTATACCGCCGGTATGCCGTAGCATGCCGTCGGTATGCCGCTTTTTGTCACAGAAACTTTTCTGGACACAAGAACGGTATACCGCCGGTATGCCGGAGCATACCGCCGGTATGCCGCTCTGAATAACTTGATTTTCGATTTGTGCTTTAAGTTATCATCCATCCTTTAGTGTTTTACAGAAATACCTAGACCAGTACAGACTCGAAAACACTAAGCATGAAGACGCCGACTTTATGCAGGGAATGCCGGTGAACGCCACAGTCTTCAAGAAATCAGAAAGTCCTTGATCTTCTGAGAGAATTAGAATCTGAAGAGCAAAAGACTAAACTACGAAGATGCTGTTAATTACTCAAAATAAAATGTGCCAACACATCTATCTTGGTTGGGTGGCGTGAATAAATAAAGACATGGGATAATCCCTTGGCATGGTTGGGAGATACATCACCCTCTCTCCAAACCTAAACACCCAAGCCTTATTCTTGGGGTTCGTCTGTTATTGAAAATCAATAGCATCCCCAAACGTGAAAGCAAGCTTCAAAAATTGCTGGCCATCTAGCGACACCAGCAATTCTCCTTTTATCAACGACAGCAGCATTCTGTCTCCTGAGCAGCTATCAGTTGTTGTGTCTCTTCAGGGTACTATTTGTCAATTTGTGGGAACTCAACATGAGACAGATTCTCTAAATAGTTGAAACCCAAGATACCAGTTGGGAAATGAAAGACTTCAGAGAGAGGATGAATCTGCAAGTCCACTTCAAAAAGAAGATCAAGAAAAAAAGAAATCCAGTTACTAAAATTCAGAATTGATCTCTATACATCTCTACGTAAATGCTTCTACGCAAGTAAATGTTTGTGCGTAAAGATTTTAAAATTTTTCATTCTTTGTTTTAAAAAGATTGAAAAATATCCTAGGTTGGTTCATCTCTACGCAAGAGTTTTTTTACACAAGTGAATATTTAGGCGTAAAGGATTTTGAATATTTTTCATTCTTTGTTTCAAAAATTTTGGAAAATATTCTAAATTAATAAAGTGTATGAGTAAAAAAAATTTAGGTGTACTTTTCTCTGTTCAAAAGAGTAAAAGTTGTATGCATAAAAACATATATTCTTTTGAATTGCTTTACGCTGACACGTATGAACGTGGGTGACTTGCATACTTTTAACTTTACGCTGGTGTTTGCAAAAACAAAAGTTGAAGAACTTTATTGATACAAACTTTGTAAAAGATTACAATTTGAATTCTGAGAATGGTACAACTTTAGGAATCTAATCTAGATGACGATTGCTTTATCCCTTGGACGATGTGAAATCTGAAGATGAAGCCTCTGAAGTTGAAGACAACTCTGGAATTGAAGACAAAAAGCCTCGGAGGTTGAAGGCAAAAGCCTCGGAAGAATGTAGCAGCACTTAGGCAAGAAATCCTGAACTCTCTGATCTCTGATTATTGATTCGTGATCCCCTTGAAATGGAGACTTGAAACTCTATTTATAGAGTTTTGAGAAATAACTAACTTTTAGTTATTCTGGACTGCGCATGATAGATTGTACAGCAATTGGTTTGCGCAGAAATGGACTGCGCAGGCAGTTGCTGGATCATGGGTTAACTGTCTTGGACACATGGCATCATTTGATTGAAATGCGCATGATCATGCATAGGCAGTTGCCACGAAATGAGCAATTGATGGCATGAATGCCACGTGTACTTTATCATTTGTGCTGGTAGAACGTGCACATTGAATTGCGCAGACTTTGGATTGCGCCAACTTGAATTGCGCAGGAAATGGATTGCGCCAACACAGATTGCGCCAACATGGATTACGCTGCCAGCTGTCCTACGATTAAATGAACGGCCGCCTCGATCTCCGTGCTGTCAGTTGTCAGAAGATTTGATTTGTGTCAGGTAATGATGGCGATTTGCCACGTCAGCCTGCGCGCTTGGAAGTGTGCACAATCTATCCTGCGCAATCTGAATGGTGTGTAATCTGTTGTTTGCGCAAGTCATCTGAAAGTTGTATTTCTTGATTTTCTGACTTTGTTGATGTGTGCCACTTGATTTTTTAGGACCTACATGACCCCCTTCAAAGTTTTCGAAAGTTGAACTTTATTCAAATTTTCAAAATACTTTGAATTTTGAATATGAAACCAATTTGCGCACATAATGAGCTGTCTGCGCAATCTGAGGGTTTAGCCCATTTTTAGGCGCAATCTAAGGCGACCGTTTCGACTTTGGAAAACTATAAATAGTCTCTCAATTCATTCGAAACGTTCTTTACTTGCTTCCTTCGTACTTTTGAGAGAAAACTTCTAAGCTTTTTTTTCCTTCCTTCTCCGACAATTCTGATGGCTCCCCGACAATCCTCTGCCACCGCAAAGGGCAAGGCCCCCGCCGAACCATCAAGTAGGGCTTCGCGTCGAGCTTCGCGCCATAAAACCGCTCATCCAGCAATGGCAGGTAGAGAACCCAATCAAAAACTCTTTTTAGAGTTTTGATTTCATTATTTCTTTCATAATCCATCTCTTTTTAGAGATAGGATTATACTGTGCCACCCCTTTTTAGGGTTCTGGTTGCACAAATCAGTCCACTCTTCATTTTTATGAAGATCGACTTTCTGCACAATCGGTTGAATTGTGCTGACAAAAGTCAACACAACTTGCTGATTTGTGCGAGTCTGCCAGCGCAAACTGATGTTTATTTGTTTGCGCAAACTGATTTTGCGCAATCTGATTTTGCGCAATCTGATGTTTGCACAATCTGAAAATCTAAATTTTTGATTTTGACTTGGTACTGAAAATTTTTGTTTTCTCTATCTGATGCAGTTAATACCAGAGAAGACCCAGAATATGAAAACTTCGTGGGGACCCTTTCAGAATCAGAGTATAAAGAGGATTTGTCACATGTTCATTATCTTCAGTATGATCTGCCGATCTTCCGTCAGGCCATTCCGGTTTCCCAAGACAATGAAACACTGCAATGCTTAATGAACGGACAACCTCTGGAAATGGCAGATGCTGTTATACACAAGAAACCATTATTCTTGTTTGGCGAAGCTTTCAAGAAGTGCTCTCAACCAAGACCGAGAATGGAAGAAAGATTTGTCCATCAGACGGATAGATCTTTTTCGATACCAAATATTCCACGATGCCTTCCATTATCACGGTATGCTCATACGAGTTACCCGAGAAAGATGGAATGAAACCTTACTCCATTCCAAGATGCCCGTCCGGGAAAAATCTTTGTGAAGAAGGGTCCAAATAAGAAAGATATGTTCGATAGTTCTTCTGAAAGGTACAGTGTTTTGCTGAGAGGACTGAAACCCGGTTGCATTCCACCGGAGAATTCTTCATTGTTAATGCCCGTCAGGACCCCAATTTTCGCAAATAAATTTACGAAAGTCGAAGGAAGATATCCAGAGCAAGACATCAGACTAACTGGATTAGTGAATCCAGATTTCAAAAGATGGAGTTGTATAGCCAATTGGGTTCTGACCCAGTTTGAAGGTGAACTGCAGCAAATCAACTTGTACCAAGCAGTGCATGCCATTGTCTATGGTTTTGCTCCGAACCCTCACATGTTCCTGGCTTTAGCAGAGAGGTATAATTACAGAACAGGGACCTTTATGACTCCCGACGGAGAAATTGGTTTTGTACTCCATGAGATGAAGTACATCTCTTTTCTGCCAATGGAAGATTTCCCATATGAAGAATTCGTCCCCACCAATGATGAATTGGACAAACTTCGGAGAGAAAATACAGAAATGGTAGCAGTATTCGAGGAACTGCTATGTTATTACAAGATCTGTTCCCTGTTCTATAAGAGTGCTACAGCAAACACTTGTTATTCTTCGAAATGGCTACCCTATTTGTTCCTCAATCATATTCAAGAACCAATGACTAAAGAACACGATATATGTTATCCAAATTTCTTTAAGCCATTGAGCAACACAGAAGTAATGAAGTTGCTGGAAGAAAGTGGCGATTATGATAAGCAAATGAAGGATGATTATCAATACCCCCCTTTGAAGACAGGGGATACTCTCGAAAGTTACTTGAGAGTAGGATACAGATCGATGTCGAAAGAAGCCCAATTAGCAGGGTTTCTAACACATTAGCTTCGTCGATTTGTAGTTCCGGGATCCGGTGCAGTAGACCGCTTCCACCGCGGTGTTCTATTTGCGGCTGTCAGATTAGTCTTTGGCTATAAAATGGATCTTCTGTCAGCCATGACCTGTAAGCTGAATGCTGGTCTTTGTCTCTATGTCGACCTGATGCTAAAATCCAAGGGTGAAAAATAATTCCCTCGATTGGAATTACCATATACATATCTGTTTGGGTGGTTGCTCCTCCACCATCCCACTTTGATGGACCCCGGCATGGGACCGGTAGATGGCAGCTTTTTACGAAGATACGCCAATGGTAAGTGGAAATTCACTGCCCTAAGATAATGTAGATATGCTCTAAACTTGAGCAAGGGATGGAACTTTTATTGTACCAAGCCTCCTGCTGGTTACGAACAAATGCGAACAAATATGATTGATTCGCAGATGCATCTTCTGAGCCGTGTAGCTTTTGAATGGTTGAAGACGCGACCTTCTCACTTGGTATACCGGTTCGAAGATGAATATTATTTAGAGCCGTATCTTCCCAGTCGATTCGCTCGACAGTTCGGCTATGACCAATTCCATGTGGGGAATGCCATTACATGTCTTCAGGGAAAGGGTTATTTGATAGATGGGGCCCGAGCCTGGGCTTACTATAATGCTCGAGATACAAAATCAACGTTCTCGATGCCTGTAAACAGCAACCATGGTCCTCGGATGTTGTTTACATACTCAGTTTTTTATACATCTTCAAATACCTTTGCCAAAAATTTCAACCTCACAGATAGCTTCGCATCCTCAACAAGATTGAAGAAAGATGGAGTTGTCATGTCGCTCATAGGGAATGAAGAGGTACATGAGCTAGAAGATGCTCCTTTGGAAGCCTCAAGGGATATTATGTTCCCTCAAGAAGTTAATGCACCACTACATATCTCTCTAAAGGTGGGCAAATCTCCAACAAAAAGGAGAAGAAGAGAAGATCCTCCTGCTCCAGCAGCAAAGAAGAAGTTGATCTTGGATCACTCTTCTGAAAAGGTCACCACTCGATCTCAGTCTTGGCAGCTGGCCGAGTCAACTCAACAAGAAGAGGCTACTACACCAACCTCTATCCAGAAACAAGTTGAGACTATAAATATAGAGAGTCCGGATAGGCCACTAAAAAGAAAGAAGCTGGTCCTCAGAAGGAATCGGGCCTTGTCTTCAATGGTGATGGATGCTGCAGCTGGATTAATTTTGCCATCTCCTACTCCTGTTTCAGAGCCTAGGAATAAGACTCCTGGTCCCGAACATAGAGAGGAGGTTGAGCAAAGGACAGATCTTGCTCCGAGAACTGAGGCTGAAGAACCTAGAGGAAGTACTGTAGAGGAAGTGGAGGAAGAGTAGAATATTGTACACTCTATTGTACCTGCTACAGAGATTGTTCAACTTCTGCCTACTTCTAGAACCCTTCGCGAAGAGGAAGATCGCGAAGTAATTGTAGCTCTAGAAGGTTGCAGCTATAGTCCTCTGGATGACTATGGTGACCAAGCTGCGACGACCAGCAAGAAGGCACCAGAAGAAGATACAGATGAAGAGAGCTCTTCGTCTAAAAATATTGATGAATATATGCAAGATCTCGAAAGAGATGATGAAGAGCATATATATCCCAATGTTGTTGATGATACTTTGAATCCTGAAAAGGATATTGAGGTTCCAGAAAATGCTGCTGATGCCTTAAATCCTGAAAAGGATGTTGAGATAACAGTATCTCCAGAAAAAGTAATAAATGAAGAAGCCCCAGAAGAAACTCCCGCCAATGATCCTCAAGGTATAAAATGAAATTAGCAATCTCCTCTTGATTGAATTGATAGCTAACGTCTTTATTTGTATTTCCTATAGATCATGTGACTCCTCTAGCACCTCCGACGTGCACGAACATAGTGCCCATAACGACGGTGGTTGTTAGCAGCAGTCATCATTTATCTTGTGGTTCTGAAGCGGGCAGTAGTCAAGCTGTCATAGCTGAAGCTACTTCTGCTCGGCCAGAGTCTACTCCAGCTGATAATATGCTCATTGCTGGATCAACCCATGGTAAAATAATTTAAATCTTTAATCTTCTTGAACAATAGCGATCAACAGACAAACTGACAATCTTTACTTTTTACAGAAGAACAACCAGGAGGGGCAACTAGCTCCACTTTGGCTCCTCTGTTCAAAGAACCGGCTATCCAGACACAAGAGATTGAACGTCCCACGGCTTCATCGTCAACAGGAGTGGCTGCGACTCCTGGTGCTATAGCCACTAATAATCTTGTGATCCAATCGTTTACTAGATGCTTCTTTGAATCTTTGGGGCCTCTAGTAAAAGAATGATGGAGAAAGAAGGCACCGATTTTTTTATGGTTAGGGGTCCAACCTCTCTCTTGATAAGAGCTATCCGGGAACAGGGTGATGAAGCTCAAGCCACTCTCCTGGATCATATCTTGAATGAATTAGAGATTTCTATCAAAAGCTATAAAGAGCTCAACCAGGGAGACGTAGAATCTCTAGTACAGGCAGAATTCGAGCAACTGGCTCAAGCAGCTGATATTGAAAGGGTTAATATCCAGAATCTTTTAGAAGCCTTCTCTGCAAAATCTACTGAGTATAACTCAAAGCTGGAATCAGTAACCTTAATGGCTACTAGAAAAGAACAGAGAGCTGCTGAGCTAAAAGCAGAAATTACTCGTCTTCAGAAGGAGTTAGAAGATGAAATTGCTGATCATCAACTTGCAACTCAACAATATAATGCTCTGATTCAGGAGAGGAATGAGTACATCGAAGCTCATAATGCTGAGATTACCCGCAGAATGGTGACCATGTCGGCTTTTAATGAGGAAACTGGAATGGAGGAGGCCAGAAGGAGGGTGATGTCCACTCGCGAAGAACGGCTGCAGACTCTTAAGCAGCAGATTGACAATCTGATAATATCTCCATCTTAGTGGAACACTTTATATTTTTATCTTTTGAAGTATGTGTGTTTTTTTTGTAATGTCTTATATTTCAATTAATAAAAGACACATTTTTTTTTGCTGTGGCTCCATTATTTGTTGCATATCTTGTTCAGATATAAATAATAGAGATAGAAAATATATTCAGAGGTACAAGACATGATATATTTTTTGATAATTTTGTAGAAAAAAATTATATTCATTATATCTGCTCAGAGGTAATATGGACGTGGCAGAATATACTAAATATTATTATCTCAATTGACAACTTAATCGAAACGATAAGTTGCTGATATGGATGTGAGATGAACGGGAAAACCGTCAAATGATGGAATGAACGGACAAACCGTCATGTGATGATGAATGAATGAACGGGTGAGCCGTCGGATGATAGTGAACGGACGAACCGTCAGATGAATGTGAATGGGTAAACCATCGGATGAATTTAATGAACGGATGAACCGTCAAGTGAATTAAATGAACAGATGAACCGTCAAGAGATAATGAACGGATGAACTGTCAAGAGATAATGAACGGATGAACCGTCAGATGAATGTGTCGCTTCGTTGTTTAAGAAATCTCTGTCTATAAATAGAACATAATTTTAATAGAAAGGAACACTCCTACTTTTCAAGCATAAAAATGTCGTCTGGAGATGCACTCAAGAAGACTGAACTCGCCCCGAAGGTTGAAGAAAATGTTAAAGAACGTCCTGTCGATCCAATTCAGCCAAAGGAAGGAGAAGCAGGCGAGGGTTCATCTGCACCCAAGCCACCGAGAGACATCCTGGACTTTCTGCTTGAACCAGGAAGAACCGAAGAAGAGGAAGCCATGAGGATGGCCGCTTGTAAATTCCTAGTGGGTTCCAGCAAGGAGGTTTTCAGCTCTTTTGCTGACCGTGTTTTTTGAAAAGGACGACCGTGTTTTTGAAAAGGACGGCAGTTTTTGAAAAGGAGGTTTTCAGCTCTTTTGCTGACCGCGTCCAAATGTAGAGAAGGATGAGATTGACCTTCCTTAATATCATGTACTATCATTCATGATTAAATAAAATTTTATTTATGAATATGAACTTGTCTGATAATTTATAAATATTTATATTTACACATAGTACTTTTTAAGAAATTTGCCATTGATAGGCATCATTACAATTCGTCCGTCCAGTTCTGAGAGTTGATAAGCTCCGTTTGAGAAGACTTTTCTTATAACATAGGTACCTTCCCACTTTGTGTCAAACTTGCCTTTGCTCATATGAGTCATAGTCATAGGACGTCTGACTGTTAAAACAAGTTCTCCTTGCTGAAAGGCTCTGACCTTAACTTTTCGGTTGAAAGTCTTAGAAATGCGAGCTTGGTATAACTCAATATGTTGTTGAGCCATTAATCGCTTCTCATCAAGTGCTTCCAATTCTTGAAGTCGAAGAAAGTCATTGTTCTCTGTAGTGAGCTCGTTAGCAATGGCAATCCTTAAAGAAGGAATTTGAAGTTCCAAAGGAAGAACAGCTTCACAGCCATATACCAGAGAGAAAGGTGTAAAACCTGTAGGGTTACGAACCGTAGTTCGGTAGGCCAATAGACACTCGCCAAGCTTTTCACTCCAATTTCGTTCGTTAGTGGATACAAACTTTTTGAGAAGCTTGATAATAGTTTTGTTGAAGGCTTCAGCTAAACCATTAGCGGCAGGATTGTAGGCAGTCGAGGCGACGTTGTCAATCCGGTAATCATTACAGAATCTAGTAAATTTTTGGCTGATGAATTGCGGTCCATTGTCATGAATAATTCGTCGAAGGATACCAAATCGATAAATGACATGGTGTTTGACGAAGTTGATGAAACTACTGGTCTTGACTTCAGCCAAGGGTATAGCTTCAGCCCACTTAGAGAAGTAATCTGTTATTGCTAGAACGAACCGATGTCCTCTAGAAGAAGAAGGATTAATAGGACCTACGACATCCATGCCCCAAGCTTCGAAAGGCCAGGAAGCGGCTGTCGGATGTAGAAATTCCGAAGGCTGATGAATGAAGTCTGCATGGATTTGACAGGCTCGACATTTCCTTGTATATTCAATGGCATCTGATACCATAGAGGGCCAACAGTAACCCATTCTTCGGATACGATCCTGTAGTTTAGGACCGGGCTGATGTGCTCCGCAGACGCCATCGTGAGCTTCACGTAGTACTTGCTTTGCTTCATCACCAGCTAGACAGCGTAGAAGAAGACCGTCATAAGTCCGTCGATAGAGAGTCTTAGTAGTTTGGTTGTAGTAGAACCGTAAAGATTGTCGTCGAATACTTGTAGCCTCATTAGGATCTTCGGAGAGTATGTCATGAACCACAAAGTCGATAAAAGGAGTTCTCCAATCTTCATTAATAACATTAATTTTAGCAAAATTACTAAACTCAATGTTACGATTGTTTTCAACACAAAATAATTCTCGATTAGAGATAACTACCACTTGTTGTCTTCTGATAGGAACGGCTAAGACTGCTGCAAGATTGGCTAAGGCATCTGCTTCAGTATTACAAGCTCGGCGCACATATTCAATAAAGAAAGCTTTGAATGATGTAGCCATCTTGATTGCAGCTTCAAAGTAAGGTATCAGATCTTGATGACGGACTTCATAAGTTCCTCTAACCTGATTGACAACCAGCTTAGAATCGCCATATACTTCAAGATATTCAATGTTTAATTGCTTGGCTAATTGAAGACCGATAAGTAGAGCATTGTACTCTGCTACATTATTGGAACATGATTCATCTAAAGAATAAGCTCTTTGGATAGTTGATCCTTCTGGGGAAACGAGAACAACTCAAACTCCTGCTACAATAGCACCATTAGGTCCAATTCTGGATGTTCTGTCAAAGAATAAACGCCAAGTTGGAAATTCTTCAGAGATCAAGTTGACTTCCAATGTCTCATCTGGAATTTCATCGTAAAGCTTGGATGTTTCTGGTACAGGATGAGCCGCCAATAAATCTGCCAGTGCTTGACCTTTGACAGATTTTTGAGGAACATACACCATGTCATATTGAGCTAAGAGGATGGCCCATGTAGCAAGCTGAGAGTTGAGTGTTCTAGGTTTCTTCATTAATACCCGAAGAGGATTAACTCGGAATATGACATGAATGGTTTGCCCAATGATATAATGTCTTGTCTTTTGAACGGCGAATATAAGGGCTAGACATTCTTTTTCAACCGGACTATAACGGTGTTCAGCACCAATCATAGTACGACTGAGATAGTAGATGGCTTGTTCATGACCTTCTTTGTTCTTTTGGGCGAGTAAAGCACCCAATGAATAATCCATAGCACGGACATACATTAAGAATGGAATGCCTGAGATTGGCGGCACCAAGACTGGTGGGTTCATGCGATATCGTTTGATGTCGTCAAATGCTTGTTGACATTCTTCAGTCCAAAAAAAAGATACACCCTTCTTCATTAGCTGAGTGAATGGTAGGTTGCGTGGAGGACGCATCTCTTGAATGGCTTTGATCTTCTCGGGATCCACGTGTATACCCTTAGAGGTAATAACGAAGCCGAGAAACTTACCACTAGAGACACCCAAGAATGACTTGGTGGGATTCATCTTGAGCTGATGTTGACGCATGAGATTGAAGATTGTTCTCAAATCTTGGATATGATCTTCTTTTTGACGACTTTTAACAGCGATATCATCAACGTAACATTCGACTGTTTTACGAAGATGTTCTCTGAAAATGGTACTCATGGCCCGTTGGTAAGTTGCACCAGCGTTCTTGAGACCAAATGGCATCACTGTGTAGCAATAGACTCCCCGAAAAGTACGGAAATATGTATGTTTTTCATCTTCGGGATTCATCTTGATCTGATTATATCCAGAGAATCCATCCATAAAAGATATTCGCTCAGGTATTGTCAATCATAACGTCTGTGATAGGGAGAGAAAATTCATCTTTCGGACATGCTTCATTAAGATTCCGAAAGTCGATACAGACTCGAACTTTGTCGATTTTCTTCAGGACTGGAACAACGTTGGCTACCCAATCAGGATGTTGTTCTTCTCTGATAAAGCCACAAGCTATAAGCTTATTGACTTCATCATCAATTGCATCCATCATTTCAGGCTTGAATCGCCGTTGCTGCTGTTTGACTGGCTTAGCATTAGGAAGAATGTTCAGTTTGTGAGTAGCAATTTTTGGATCTAAACCTGGCATGTCTTCGTAACTCCAAGCAAAGATGTCAATATATTCTTTAATGAGAATAATTAACTCTTGCTTATCTGCTTCCGAAAGATTCTTGCTAATAAAGATTGGACGAGGTGACTCGCTTTCTCCTACATCAACTTGAACGAGTTGATCTTCAGTAGGAGGCTCTCTTTGTTCAAATCGGAGTACCTACTGATTATCCATCTGTTGAGCCCAAGGATCTGTTTCAGAACTTTCTTCAATGTCCTCATCATATCCTTCTGGAAGTTCAACAGAAACCATATTAGAAGATACGATTACACGATGGACTTCACCAATGCTAGTGTCAGAATTCCATGATCTGGAATCGGAAGAATTAGAACGTTCTTCGCTATCAGAATCAGAAACTACTGGGGATAACATTGGAGAAGAAGCGTATCCGAGACCTCTTTTGGTCCTGCTGTAATACATTTCTGACTTTTCTTGTGGAGCAGCGGTACGGAGAGGAGTCTTTCTTCCTTTACCGTAATTGAGGCCGCTTTTGAAGTCGTAACCCATCTTTCGGACGATGTCTTTTGATTGTTGACTGTAACGACGGAATTGAAGATGTCCCGTGTCGTTAACTTTGCTATCATCCGTGTAGCTAAATTTTTGTTCCGGTCTTTTACTAAAAAGTATTGGACGTTCACCTTTCTTGCGAGCAGGAACAATACGATATGAGTCTTTTGAATGTTCACATGAAACTTCTGTTTGAAGAGATTGTACAACTCCCATTGTAAATGACTGAAAGCTATCTAACATATCTAAATATTATTTAGTATGATAAATAACATCAGTATACTGGAAAGTAGATGCTTTTTCATTAATATGTACATCTGTATTTACAGCAGGACCTTTAGCCTTAGCAGGCTTGGTCAGATTGATTATAAGAGGGGGAGAAGAAGAATGTGAAGGAAGCTTGTTACGACGAAGGTCAATAATAAGTGGCTCAGAGGAGGTGAGCTCCCTTTTTTCCTTGTTGTGAGTTAAATCAACAATAAGAGGCTCAGAAGAAGCGAGCTATTTTTTGTCCTTATTACGACGTAAGTCGATAACAAGTGGCTCAGAAGAGGTGAGCTCCCTTTGATCTTGATCGTTATCAGTAGATTGACTCTGAACTGGCAAGTGAATAGCCAGTGGTTTAGAAGATTGAGGATGTGAAACACGCCCTTTGACAGGTATAATAAGAGTGTCTTTGGGCACTGCTTCTTGATCTTCTTCAGTATCCATGGCCAATACCACTTTCATAAATTCTTCCTTATACATGCGAGCATCGTTACAATACGCTTCGACGCCTTTGAAAGGATAAAGATCTGCAACTTCCTTGTGAACTTGTCCATTGTCATCAACATATTTAAAGCATTGATGAAGAGTTGAGGGAACAATATTGTGTTCATGAAGGAAGGGTCTTCCCAGAAGAGTGTTATAAGAACAACCATGATTGTCAATGATATAAAAGGTCACTTTTGTGCGAAGATTGCCTATTTGGAGTTTTAGGCGGATCTTGCCCAAAGGTTCACTTCTTCCTTGGTTAAATCCCAAGATAGTGGTAATTGTGCTTGAAAGACTATGCACTGGTATCTTGAACGCGTCTAGCATTGTCTTTGGCATGATGCTAAGTGCAGATCCTGGATCTATTAGGATACGATCGACTTTCATTGAATCGACATATCATGTATAGTAGAGAGGACGATCATGTCTATTATCCTCCAGTAGCATATCATCCTGAGTAAAAGTGATATTTGGGATCAACTCCAGGATACTATGACAATGACGACAAGAGACCGGTTCTGATTCTGGCTTTTTGAAAAGAGTTAAGCAAGTTTCAGCCTACATCAGAGATTCACTTAAAGTCTCTCGAGTCTCCTTGGAAAGGCGTAAGAGCTCGAATATTGATAACCTAGCCGGTGTATTGGCTAGTTGTGCCAATATATCAAAATTGTATGGCTTTTCAAGTCCTGTAGGAGATGATTTCTTCAGAGGTTTGTCAAAGCGGACTTGTTGCTTGCCTTTGTCAGCCGTCATTGGCTTGGGAGGAATAGGTATTACAACTGGTAAAGATGTGGAAGGAACCTCTTCAGTAGAAGCAGGTTGTGCTGGAATAGGTTCAGAAGAAGAAGCAGGAATCTCTTGGGCTTCAGAATGATCTTTCAAATAGGTTTTCCCTGATTTGGTACCTAGCAGAATCTCTTCGTCAACTATGGGGTCAAAAGACACGATGTTGCAAGTCTTTATTTTGCCTTTAGAATGATCTTTCTTCTTGGACGAAGAGGGCACCTCAAACTCTGGAGCAAGATCGGGATGTATCCACATAATTTCGCCGTTGTCAAGAGACAAGGGAACAAGACCTTCATTTGGTGGAAGTGGAAGATTCTCAATCTCAAGAGTAGCTTTGGAAATTGGAATAACACCGTGCTGTACCATTTGCGGAGGAAAGTCACCAAACTGGACTGAAACCATGTTCGCAGTAACAGTCTTCTCGTTTTGCTGCAGAGTGACAACACCAGCATTGATAAGCTCTTAAATTTTGCCCTTGGGCACGTAGCATGCTCGAGTAGGATGTCCAATGAACCTGTGGTAGACACAATATTTAGGATGATCTGTCTTACCGACTTCATCAGGTTTCTTTGGGTCTGGGAGGTGAATTTTATTGCTTTTAAGTAAACATTCAAAGATGCTTGCAGTGTCATTCTCGTCAAAGGAATATTCCACTTGCGGACGAGGTTCCCTCGGTGGAGGTACAGAAGGAGTAGGAGTGGAAGTAGGCGGAGCCACATTAACAGCCAAAGATTCTTTATTCTTGTTCAAATTAATGTTCAAATTCTCTTTTGCTTTGCGATTGTTTTGGCGATTGCCACCACCTGACGTCTGATGTTTATCCCGATCGGGGTTAGACATCTGTACCCCCAATTATTTGAACTTCTCGGCACTCACTTCAGCAGCTTTGGCGTTGACGATGAATGAAGGCCAATCTTGGAATTGGGTAGATCCCGTCCACATACTGATAATAGGCAAAAGATTTGCCTTGCAAGTATCAATAGTGACAGCAGCTGGAGTTCCGGGAGGCATTTTCAAAGCTTCACGGCGAATCGTTCGATAAAGCTCTCAGCAGTTTCATTATGTTTCTGTTTGATTTTGTTGAGAGCTGACATAGTCATGTCATTAAATCCTTCATAGAACCGTTCCAGGAAAATTTGTTTGAGACCTGAAAAGGAAGTGATACAACCATCGGGCAAACTTCTGTACCAGTCATATGCTACGCCGGCTAAACAACCGACGAACACCCTGGTAAGAAGAGCGTCATTTGGCTGGAGTTGAACGGTCATTACCTCAAAATGATTGATGAATTGACTAGGGGAAGTACTGCCATCGAACAAAGAAATTGTTGGGATTTTGTACTTCGGCGGGAATGGGACTTCCTTCCATTCAACTGGATAGGGTTGTTTGATCCCCAACCTTTGCAAGTTGTCTTTCTCTTTGAAAGCTTCGAACTGGGTTCGCAAGAGTTTGACAGCATCATTGGCGTCTTCTAATGACGAAGAAGGAGCAGGTTAAGTTAGAGTGGTAGGAGGAGGAACAGCATTGTAAGCACTACCCCCAGCTCCTGACTGACTAGGTGTAGTTTGAACTTGTACTTGTACGGAGGCATTTGAGGAGACACTACCCCCAGTCCAGTATTGACAGGTACCGAAGATGCTATAATATCTGGACTCGTAGTAGGTGCAGTTGGTGGTGTAACATGTTGTGCTACAATGATAGAATGCATACTAGCAACCATTTTAGCCATGGTTTTTAGTTTGTCTTCAAGTACAGCAATTCGCTGTTCCTAATTTATAGAAGTTGAAGCATCTGGATCATCAGTGACAACATAAGCTGTCACTTCTCTTGGTACAGTGGAAGACACTGTCTGTTCAGAGCTTTTGCTGTATGCATCATAGTCTGAAGAAGAATAACCTAAAGGGTTTTGAGGAAGATTCCTTTGACCGATTGTATCTCGGCTTTGAGAACGGGTATGTCGAAATACTCCTTCAGAAGATTCTTGGAGTAATTCTAAATACCGCTGACTTGGCTTGCGAGGCTTGCCATGCTTAGAGCATCTCCTACCCCCAGTGTCTCGGGAAGTCATGTTAACAGAAGCATACAAGATTTCGTCTTCCTCTGACATAGGTTCAGTTTTAGCAAAAGTTAGACGATCAAAAATAGATCGTTTTGTTGTTTGACAACAACATTGGATGATGACTTTATGATTGCAATAATGATCAGATGGTTGAGATGGAGGTGTTGAGACATTGTCCCATTTTTGTCTAAGATATTCTCGAAGGTCGGGAATAACAACAGGACGAGAAAAACTCTGATGGATCTGTTCTTTGATAACATTCGGAACATGATTCCGATTCTTCAAATATTTAGTCCCTTGAGTATACAGGGAAGTTCTCACTTCATTGGCATAAGTGTCAGGTTTTTTGACCCTAGAGATTTGTTTCTGATGATGTTTAGTTTTCGGCATTGGCTGTTTGCATTTTACCGAAGTAGGTCTATTGAGATAAGTTCTGAGATCAGCAAATTCACCCCCAAGGGTTTCTGTCTGAGACACTAACAATTTTCCCTGTCTGGAACGGGAAATCTTGAGAGTCGGAAGGTCCTGGAATTCTGCTACCGGAGTAGGCAAAATACCTCTTTGATCAGTACAAGTTCTCTTGTTATAAAGGAAAGAAGACTCCTTGTTTGAAAGAGTTCTAGTACTGATTGGTGCCAAGGCACGTTCAGATGGATCTTCTTCGGTAAAGACTGAAGGAGATTGAGAAAAGACCAAAGGGCCTTTTCTTTTCTTTTGTGACGAAGGGTTAGCTAAAGAGCGTTTCCCTCTGTTGTCTTCCAAGTCATGAGACAAGGAAGTTTGAGAAAAGACCAACGGGCTTTTCCCTTTATTTTGAAGAGAAAGAGGAATAGCCAAAAGACCACCCCCAGTAGATTGTGGAGGAGCAACAGTATATTTAGAAAAAGGAGCAGAGCCATGTCCCTTGTTGTGAGAAGAAGAGAGTTTAGCCAAAAGGCTGTCACTCTTGGATTGCACAGGAATGCTTTGCGCATGAGTTGATGGTACACTGGTTCTGGCCACAGAAACTGTGGTTTGTGCATCAGGAGTTCTTGCCACAGAATGCTTAGGTTGCACCCTGGTTGATGGAATGTTGGTTTGCGCAGGAAGTTTGGCAGCCAATTGCGCCAGGGGCATAGCAGTTTTATACTTGGCCATGGCAGCATATGAAGTCTTTTGTGCACTGGCCATAGCAGACTGCGCAGCAGTAGCAGAAACAGATTGTGCACTGGGCTTGGTGACAGAAGCTTTGGACTGCGCAGCAGACTTGTTGGCAGATTGCGCAGAAGACTTGCTCCCAGCATTAACAGAATGCGCAGCAGTCTTTGGGGCTCATACTGGGCGCACTTTGCTTGTGGCAGCAGTGGTTGCAGTGCGAGGAGTGGTCTTGGAGTTGATCATAGATTCGTAGGCTGTCTGGTTGATCTTCACAACCAGTGTCTTCTGCGTCTTTCCGATAGACGCTACGTCACATTGAGTTGTCATTCCTCATCGGAGGAGAAAGTCGTCCCCAGCAGAGTCGCCATTTTGTTTGCAAAAACAAAAGTTGAAGAACTTTATTGATACAAACTTTGTAAAAGATTACAATTTGAATTCTGGGAATGTTACAACTTTAGGAATCCAATCTAGATGATGATTGCTTTATCCCTTGGACGATGTGAACTCTGAAGACGAAGCCTCTGAAGTTTAAGACAACTCTGGAATTGAAGACAAAAAGCCTTAGAGGTTGAAGGCAAAAGCCTCGGAAGAATGCAGCAGCACTTGGGCAAGAACTCCTGAACTCTCGGATCTCTGATTATTGATTCGTGATCCCCTTGAAATGGAGACTTGAAACTCTATTTATAGAGTTCTGAGAAATAACTAACTTTTAGTTATTCTGGACTGCGCATGATGGATTGCGCAGTAATTGGTTTGCACAGAAATGGACAGCGCAGGCAGTTACTGGATCATGGGTTAACTGTCTTGGACACATGGCATCATTTGATTGAAATGCGCATGATCATGCATAGGCAGTTACCACGAAATGAGCAATTGATGGCATGAATGCCACGTGTACTTTATCATTTGTACTGGTAGAATGCGTATATTGAATTACGCGAACTTTGGATTGCGCCAACTTGAATTGCACAGGAAATGGATTGCGCCAACACAGATTGCGCCAACATGGATTGCGCTGCCAGCTGTCCTCGAGCGCCGTGCTGCACGATTAAACGAACGACCGCCTCGATCTCCGTGCTGTCAGTTGTCAGAAGATTTGATTTGTGTCAGGTAATGATGGCGATTTGCCACGTCAGCCTGTGCGCTTGAAAGTGTGCAAAATCTATCCTGCGCAATCTGAATGGTGCGTAATCTGTTGTCTACGCAAGTCATCTGAAAGTTGTATTTCTTGATTTTCTGACTTTGTTGATGTGTGCCACTTGATTTTTTAGGACCTACAGCTGGCACGTATAGACGTGGGCGTATTTAATGCTTAACATTTTACGTTGGCATGTGTAGACGTGGACGTATTTTGTTGTTTCTATTTTACGCTGACACGTATAAACGTGGGCATGAAACTATGGGTTTTTTGTTCCGTTCTTTTTTTCTCCGACGAATCTATGGTCAAACTAGATAGGGATTTACCTATCATGGCTGGAGCCACAGAGAGGTTGGTCTTTTGGGTTGCCTCCGATGATACGACGGTGGCCTCCGTACGCTCAGTCCTCGATGAAGCAACAACGGGCTTCTTGCCCTTAGCGTCGATGGTGGTCTTGCTCTTTGGTGCCATTTATTTGAACTGGGATTTCGAAGACAAGAGTAAAGAAGATTGAGATTGCAAGATATGAGTAAAGTTCTCTCTCTACTAGCGAAGCTCTATTTATAGAAAATTTTGGAATCGGTTCAAATTCCTGAAGTAACTGTTGGGTATCCCGAATTTTACGCTTCTGAGATGACTGTTAGGTATCCCAAATTTTACTCTTCTGAGATGATTGTTGGATATCACGGATTTTATGCGTCTGAGATGATTGTTGGATATCACGGATTTTACGCTTCTGTTCAAAGTATTTCAAATTTTGAAAAAAAAAACTTTGAAGGGGGTCTTGTAGAAGCAAAAATAAACTTCATAGACCAAGTCAAAGAAGTTGAGAGCTTTACGCAAAGTCTGTTTCAGACTCTACGCGAAGCCCATTTAAAGACTCTACGCAAGTCAAACTGAGTCAGATTCAAGCACTACGCAGAGATCAAACAGAGTCTAACTCTACGCAAGCTCCTTTACGCAAGAGCCATCCTTAAACTCTACGCAAGACCATTCTCAGACTTTATGCGAGAGACAGGCTGTCCAGACCGTATTTAATGTGCGTGATACTGCTCTGACAGAATAATTTTCTGACAGAATATTGCATAGAAGCCAAGAAGATTTTTGTACCAAACCCAATGCCTGTAGTTTAGTGTGTAGATGGGCTACTTTACGCTCAAGAGACCGCTTCCTTTACGCATAAAAGTTATTTGAGTTTCTTACGCTTAAGGCTATCTCATCTACTTTTGTGTGCGTAGAGTTTATTTGAGCTAGCTATACGCTCAAGGCTACTTTTTAGCCGCTCTACGCAGGAAGTCTGTTTTGGGTTATTTTACGCTCAATCTTTTCTGGCTAAGAGAGAACGTGGTCAGCATATGTGGCTTTCATGCCACACTTATCGAGGAACGTGTGTACGTGCTTTCCCTAAATTGTTGAAGTTGTGGGACTCGTGTCACCATGCGTAGAGACCACAACTCTATATGGGATACGTGTCAGCAAGCGTACAGGCAGAACTTCGTACGTGGGTTACAGTTACTCTAACTGCTCGCGTAAAAGTCAAATTCATTGCTTTTTACGCACAGAAGACAAGCCTATATAAGTAACTTTTTTTAAGAAAGAAAAAAGAGTTTGGAGCCCAGAGACTTTCAGAGCAAAGTGATTTCCAGAGTGTTTCTCTTCAACTTTTTCTCAAGAACAGAGTGAAGTAAAGCAGAAAAGCATTCGACTGTGCTATCAGTGCCAATTGTGTTGATACCTTTCTGGTGACTTAGTTCTTCCGGTTGTTTTTCTTCAAGCAGTTCTCTTCATCATCATCGTGTGGTCGAAGGAACAAAGTGATCGCTCTCAGATCAGACTTTCATAGCAATACTTCCAGAATTTATTTATACTTTTGTACTTTTTCTCGTTTTCTTTCAAAAGCCTTTTAAGGGCATTTTATTAAGTATAACAGAGACATAGTTAAATTTGCCTCTAGAGTCTCATTCGCGACAGCCTTCACAATTATCTTTTGAATTATTCCGTCGCCTTTGAACCACGAAATCGTATTCAACGTTATCTTCTTCAAACTGTATATTTCTTTCGCTCATCACCTATTTTAGAAGGACGAAGGCGCTTGTACTTAAATTTCCTCTAGCTATCCTATCACTTATGACCATTACCACTCAATGTAACTATATCTGTGTTAAACTACTCGTCCCTTCCTTCGACCCTACATCTACTATCGCGACTTCCTAACCGTTTGGAAACCTTTGAATGATTCTAGTCTCTTAATCATATCCTCAACCTAGACTATGACCATATAATCTTTTTTAAGAAAACATATCTCCAAGTCATTAATCAATTTATCTTAATCTACTCCATTCCTCACTATGCTTCATTCGTGTTTTCTCTTGAACCTAATTTACTTAATAATTAGCGACTCTCATTCAATACCAAACCTATAACTGTAATTTTATTTTCCACGATATCGAAATCATGATTTTTCTAAAACTATCTATTTCATTATACATCGTTTCCCTCTATGATGTCGTGATCTTATCTTCTTATCTACCCTTCTACCTTCTCAACCCCCTACTTATACTTATACATAAATTTAGACGACAAAATTCTTGTAAGTTGGGTAGGATGTAAACCCCTTAAATTTTAACTACAATTTTTTATCTAGATTTTGGTATTGGTTTCCATTTTTAGTATTTGTACGTCGAGTACGCCTACGTATCTATGAGGTATACATTTTTATAAAAAGATTTATTATAGCCTTTCTACATTTAATTTAAATAAGTATATATTTTTAAAATAGTCATGATTGTCAAAACTTTATTTTATTCTATTTATTGCAAAGTATATGTGACAATTTAAGAAATAATATTTTTTAAATAATATATCCTATTCGCGTGCGAAGTACATGAAATTAAATTTCGTATATTTTAATTCCAAAAATAAATTGTAGGTATTTTATTTATTGGTGAAAGGATTATTTATTTTACTATTTAAATAGTATTTTTGAATTTGAAAATTATTATTACTTTAATTTATACAAAAGTAATTTTATTTATTTGTGTTACTTTAAATTACGATTTTGATTTTATTAATTTAATTTAAATAAATATGGGACTTATCAACATCTAATTTGTATTCATCTATATTTAATTAGATTTTAGAATTTGATTTGGATTGGGATTGAATATGTTTAAATTGTTTTAAATTAACTAGAGAATTATCTAACGGGGATTTGAATCATCCTAATCCATATCTACCACCTCCTATATAAGGAGAGCTCCACTTTGCTTTTCCATAATATCTAAATTAACACCACAAGTCTAATTTCTCTCCACAACCGTGAGTGCATCGTGTCGATGTCCAACCTTTTTCGTGTCAGCTGTGACGGCCTTCGATCCGACCCCGGGGGTCCACTTGACATGATTTGGTTGTTTGGTGAGTTGGCAAGTTGATTGGATTGAGGATTTAAAATAGGGTTTCCTAATATAGAACTATTTAATTCTATCTATGTAAGTACACTACAAAATCTGAATTAAATACAAATAAATGTAATTATTAATATTTAT
The DNA here is from genome assembly GCA_029216955.1 of Iris pallida. Classification (NCBI taxonomy): domain Eukaryota; kingdom Viridiplantae; phylum Streptophyta; class Magnoliopsida; order Asparagales; family Iridaceae; genus Iris; species Iris pallida. The sequence goes on along the minus strand of JANAVB010012999.1, from coordinate 16,841,377 downwards.
TAATGCCCAACATGCCTACATAGGGTTGGGTTTGGCTTGGAAGAGGTTTGGGAAGGTTTTGTGCAACCGGGTCTCCTAAAAAGTCATAAAGACTTTCTTAACTAATTAATTAAATAAAAATATACATTGTGTCATAATTTGAATGGTTAACATGCAAGAGATTACAATATGACCATGGCATTCCTAACATGGCTAGCATATTAGTTAAAGCACCCGACTATGCTAGGCATGCCATACTTTCTAGTCGTCTTGCATATTCAAACTCAACCATGGCTATAGTCCTTTTATATAATTTAAATAAGATAAAAATAAATTATAATTAAATAAAATCCAAAAATAATTTAAATATTTCTTTAAATTATAAGGGGTTTTACATCTTACCCAACTTATGACAATTTCGTCCTCGAAATTAAAAATAATTATAATATCAAGAATTGCGAGATTTTGTACGGAGGGAGAGTAGGTACGTCAAATTGTAGCTCATTTTTTTTGAAAGGATGGAGGGGTGGTTGTCATAGAAATCCCAATTGACCTCATATTCTATAAGATGGGGTATGCTTCCTTTCAGACTCTACCCAACTTATAGAAGTTGGCCACCCGTAAAGATCGTCATCATTACAAGACTTTAAGGAGGACAATTTCTAGGGAGGGGCACGAGAATAATGGACACTTCTAACCGCAGTCTTTGATTCTAAGTGAGCCTCGATAATACCGTGACGTTCTTGGTCAATAAAAACTATAAGAAAGTTACTAACAATCAAACATTGTCACTCTAGGGGTCATGCTTTTGACAAGCTAGTAGCGACCTCTTGTTTGAATATACTAAGGTGTGTCGGTTCAGAAGGATTCGCTCCACGTCTAACATGGAAAACAAAGAAGTGAGCTTGAAAACTTAGGGAAGGAAAATTTATGGCCAAGTGATGAGAATCAAAAAGAACCCAGGATATAGAATATGATTAGGCAAGTGTTTTGAAAACTCTATGTCATAATGACTAATATGTGTGGGCTGGTGTTTAGTGTTGTGTAGGAGGCATGCACTTGCTTGTTGGAAGGCATATGTCATAGGTGTGCTATGTATTGCATAGATCTTGAATATTCGATTTAGTTAAGGGAATGGGTCAATATTTGCATGGGTGAAATCGAATAGATCGAATTTGGGTCTCTATGGTTTGTTTTGAGAAAACAATGTGTCATATACATGGTATAATTTAAATGGAGCACTGGAAAGTTCGTTTGCATGGGACATGTATGTCATATGAGTAGCATGATTAGTCTAGTTCAGTGAGTGTGAACTTTGTCGAAAAGAAGAGTCTAGCATTGTGCTTCAATTATCAAAATCACGGTCGAGGGTATCGCATGATACGAATATGGGTCGAAGTTATGAACCATTGTATTATTAGTCTAATTGGAACCAATCATTTCCAACCACTTGCTAATTCCAAAATCTTATATTTCTTAGAGAGGCTTGCGATCTATTTGGCTCAAAAATTTTGCTCTTGATTTAAACAAAAATGATTTTATGATTGACTTAAAGAATTTAGGTTACAACCCGTTACCGTAGTTATCTAAACACACGAGCAAAGGGATATAAAATGCAAAATAAAAGATCGTTTCATAAATTCCATACAGACGGAAGAACGGTCACGATTGTAATCCCATTCTGAGAGGTAGAGTATAATAAGTTCAATGTTCTACCCAACTTATAGAAGTTGGTTAATCGGGGAAAGTACAGTAATATGGCTTCTAAGAAGGTCAAATTTCAAGGAGGTATAGGAAGTATGAGGTATTTCCAATCATAGTCATAGACTCTATAGGAAGTCTAGGTATTATCTATTTAATATGGCCCATATATTAATTATGTTTGGTCAAAACAATATGAGAGGTCTTGGTCAAGTATATCCGGAAGCAAGTTGGTACCGAGAGGTGCATAACATAGGCTACGAAGAGATGTAGTTACGAAATCTATGGAAGGTGAATTAGTGAGCCAAGAGATGGGACCTACATAATAGGGTAAGCGCCTATTTCATCAAGTTTGGTTTTATAGTCCCAATATGGCGATGGGCTATGATGGGTTTAACTGAGTCTCAATAGGTTTCCTAATTGGACTTCAATCTTTGATTGCATGAACTTTAGATTTTAATCTATGGTGGCTGGACAAAATTTTATGAAATTGTAAACCATCCCTATTAGGTTAGGGTAATGTAGAATAGGTTCAAATTCAAGTGGTTGGGCAAATTTCTCGTCGGGGTGGTAGAATAGGTTCTGTAAGTCATAAGATGCGCCTTCCATGACTTTTGTGTTTAAGTAGCACACAAGGCCTCTATTGAGTGGCACACTAGTGGCATATGCGTAGAGGGCTTCGAGTAGATCACAACCATATATTGGACCAAAAGATTTGAGTCAAGGTTGGATCTCTAACTGTAGTCCGAAGGTATATCGGTGTTATGGTAAGGGTTATCGCTGGTCCCTTTTGACCAGAAAGTCGTATCATAATAATAGAGTCCAAGGAGATGTGTTTGTGTGGGACATGATATGTCTACTTCAAGGTGGACTCGTTTAAGCTTTGCATATAAATTTTGTTGGAAGGTAACAGCTAGTATTACACTTCAAATATCAAAGTCACGGTAAGGGACACCAAAAGATTTGAAAAGAAAGTGGGAGTTCACGAGTCACTAATTTATCATCCTAGTGAGAACCAATTTACCTCAATCAATCGGTGATCCCCAAATTCCTAAAAGTAAGAATGGCTTACAATCTATTCACTCTAGAGACTAGGATATGGTTTTAGGAATAATGAGGTTAGAAATATTTGAGTCGCGATATCGTACCTTGACATTTGGTAATAATAAGTCACTATGTGATTGATAACATGATAGGGTAGTTTTGAATCAGTTTTGAGGATTGTACGCTCGAGTCCTAATAAATGGAAATAATCGCGTACAGTGGTACCTGAGTCGATAAGATGGAATGACCCGCTTGTCCATAGTATACGAGAGTCTATCGGTAGGAATAACGAACTCTAAAGCACGTCATGGGAAAGATCCCTAACTACTAAGTCGTGAATTTCTATTTGTGTCAAACCAGCTAGACTATAGTCACAAGCGTTCTAGAGGTGTTAAATGTAGTGCTCATGTATCACTTGTTGATTACTAATACAACATAGTGACGGGGCGTCATGCTACAGATTTTGGCTAAACTGGTGAATGTGTTGTTCTAATATTATGTCACTTCTTTGATACTAGAATTTTGTACCTAAAGCAACATCTGCTGAATCTCTAATCTTGGAATGGGTGTCTACCACAGTCCTTGCAATTCTTGTCCTTGTTTTGGTCTATTCTTCTCTGTATAAACTATAAGGGCCTAGTCAAGTAAGGTTTGAGTTAAGGCATACGTGTTGCTAGTTAAGCCAAGAATCAAGATGAATATTTGGAGACTCACAATAAATGATTCCTAGAGATTAGATGGTCTCACAGGTTTGTGGTTTACCCAAGGGTAAGATCTTACTCATCTTTCAAGCTCAAATGACTAGAAGGTCACGATATTACTATTAGGGTCAAGGAAAGGACGAGCAACTTTAGGCAAGGTTGTAGTTATATGGCTTGGCCGATGGTTGCTATACTTGTGCATATAACTACCATGGCCATGGGAATACTCTGTATTTATCTATCAAATACGAGCGTTCGTCTTTCCAATCAGTGAAAGACAAAAGCAATAAAGAGTTCAAGAAAGATGTCATTGAATACAATTACGTAATTCAAAGGCGAATGTGTAATTCAAGAGAAATTGTCAATGTAGTCGCGGATGAGATCCTAGATACCTCTATATCTCAATCCATGTGGGATAATCATGTAAAGAGCGAACCCAGTGTACTATGGTTGATCAGACCATAATACATTGATTCTAATTAGACAATATGCTTGTGGGCGTCCCAGTATACATATGTCCTGAACAAGCTCGACAAAGAATAAGCTTGCAAAACTAGGCTATAAATAGCATCGTCATTCATGGTAGTTTAAAGTATAAGTATGGGAGAATACGTTGAAAGTAGTAATAAATAGTTCGAGTTTTACAAGGATCTAAGTCTTATCCGGTGTGCTTGCGTATACAGTCGTCCTACTGGTTCTTGTATCAGGCCTTAGTTGACCAATGGGTATGGGCTACAAAATCTCTATATTCTAGGTAAACATCTCTCCTACACTAGCATATAATCATTATCACACTGTTACACTTTAATACTAGGTTAAAAGGATACGGGTGGTAGGTTGTAGTCAAACTACTCAACTTATGAAGTCAACTAATAGAGTAATTGAGGAATATAACACGTATACTCGTATTAGTTATCTCATACCCTCCCTATTTAGCACGAAAGAAGATAAGATTTATAGCTGAAAGGAATCAAGCAGAAGAAAGTCAAGATAATCAGACGAGAGTTCGAGATTTGGAATTGAGGAACGAAGTCAAGCTTGTGGATGAGATTCCTATATCCTAATCCTATATGCAGGTTCACATCGGTACAGTAACGTAACCGATGTGACAAACTCGACCTGCATGGGCCACCACAAAAATATGTAATGCCCAGTCCCGAAATACTTAGGGCTAGGTACGTATCCATGCCACTGTATACATACGAAGTAAACTCCAATGTATGGATCCCCATATGTATATATAAGCTGTAAAATACAGTTAAACCATGATAACTAAATCTCATCCACAACAATAAAGAATAATACTATAATCAACTCAAGAATTTATCATTTATACATATAGTTGGGCGGAGACAAATCCACTACCAACTATTTTAAAAGAAAGAAATATACAAGGAAATGATATCTAAAAATGATAAGACGAACTAAGGGCAATCATCTTCGAAGGAATGAAGAAGATCACGGCTTTGGCTAGGACACCTGCAAAAAGTCACTAAAGCACACACCTGGACGAGATAACCAGGTCCTCAGAGGGACGTCACAAGATACAATAAACATGCCATATAAATACTGAATTTAAATTATACCACAATTAAAGAAAGTGACAAGACATAAATAAGGTAACCTAACCGTACTAAAGTGATCATACAGTTGAGAAACACTCCTTAGACGTATGAGCCCTGGCTGTAAATGGGATCGGCATAGTCCCCATATAGGGCACCAGGGGCCTACGTCCGTAACGTCCGAAGATCGTCAGAGGGCATCATGTGCAAGGGGGTACGTCCATAACGCTCTGAAAAACGTCAGAGGGCACCTGGAGCCTGCGTCTCCGGAGGAGCGCACAGGTAAGCAGGGAAGTGCAAAGAAGCCCATACGTCAGGTATTGTTCTCCCCACCCAATGTACCTGTCAAGTCGCATCCACGACCATGTACCTCTAATAACTACTAAGTCTCCTAACACGCCTCTATTAGCAGTTAGCCCTAACGCATGCGCATGGGGGATCAACCCACACGCAAGAACCTCTACATGCTACTCATCTCACACATTCTCGTGGTACAACTGTGTCAAGGTATATGAGATACACTATAGATGGTAGTCCCTTAACTCTAGGTTCATGCGCAACCAAAGGATAGTAACAAAGTAAACTAATAATCACTGAGCATGTAGTCAATCAAGAACTGTAATAACTGGAAATAATGAACAATGATATATAAATAAATGCAGACTGAATATAAACAGTATAATGGCAAGGTATCTTGCCTGATTCCGTGCTGTAAATATGAAATACCGCTCCCGCGTCCACGCTTCCGGAAGCCGACACTCCTAGATAATTAATTAACTAAATTAAGTCACTACTTATGAAACTTACGATACGACTTAATTAGTCAAATTAATGTGTTAAAATTATATTCAATCTCTCATGGTACCATTTAGATCCATACAATCACACACAGGTTCTACGAGACATTGAAACACAGTTTTAGGGTTTCTAACTTTTAATTAGTCGGTTATGCCCCTACTTCAATAACATACTTAAAAATCATATAAAAATCATAAAAATAATATTTAAACTAATTTTTTTTACAAATTTATCTCTAAAATTCTAGAATTAATATCTCTAAAGATATTTATGACTAGTTGATTAATAAGTTAGCTAGTCTACCCGAAACTCGTCCGGAACATAGTTAATGACTCAAAATTTCTAAAATAAACAATATTTTAAATAGTAATAAAATAATTTATTTCATAAAACAATATCATAGTTATAAGGGTTGATTTATACTACAAGTTTGGGACATTCTAGGTCAGCCGGTTACCCGAAATTAGCTAGTTTAGACCTACAATTTTCTCGACCAGTTTTAGTTGATAAAATCATGGAAAAATACTTAAAAATCCTAATTTATGTATATGAACGTAGATAAAATTCAGTTTCGAAAATATGCACCAATAACTTATAGTTCCTTCACAATGGGGTTAATTTGATCCTACTGACACATGAATATTATGCCTATATTTTATGAAATCTTTATGGATGATTATACCTAACAAAAGCCATCAAAATACGATTTCTACAGAATTAATAACATATTTTCTACATAATTTTAGCAAAGATTTTTAGAAGAAAAGATTAGGGTTCTTACCAAAGATTCTTGCTTGAAAGGGTGATGATGACTTCTCTTCACCAAAGCTCCAATCTTTTCTGCTATTATCGCTTGCTAATCCTCTCTTGTTGAGTATAGGAGAGTTTATAATGGCTATAGAGGATTGGATGGGGGAGATGGAGTTTTTAGGGTTTGTTTTGAGGGGTTTCGGGGATGTATGGTGGAGGAGATGAGTTTTGTGAAGGATGGAGAGATGTGCAATGGAGGAGATGATGTATGGAGGCTATGGGGAGTTTGTTGCTGCCGAAATTATGGAGAGGAAGAGAGTTTTGGTCGGCCAAAGGTGAGGGAGAGAAATATTTGGATTTGGTTAAGATTTAGGATAAGTTGCTATATTTAAATGTATCCTTAAATAAATTTTAAGCAATCTATGATTTAAATCCTATTTAATTTGATGCATTTGGCCATGGAGGGGTTGCTTGGCCGAAATTATCATGGTGGGGGTCCACTTGACATGATTTGGTTGTTTGGTGAGTTGGCAAGTTGATTGGATTGAGGATTTAAAATGGGGTTTCCTAATATGGAACTATTTAATTCTATCTATGTAATTACACTACAAAATCTGAATTAAATACAAATAAATATAATTATTAATATTTATTAATGTCCAACATGCCTACATAGGGTTGGATTTGGCTTGGAAGAGGTTTGGGAAGGTTTTGTGCAACCGGGTCTCCTAAAAAGTCATAAAGACTTTCTTAACTAATTAATTAAATAAAAATATAAATTGTCCCATAATTTGAATGGTTAACATGCAAGAGATTACAATATGACCATGGCATTACTAAAATAGGCTAGCATATTAGTTAAAGCACCCGACTATGCTAGGCATGCCATACTTTCTAGTCGTCTTGCATATTCAAACTCAACCATGGCTATAGTCCTTTTATATAATATAAATAAGATAAAAATAAATTATAATTAAATAAAATCCAAAAATAATTTAAATATTTCTTTAAATTATAAGGGGTTTTACATCCGCCATCCTCACCTCTGCCTTCGTTTCTCGACTGCCCCTAGACGGCGCTAGCCCCCGCACCGGCCACCGCGTGAGCAGGTAAATCCCAACTTTTCGACCACCCTCCGGCTACTCCTACTTCTCCACCTCGAGTCACTAGTACCCGACGAGTGCCACCCTCATCATCCTCGGATCCGTGAGTGTCCGATTCATCATCAAGCCGTCGGCCACAGCTGTGCCTCCCGTAGCGGGGACCTAGCCACTCCACCTTCGTAGTTACACCGACCGCCGGCGTCACCATCGGTGGATGAGCTCCATCATTGTAAGTTGTCTTCATTTTCTTTAGATTTAGTTTTCTCTCTCCTTCACCTGAGAGTCATCCTCAAGAAGGAATAATGGGTCAACCATGCATTTGGTTTTAAAAAGTTGTGGGCATCGGACCAACTTGTTGGAAGCTAGTCCAAGCATAGGCTGTACTGGTGAAATTAGATCATATTTTCATGTATATGGGATTATACCATTTATCAGCTATACATATATACATATTGGGATGTTATTATTAATATTAATATTTTTATATTATATATATTTTTATGTATTTATTTTTCAGCTATCTAATAAGTTTGTTGCTGTTAGAAAATATTTTTAGAATTACTATTATATATTATTTTAGTATAGGTATAAGTAGATACCTACAGTAGTAGTATAGGATTAAGAGTTTTGATATTTATTAAATATAAGTACTTTTAATATTTTATCTATTTTCTAAAACTATTTTTATAAAAACGGACTAGGCTCTGAAAGCCATAAATATATTATTATGGTATTTATTAATACATATTTTTGACCGAAATTTTAGTTAACCATATTGGATTTTAGTTTAAAATATTTTCTAGTATTTATATAAAATATGTTTACTAAAGTAAGTTACAGTTTTGACCTAAGATGATTTACTACTTATAAGATATTTTGGGATAATAAAATATAGTTTTTAAGGATTATAAAGAGTTTTCGAAAATCATATCTATAATATATATCAAACTTCCTTCGATTATCATCCTGTCCATGGCTAGTCCCACAACTCCAATTCCATTCTGTACTTCATTATGTCGACCCTAACTAATATGACCGTCCTGGACCTGATGGAACAGCCCGTGCCATCATTGGAGGTCTTCTTGCATAGTTGTAATACCGAAGTCATATCTTATGTCACCTTGATCATCGTACCACACCAGGCATCAAATGAGACAAGATACCTTGCCATTAGCTGTTTATTTTACTTTAGCTCATATTCATTATTTATTTTCTGCAAATTAAACTGTGCTACACTGTCATGATTAGATAGATTTTTTACTTTGTAGTTATATTTTCCATACTTATTATTTTTATGCAAATCAAACTTAGATTTAAGGGACCATCCTTTGTGTGGTACATTCATAGGCCTTGACAAATTTGTACCACGAAGTTGTAAGTCACATATAGAACTCGGACATGCGTGATTGGCTGGCCACCGGTACGTATAAGCTGTGCGATAGGCTTAACCGCTAATAGAGGTTGCATGCTTAGTTTGACTTAGCGGTTAGTAGAGGTTCTGTGTTGTGGATACAACATAGTAGGCATTGGGCGGGAAGGACAATACCTTAGCATATGGGTTACAATGCACTTTACCTTTTATAACCCATGAGCTTCGCGGAGATGCGGGTAAGATTAACCATGATTACTGATGGCCACTGGCGTTCTGCAGAATGTTATGCTCTTATTGATTGGGACTCTGGTGCCCCAAGGGTGGACCATTTCGATCCTATCTTTAGCCAGGGCCCATGCGTTGAAGGATGTTCTTATATCTGCATTCACTTAGATTGGTTAAGCACCCTTATCCGTTAGGTACGAGTACTCTTGGTTTTGGTACTTGTATCTGACCGTGGCTTGGGACAATAACTTGTCACGGATTAGTTTGCCACATCTTGTCCTTGTTAGGTTGTAGGTGTGGCTTACTACTCCGTTGAAAAGGTATTGAACCTTGTTGGGGTCCAGATACCATATTGGATTCGTGACTGGGAAAGATACTTCATCGTGGGTTAGTGTGCCATCTTCTGTCCTTGTTTGCTTGGAAGGATGGTACCCTAATCCAAAGGGTAAGGTATTAGACCCTGTTACGATCTGATCTTACTTATTCTTATTGAGCAGTATTTATTCAGTTTATATGGCATGATATTATGTATCTTGTTACGTCCCTCTGAGGACCTGGTTATCTCTCCAGGTGTGTGTTCATGTCTTCGGCAGGTATTCTAGCCGAGGTCGTGATCTTTTTCATTTATTCGAAGATGACGTGTCTTGGATCTATTTTGCTACTTTTGTCAAATTATTTTATATATCATGTACTTCTTTCCTTTTATTTGGTTGGTAGTGGATGTGTCTCCACCCAAAATATTGTACCAAGACAAATCATGGTTATTATATGATATTTTTTACATTTCTGTGGATGAGATTAGTTAGTTGTGGTTTGCTACATTTTACAGCTTATGTAACCATACGAGGACCCATGTACTTCGTATGTGTACAGCTAGCATGTCTACGTTCCTAGTCCTACGTATTTTGAAACTGGGGCAGTTACACTCAACAATCTCCCCCATTTTAATAATTGACAAAACTAATATTTGTGTGTCGCAACATTCATAACTGGACGCACGTTGAAGGGAGTAGTTTGTATATATGAAGTAGCTCCCCCGCAAATAGATACGTCGACTCCCCCGTAATTAACTATTTCGATTTTGTCCTGATACAAAATTCTTTATCCAAGCACAACATAATATCCAACAACATATAAAATTACTTCAAATAAATATATATACTTCTCCCCATTTGTCATTTAGCAAAATGAATCATAGCTACCCCGTAAAGAGAAAAAAATAGACAAAGTAAAAATAGCAAACACACAACTTATAACCATAACCAACCATTGATAGAGACAGCTAGCAGTTTTGATAATACAAAGTAAATAAACTAGAAGTCATACATGACAAACTGATGTCATAAACTAAAACATAGTGGAAAGAGTGCTAAAACATGAAATGGAAAACCATAACTAAAAGTAAACATCAGCAAGCAGCAGCAAGTAGAAGACCACGACCATCGTAGAGCATGAGAGAGGGATGGACTGGCCTAATCAGATGGCTCGTTGGCAGAGCGACGAGGATCAACAAATGCCGCATTAGATCCAAATACCGCATCGTCCATGGGTCGTCAATCCGGTAGCCTTCGCGAGAAGGGTCCCGACCCGTAGGAAACTGGCAAAGTGGGATGCCAGGCCATATTGTACTGGATATCATACAGGGTGTTGCTGATGGCGCACATCTGCAGAGTGGTCCTGATAGTCCAGCTGGGTGTAGCAATCGTCTTTCAAACGGAAGTGGTAGGAAACGGCAAAGTGGGATGCCAGGCCATGTTGTACTGGATATCATACAGGGTGTTGCTGATGGCGCACATCTGTAGAGTGGTCCGATAGTCCAGCTGGATGTAGCAATCGTCTTCCAGACGGAAGTGGTCGTGCAATATGTCTCGAATGGAGTCGAGAGTGGCACGACGCTCAGGTTGTGGGGCATCTGAGTCAGAAGATTCCTCTTCAGCTGGAGCAGGAGGAACAGGAGCAGGGGCAATCCTATGAGCCTTGGACAGAAAGGCAGGAGCTGCTAAAAACTGACATTCATCCAAAGGGATATTCAAGGCACGAAAGGTCATAGGAAGATGTATCACATCAACAAGCGATTTTGGCTTCTTTCCTTTCACGAATCGTCCGATCCATCGTTGTGCGAGGAAAATTTAGGGGGATGGTGAAGTTAAGATAATAAAGGACAGTAATCTCATGATAAGTAACCTCATCGGTAGATCATGCTTTTGGCAGGATGGAAGAGAAAATGAAGCGATGAAGTTCATAGAAATTATTGGTGAGATACTTAGCCCAAAGTTTGCGAGGGCGGGTATTGGGTGCACACATCATATCCTTAAAGCCTTCGAGTGTGATATCACCAACAAATTGGAATTCACGAGCATCAACAATACGCTCCCAAGAATTGGAGTAAGGGAGTTCAAGATATTCAGCTTAGGTCAAAGTCATCAAACATAATATCAATGCCGGCGACCCGAGCATAGATTCTTCGTTCGTCGTTGGTCATATTACAAAAAAACATTTTAATTGCATTGAAGGTAAATGAGTGAAGATGTGGACACAAGTTCATCAAGACATAGATCCTTAAAAATAGGATCAAATGCAGAAAATATTGTGAAGTTAATAGGATGTCCCGACACAACACTTCGTGAGCAAAAATCGGAGTACAACTCGTTAGAGGCTTCTAACAATACGAAAATATGCCCATTATAAGTGTTGGCATTGAAAGAAGGAGGAGGGTTGAACAATGGTTAAATAGATTTGGAGGAGGAGAATGAGGGCTTGATGATGAAACTCCTTCAGTCCTAATCCTCTTCCCTCTATTAAAAAGTCTAGGAGCCATTGATAAAAGAAAAAAAAAAATAATGGAAGTGGATATGGAGAACTAAGAGTTATACCTCAAAAATAATGAAGGAGGATAGAAGAGAATCACTCAAAACTTTGAAATCTTGAGGTTGAAGAGTGAAGAGCACCAACAAAGAGATTTATAGGGTTAAGGTTTTGTAGAGAGAGCTTTGGAGAGAGGTTGAAGGTGGTAGCAATGAGGAGAGAGAGAAAATTTGTACATATGAAGAGTAGGGCCGATTGCACCAGTTAAATTGTAGCCCTTGGATGAAATCGAATGGATGGCCATGAGTGGCTTAAAGTTCTGGTACCCATGACACGGTGTTCGCCCTAGAATTCTGCCATAGGCAGAGTTAGGCCCGAGTTCTGTGGGGTTGGTTCCAGAACTTCGACAAGTTGAAAAAATATTGATAAAAGATATAATGGATGGTCTTAAATTAACAATTATGAATTATATAAGCCATAAAATAAATTAAACCTTGCGACAAACTTTGTTAAACAATGATCAGCACAGGTGAATCACCTCCGGTTAGCTGTAGGGGCCGGATCCTAGCTAGCGGTAGTCCGAAGACTAGTACACCGTGTCGCTTAGACTTTTATGCCTTGTTGTCAGAAGGGCCCTTTCGGCTTAAACCCAAAATAATTTCACCATGTACAATTTTGTTTTAACAGTTATTTGTGCAGGTACAACTTATTGTATGACATTTTCATCCAAAATTCCTAATTCTCGACGAAGAAAGTTGAAACGCTCTTCGGCAAGTAGTTTTGGGAAAAGTTTGCTAGCTAATGATCAGTATCAATAAACTCTAGATTAATAATGCCATGCAATTTATGATCATGCAGAAAATGGTGTCCAATTTCTATGTGCTCAGTGCGTGACTGACGTACCGGGTTTTTAGTCAGGTTAATTGTACTATTATTATAACAGGATATAGGTATGTGCTTAAAAAGTAAATTACAGTCTTCAAGGGTTTGCTTCATCCATAAAATCTGAGCACAATGTCCTGTAACTATGTATTCAGCTTCTGTTGTAGAGAGTGCTATAGAATTTTGTTTCTTGCTAAACTAAGAGACTAAAGCCTTACCTAACAAATGACACGTGCCGCTGGTACTCTTATAGTCAACTTTACATCCGACAAAATCGGCATCAGAATATCCGATCAAGTCAAAGGATGTGGTTTTATGATACCATAAGCCCACCGTTACAGTCCCTTTAAGGTATCGAAAGATACGCTTAACTGTGGTCATGTGTGATTCCCTTGGGTTTGCTTGATAGCGAGCACACAGGCAAACACTAAACATAATATCTGGACGACTTGCAGTTAAATATAGTAGACTACCAATCATACATCGATACTTACGTTGATCAACTAGTTTGCCGCTTTCATCAGGTTCTAGTTTTGTTGTAGTAGCCATCGAAGTACTGATTGGTTTGATGTTGTCAAGATCAAACTTCTTCAACATATCCTTTGTATACTTTGATTGCCTGATGAAGACTCCTTGTGAGTATTGTTTGACTTGCAGTCCAAGAAAGTAGTTGAGCTCCCCCATCATGATCATCTCAAACTCATTCTGTATATACGTGGAAAATTCTTGACACAAAACCTTATTAGTAGACCCAAATATGATGTCATCCACATAAATTTATACTAAGAGAATGGTGTCATCAATATATTTTATAAACAGTATCGTGAAATTTTCCTATTTGAAAAACCTTTATCAAGTAAGAAAGTGCTAAGGTGTTCATACCAAACTCGAGGGGCTTGTTGGAGGCCATAGAGAGCTTTTTTAAGTTTGAAAACATGATCGAAAAATTCTTGATTTTCAAAACCAGGTGGTTTCTTTACAAACACTTCTTCTTTAATAAAAATGTTAAGAAAAGCACTTTTGACATCCATTTGAAAAAGTTTAAAATTTTGGAAATTTCCAAATGCACAAAGCATGCGAATTTATTCAAGTAGTACAATAGGAGCATACATCTCATCGTAGTAGATACCTTCCTCTTGGTTGTATCCTTAAGCTACAAGACGGGCTTTGTTATGTGTGATTGAACCGTCCAAATTGACTTTGTTACGAAAAACCTATTTAGTACCAATGAACGAATGATTAGTAGATATAGGATCGAGTTTCCAAACTTGATTTCTTTCGAATTGGTTGAGTTCTTCTTGCATTGCAGATATCCAAAATTCATCGAAGAAGGCTTCTAAAATATTTTTGGGTTCTATTTGAGAAATAAATGCAGTGTTAGTTATAGAGTCTTTAAATGATGATCGAGTATTTACTCCTTTTGATACTTGACCTATTACCAAGTTTTTCGGATGTGATGGTGTGAAATAAAACTTCTTTGGTAAGCTTTTCAGAGAACTGGTTCCAGGTGTTGTATCCACAGGTGTATAAGTTGATGGTTTGAGGTATATGTCATCTTCGTCATCGATAATAGTAGTTGTACCATTATTCTCATCAAAGGTTACATTAGAAAATTCTTCAACAATCATAGAGCATTTGTTGAACACTCTGTATCCTTTACTCTTGGCAGCATAATTAGCTTTGGCATCAAACTTGCCTAAGTTGTCTTTGGTATTTAGGATAATATAGCGACAACCGAACACTCAAAAAAAGGAAATAGTTGGTGTTCTACCAAACCAAAGTTCATAGGGAATTTTCTTTGAAATAGGTCGAATCAAAATCCTATTCAAGACATGGCTTGATGTACTTACAGCTTCAGCCCAAAAATATTTCGGAAAAGAAAATTGATTCAACATGTCTCTAGCCATATCGCTAAGAGTCCTATTCTTTCGCTCCACAACACCATTTTGTTGGGGAGTTCTAGGACACAAAAATTTAAGAGTAAAACCATTTGAATGAGAAAACATTTTAAAATCGGAGTTTTCGAATTCTCTGCCATGATCACTTCGAATTCCAGTAATCATGAAGCCTTTTTTATTTTAAACCTTTTTTTAGCAAAAACTTCGAAAACATAAATGGTATCACTTTTGTTTGTAAGAAAAAAAACCCGAGTAAATCTAGAAAAATCATCAACAATTACAAAAGCGTAGAGTTTTCTACCAAGACTGGCTACTCTACCAGGACCAAATAAATTCATATGAAGCAGTTGCAAAGGTCTAGTAGTATTTACAGAGTTGATTGATTTAAAAGAAGATTTGGTAACTTTGTTTTTCTCACATTCGGTATATACCATATCCTTTTTCAAGGTAATGTCAGGTAGTCCTCTCACTGGCTTCTTGGTTGACTGTCTTGATATGGTATCCATATTTGTATGTCCACGACGCATATGCCATAGTAGTCTTTCATCTTTGTGAGCGTAGAGGCATCTTCCTGCATTATTAGTATCTCTAGAAAGATAGAATATATATATATATATATATATATTATCTTCTCTTATCCCTTTAAAAGCAATGTCTCCATATGATCTATCATATATGGAGCATTTAGTTTTTCCAAAGTTAATAGCATATCCATGATCATCAAGATAGCTAATGCTGAGCAAGTTATGCTTTAACTCGGTTACTAAACAGACAACCTTAATGACAAGAGAAGGAGGATTGCCAATAGTACCCTTACCTATGATATAACCTTTCAAATTATTGTCGAAGGATACATATCCTTTCCTCTTCATTGATAGTATTGTGAAAAGATTTGCATTTCCACTCATGTGTCGCGAGCACCCACTATCGAGAATCTACTTACTTCTAGAGGATGAAGGAAGGTCCACCTACACCACGAGTAGATGTGACCTTTGGTACCTAAATCTTTGAGGGTCCTAAAAGGTTAGTCTTTCGTACCCATGCATATAGTTTTAAATCAACTAGTCTTCTAATTCTACACTGTGGTAAAGTGTGTCCATGTTTACCACAGTAATGACATGTAGTATGTATATTCGTGTTAGGTGTAGTATAGTAGTAATGTCTATGTGTTTGTCGTGCTGCATGAGAATGTGTGTTCATATAAGCATGTCTGTGTGTGCCATGTTTATGTGCAGGTGTTTGTTGTACTGCATGAGAATGTGTGTTCATAAAAGCATGTCTGTGTGTGCCATGTTTATGTGTAGGTGTTTGTCGTGCTGCATGTGAATATGTATACATAAAGGCATGATTGTGTGCAGCATGAGTATATGTGTTTTTCTTGTGACGCATATTGTTATGTTGAATAACCTTTGGTCTTGTGTACGTGTTGTGATCGTGAGACTGGGTTTGAGGCTGAACAGCTTGTTTCCCCAGTTTGATCTCTAATCTTTTAGATGCATTGCACATATCATCATATTTGGTAGTCAAGGAATCAATTCTTACAGTAGCAATGTTATACTTCTTTTTCTCATCTAAGAGTTCTTTATTGAGTGCTGTAATATCACGTGTTTGTTTCTCAATAAGAGATTCAGCATCGTGTAAGCTTAATTTAAGCTTGGATACCTCCTCGGTGTTATCCGTAGGGGTGTGTCTGTAACATTATCAAGTAAATATGAAAGTCTATGAATCTCAACTTCATGAGTCTTGATCTATCCTTTGCATGTTTATACTTACTAAGCAACTTCTTGTGATCTTCAAGTAAGTCACTAAAGGCATCACCAAGTTCATCAAAAGTAAAGTCATCAAGAGGATCGTTTGTTACCTTCTCGAATGTTGCCATTAGGCAGACGTTTGTTGTATCTTGGGAAGAGTCCTCTTCTTCTTCTGAGTCACTGGCTTTGCTCTCATGCCAGATACTTGTATTGGCATACTTTCGAGAGGTTGGCCTCTTGTACGATCTTTCATATCGACTTTCTTTTTTTGTTGTAGGGCAATCTTTCTTGACATGCCCTATCTTTTTATGCTGAAACAGATGGGCTCTTCATCGTCTTCTTTGTGTTGTTCCTTCTTTCTTTTGTTGAAACGAAGAAACTTCTAGAAGTTGCGGACCATCAATGCTTGATCATCACCTTCGGAGTCATCGTCGTCTATTTCTTCTGGAGCAGCCTTTCGGTGATGAGCTCTTAGAGCAATTTCTTTTTCCTTTGAAGCCACTTCTTCAAAGTCTTTGTGATCGAGCTCATGCATCATCAGCTTGCCCACCAAAGTTTCAAGAGACATGGTGGTGAAATCATTGCCTTCGATGATTGTCGTGGCTTTGGGGTTCCAATTCTTCGTTATTTTCCTTAGCACCTTATGTATCTTCTCATGGTTGGAGTAGTGTCACTACCACATTTTTTAGCCTAAGGGTATTTTGGTTATTTGTGATTTATTGGATTTAATTTGAATATTTGATAATTAATATTATGTTAATCTTTGTGTTGAGCCTTAACCTAGTTTTTTCCTAACCTAGATGTTAGTCATGATCCTAGAGACTAAGTTAAAAGGATTACAAACTTAATGGCTAAGTTAGAAAAATCTAAATATTTAGCTAAGTTAGATATTTTAGCTCAACCAAATATCTACTTGGGCCTTCAGCTAGAGGCTTAGAAATTTCTATTAGAGAGAAGCCCATAACTTGCATTGCACCTAAACCCTAACCCTAGCTATAGTAGCCGACCAAGGAGCCTTCCCTCCCCCTATAAATGTTCACATTTATTACATGTTGCCTCTTTTTTGTAGCCTCCTTTAAACCTAATTTGTGTTCTTCCCCAAATCACCCCATTTTCTCCAAATGACCTCCAAATTGATCCTAGTCTTTTGCATTGCACTCCCTTGTTGTAGAGAAGATTATTGGAGGATAGCTATGAAGGATTGGAGGCTCTAGGACCATAGCAATTGGAGAAGGATCTCATTTCTAGGCATTTTCATTAAGATCTAAATCTCAATAGGTAATGGCCCTAAACTCATTTGTTTTCCTATTTTCTCTTCATAGATGCATGCATCTAGTCACCATAGACCTGTAGACCAAGTTTGTAAGATTTTGTGTCCATTTGATACGCGTATCGGAGGCGTATCGAAGTATAGTGTAAGTTGTTTGATGAAATGCCACAATGGATTGTTTATTAATGTTTTTCAAAACTAATTTCATATTCCTATAGCCATTTATGTGTGATTTAATATTTTGGAACTCTGAGTTGAGATTCATGTCATTTTCGTGTCCAAAAGTGGACACCGGACTCAGAATGAGACCCTTGCACTGTCCCCTACTACCCGATACTATTTTTTTTTCTGTTTTGGATGCGTGCTAGTTGGCATGGAGGTGGGGGCCATCACCATCAAGCTTTCACCAAGTTCGGTTGATTGGTGTCATGTCGGACACGCAATCGAGCCCGTACGGGTTCTAGCCTGTACTGCACGTACAGACACCCACTGATACGATGTTCGTATGACATATAGACACGTGTTGACACGTATCATGGTGTTGGACATCTAGACCTAGACCCCAACTAGCAATGTGCATGAGCATGAGGCTCCTCGTGTCGCGTGTCGTGTCCTGGATCCCTCGACATGGTCGCACGAGCCCTTCCTTTTACTGTTTCTGACACCTTGTGTTCTGGGTTCTGACGTGGTTTTGGACATGATTTTGGACACA